>JASVER010000112.1:142372-488386 GCA_030449065.1 Oceanodroma leucorhoa
TGTTTTTATAAATTGTAGTTTTGAAGATTTTTTTTTTTTTTTTTTTATCTGGGTTGCTTTTTTTGTTTTGTTCCTTAAATAGAGATTGAGAAAATGCGAGAGTAGTAATTGGCAACCAAATTATATTGGAGTGAAGCGAGTTGACTTTGTTGCGTGGAGCTGGATCAGCTGGTCTTCTGGCAAAATATGGTTCAAGAGGAAAGAGTAATTAAATGCTTTATATTTAAGCTTATGGGGAAATACGGATTGTGGCCTGATTGTTACAGTGAGGTAATCTTTAGAAACTAGTGTTTAATAAAAACACATTCTTTCTGTCAGCATTTTTAGTTTGGATCAGGAGTGTGTTTTTAAGTGAATCTTGTGTGTCCCTGCTTGCCAGGCTTGGTGTGCACTGCAGGGTGGTCTCAGGGTGCATGGGCTGAATTCCTTTCCAGTGAAGATAAACGTGAAGATGGGCTCCCACTGCTTGCCTGCTGCACACTARCTGCTAGCAGGCGTTCATTCTGCATGACCAGATCAGTCTGATCTGAACGATAATGGTCAGAATGYATAAAATGTGGGGGTTTGGTCCTCAGCACCCGCTGTTTCACTCTGCAGACCTGCCCTGTCGCACTGTACTGCTTGGTAATGAAGACCAAGCTGCAGCTGGGTAATTTTTTCCATCGAAGTCATGGACTTTGCTTTACCGCTGGGAGAAACAGAGAACCAACGTTTCAGTGTCTTCTGGAAATCCCGTCCCAGATGTAGAGTGCACTCTGCTGAGAAAAGTCTTCTAACCACTTGCAGCATCCTACATGTTTTGATAAGTAGGAGTCTGGCTATTAAAAGCAGCTGTTATGAATGTCTAGAAAGGTACCTTGTGCAAAAATGTGTGCTGTAAATGTTTAACATCTGAATTACTTGTAGAGTTAATTTGTTGTTTTTCCTGTGAAGTCCAGCTTTTTCCTTCTCTGAAACTTTGATCTGTCTTGCTCTAAGAGGGTGGTGTTACTTGTATGTATGCTGCGACCTAGAAATGCGCACATTAGAAATTCATCTATAGATGAGCGAGACTGGATTTTTGTATTCTGCAGAACTAATCAAAGCTCATTTTAATAATGTGATTTGTCTTGAATTTTCAACCGGGTCTAAACCTTTAGACTTTTCAATCTGCCTTCCAGTCATTATAGACAGATTTCTGTATGAATAATGCATAGTTTTGCTTTAAAAATCAGTCTACACAAAACCACTTCATTTTCACTTTTTATTGATTCCAGCCTTGGTGGCTTGCATACATCAGAAATTTCACAACTTAAAAATGTGCCTATCCCTACAAACGAGTCATTGATCAAAAAAGGTTAATTTGACTCCCTTGAATTTTTCATCATCTCCCTTTTTTGTTTGTATCTAACTAGTAAAAACAATTTCCATTTAGAAACTTCAGTTTTCAAAAGGTTAGGGATTCGCTTTCTCTGCTGAGTACGTGTGTGTACAATGTATTAATTTAAGGAACTAGTTCCAGAAAATTTGAACCCATCACAGTAATTTATTATTGTAAGAATGCTTAGGTTATGCTTCCCTCCCAAACATATTCATCCGTTGTTAACTGCTAGTATTTTGTTCATCATAAAGTTCGAGTACAACAGAATTTGATTTTTTTTTTTTTTAAATGGTGAAGACGACATTTTTGACCTCTACATTTGCAATGAAATTGCCAGCAATAACCTTTTTTTTTCTCTTTTTCTCCCCTTCCCTTGATCTCATTTCTTTTCCCTCTTCAATTTCCTCAGCACTTTTCTTCCCTGTATCCAGGCACTCTGTCATCTCACTACTTAATTACTTTTTTTCCTTTCTGAGTTGGATGTAGGAGGGACCCAAATCCTGATGTGGAGGTAACGGTGGGAACCCCTGTGGACTCCGGGCAGCCGTGGCTCAGCCCAGTGGGCTGGGGTCTGGCAGGCTGTGAATTCCCTCCTGCAGAACTGGGCGCTGYGTCTGTCCTGGTAGGCTGTGGTGGTGCAGGCGGGGCTGCTCCTGGGTCTTTGCTAACCTGCTGTGGTCGTTTGTGGCGGCTGAGGTGTAGTCTTGAATCAATGCTCTATGATTGTATGAATTAATTTTAAAACAGACAACACACCTCAATTTACATGAGGAAGAGATCTCTCTGTTTCACATTGGCAACAGCCACTTCAGACCAGGTTTTCCCACTCTCCGGGAAGGTGACTGACAAAATCTGCAGAGGAGTTTTGCTGGAGAGGTCGCAGATTTGGGTGCAAGTCACCCTTCAGAGTCCTCAGTAGGACGTGAAGGAGAATTTCTGGCATTCTTTTAGGAAAGGTAATTTCTGTAAAATATCTGCCCTTCAGCACGGACTTTGAAGATCTCACACGGAGCACACACAGTTTTACAGAGTACATGGCAAAACTTGCTTGTGCAGTAGCAGCCCCCTCCGCGGGGAGGCAGGGACCTGGTGCAGTTGGGYTGCCTTGGAGCAGTGCAGATGCTGCTGTGAGTAGGTGCTAATGTTCCTTTGCTGCTGCTGGTAGCTTTCACCTATGTTGGCATAGACACTTGGAGTTCTTTTTTGATCACGTCTGAATTATTTGCTGTCTCAGAGGTTTTATTGCACACCACCTGTTTTTTTCTAAACCCAGCCACTGTGTGATCTGCATATTGTTCCCTTTCTTTGTTGTTTTTGTTGCTCCATTTCGTACTGTTGTAATGTGAAGGGCAGAAGCCTGTAGGGAACAGCATACTGCCACACCGCTTTTCTGTGCTACCAAACCTCTTGAGGTGAAGTGCCTTAAAAGCAAGATGGTCAATATTAAGCTGAGTGACAGAAGTGCTGTGCTGACCACTTGTTAGATGCTTGGTTAGTTGTGAAATGCCAAGTGGTTTTTATCCTCACCTGTAACTCCCCTGACTCAAACATGCGCATCAGGACCCTGGTTCTCATAAGGTAGTTTTAGTTAATATATGGATTCTTTCGTAACGTCAGGAGATTGAGCAACTTCAAGGAAAGCTCAGGCACTATGAGAGAAGCACACTGGAGTGGGGCAATGCTGACGCAGTACGCAAGTGCTGAAGGAAAGGTGAGCTTTCCCATTTCAGTCGTGGTCCATCTGGGGCTGGGCTGTTAGGATTAATTACCAGCTTCTGTGTGCCAGGTTCTGTTTTCCTTATAGAAGTGGTGCTTGCTGGTTGGACACTGCTTGCACGTGGCTCCCTGGCTGACTCGCGCACATCCCTGTGTACGTGCTGATACGTGTTATGCGGGAGAGGGRCCAGGAACCTGCTTCCCTGCAGCCGCCCAGCACATGCACCCCGGGCATTTCCTTTTCTGTTACTTTCTCTCTCATTCTGCTTGACACCTGCGTGAGCTGGCACTTAAATACGCTTCATCCGTCTCGGGGCGCTTGTGCCACTGATGAAGTTGGTGATTCAAACAAAACCAGAAATCGTTCCTGTCCTTCCTGTGGTGGTTTCAGCCTTTCTTCTGTTGTTTCCTTAGCAGGTCAGCAGGTTCTTTGGAAACCAGTGCCTGAGCCGGCTCAGTAGCCGGCTCAGTAGCCGGCTCTGCACTGAAGCAATGGGACAAGCAACCCCGCGTCCCAGTAGATTATGTCTGCTTTGAAATGCTCTCAGCTGGTGCGGGGTCCAGGTCTCCTGCCTGCGTCTGCGGCGAGCTGCCTGCCTGGCGCACGGCCCGCTAACATGTCCTAGCCGTGGAGGTTTTCCCTGCTTCAGAATTTTATATCCTTCCCATGAAACAGAAGTAGCAGTGAGGATGTATTTATTCAAAGCATCGAGGGAAGGGACCTTTAGCAGTCTGGCTGGCTGTGCGACATACACCTTCTCGTGTCTGTCAGGAATTTCRTTGCTAAAATGAGGCTTGCAAACTGTTCCTCTCAAGACCGCTTCTTCAGCAGGGGCAGAAGCCATTAGGGATGCCAGATAATARCCGACTGCCTTCATTTTATGTAGTGAGGCAATGTCCCAGGTATTTGGCAMACCTCTGTGGCTTGTCTGTCATCATTCTTTATCACATGTTCTTTGGTCTTGTGAGGCTGATGAAAGAATCACTTAAGCATCTGATTACACGTACCCTTTTTTAGGACAACATTTGACTGATAAGTTGATGTTTATATTCAGTCCCAGTTAAGGCCTTTTTTTTTTTTTTTTCCTGAACTGAGCTCTAAGAGCTGGATGTAACTGTGCACAGACTTCAAAAGACAAAGGTGTCCCATCTCAGTAACTGGATGAATTATGTATTTGTTCTGGCAAGGTCAAAAAGATGAAAATATAGGGCTGGATTTAAAACTTGTTGTCGTAAGCAGGAAGATGTCCATTGCTTCAGTGGACTCAGTCTGTTGAGGATGCTGGACGTCAGGCTTCCGTACAGGCCCTCCTGCCTGTCCCCACGCAGGCTGAGCAGGGGAGGCAGACGAGACCGCTGGGCTGGCTGCGTGCCGGGGAAGGGACGGAGCTGGAGCACTTAGGGCTTTGGTCCCAGCTAAAGATGCTGCTGTCGTGAAGTGTGAGAGATTTGGTGAGGCATGGGAAAGGCTGTGGTTTGGAAATGCTCTATGGTGAAATCCCACAAAGGGCACAGCCTAACGTTTTGTTTAATTTGAGTGCATTGATGATGAGCACAACGACAGTAAAAATAGCTGCCAGGACAGAATGGCAAGGAGATTTTTTTTTTTTTTTTTAAATAAACATATGGGAGATTGCTGTGCGGTTTTTGTTTTGCTTTTTTGTTCCGGTTCCAATATTAATCTGCATCATCTCAGTACTGGCGACTTCAGTGCCTTAGAGATCTGATAAACAGCTGCCAGATGTTTCATTCTCTTTCTGCTCTTGTAGAGACTACCTGAATGTGCAACGTGCTACTTGTTTTCTCAAGGTGTGGTTATAGTAGAATTTGTTATGGTTTCACCCTGCGTATTGTCCCAAGCATTGGAGAGGACTCCTAAATTGAAAAAGACCTTTTAAAAATGAATGTGGCAAAAGAAGTAATTAAAAACAAAGAATAAAGCTTAACACGTAGGTCTGATATAATTCTTCTAAAAACTTAATTCTTTTCCTTAAGCACTAGCAAGTTTGTTTTACACAGAGAAGGGAAACACCACTAACATTTTATTAGCACCTTTGTTAACCTGGCCTTTTCAGTCTAACAGCAGGGAGCAGCTTGGGGGAGGGTGTTACAGCTTGTTTTCTACTCTTTTGACATCTTGTCCAAATTAATGACAAAGCCCTATGTGATGTGCAAAGTGAAAATAAGGTTTTGCTGGTGCTTGAAAACCCTATGCTAAAACTCAAAAATGAAAATTCTCTTTTCTTGAGCCCAGTGACCTAAGCTCCTCCTGTGAGCTTAAAAAAAAATTTAAGTTTTTCCGAGGTTGTGATTCATTATCCGTTAGCTCTCTGGAATGCCACAAGACTTTTTTAAGCATCCGCTATTCGTTACTTGGCAGAAAGAGGCTGATAGCTTGACACTTGAATTGTCATTTTAYGTACAACACATTGACAGATAAGTGCAAATACAAACCTACCAGAAATTACATTTTAAAAAAGTATAAAGACACCGAATTAACTAACAGTATTCTTAATTCTGTGATAAAAGACAGGAAAGAGGGAGCTGCTGGAATTGTGCCTCTTGTGTTTGCACTGATTTTATGTACCTGGTGCTATTGCTTTCTAGTTGTTCTCTCTTTAAAGGGAGTGGGCTTTTCCTAACCTCCAGTAGGGAAGGGGAACCTGTTTTTTAGTCTTTGGAGGCACAACAGAGAATCCAACTACGCAGGGAACTGCTTGAAAGCAGAGAGTGATCTCCCTTATTGAGCAAGGTGTCGTGTCAGTAATTTGCCATTAATATGTGTCTAAATTTGAATATGAACTTGCTTTTGGGCATGCCAGCACTTTTTCTAGTCTGTGTCCACACACAGTTGAAGGATTGGTTTTTGATTGCATAAATGTCAGCTTGGATGTTTGGACTCTGAGAAACTGTTTTCAGTGATCCTTTTCTAACAGGGATCAGSCAAGGTGTATTAGCGCAGAAGGAAGAAAAGTTTCATCAAAACCCAATTGTCAAAGCAGACGTTGCAATGTGTGGCAAGATAAGGAACAGTTTCACTCACCCATTTYTTCACCCAACACTTCTGTGAAAGTGTCAAAATGTTGATTTTAATTTGTGTAGCCCACCTGTGCATTTTATTTTAGCCCACTATTGTAAGGAGCAATACGTTATTCTGTATCTCTCCATGAAGTATTAGAAGCTTTTTTTTTCATGGTCATACTTACTAGTGCAGTTGTTTGCTCTGTAATTCTCAAAAGTTTTCTTACTTGTTCTGAGTGACTTTTGCAATGGTCTGATTGATTGCTTGGGATTTGAACACTCCCATGCAAGTACTCAATCCACCAAATCTCAAACTGGAGCTGTGCTTCAGTGGCAGTTAATTGGGAGTTATTTCTGTTTTTCTACAGTCAATAGGTACTATTACTGTTTTTCTTGGAGTAGCACTTAAAGGTTTCAGTTAGAGATCAGGTCCCTCCTGCACTAAATGACATCTAGATGTATTGAAAAAGAGGGTTCCTGTTCCATAGACTTTAGAGCTAAGTTACACTTTTACAGTGAAAAAGAAATCTTGAGAAAACTAACACTGAATACCCATTTCAGAGGAGCCAGGGAGAAAATTATTGGTCATTCCAACTACTTCTGTATAATGCATTGCCTTGAATTTGAGGGGAAGARCTTACCTGGTCCTGTTGTCAAGGGTGCACCAAATTGAGTATTAAAAAAAGCGATGCTTTGAAATCAAGCTGCTGGTACACAGTAGTGGGCTGTATACACTGACTTGACATGTTGACCCTGACTGTTGCAGATCCCATGGTAACCCTTGGAATATATATGCGTGCATATGAGAGGACTGAGCAGACCTTTTAAATTTCAAGAAGAGAAATCCCTGTATCACTGCTTTCTCTCTGACCTTGAAAGGTCTTGAATTATTAAAGAGTCTCTTAAAAGTGCAACCTAGTTTCCAAGCTCTGTAACTTTTAAATGGCATAACCATTGTGAAATTTAGTTCTGGAATCATTTAGGCAATTTTTTTCTGCATCACTTTAATTACAAAAATTGGATGTTTCTCTTACTTCAGAATGTTTTATCATCGTGTCCTGGTTTCGGCTGGGATAGAATTAATTTTTTTTCCTAGTAGTTGGTATAGTGCTGTATTTTGGATTTAGTATGAGAATAGTGTTGATAACACACCGATGTTTTAGTTGTTGCTAAGTAGTGYTTACACTAGTCAAGGACTTYTCAGCTTCCCTTGTTCTGCCAGGTGCACGAGGAGCTGGGAGGGAGCACAGCCAGGACAGCTGACCCCAACTGGCCAATGGGGTATTCCATACCATATGATGTCATGCTCAGCATATAAGGCTGGGGGAAGAAGAAGGAAGTGGGGGACGTTCAGGATGATGGCGTTTGTCTTCCCAAGTCACCGTTAGGCGTGACGGAGCCCTGCTTTCCTGGAGATGGCTGAACACCTGCCTGCCCATGGGAAGCAGTGAAGGAATTCCTTGGTTTGCTTTGCTTGCGTGCGCGGCTTTTGCTTTCCCTGTTAAACTGTCTTTATCTCAACCCACGAGTTTTCTCACTTTAACTCTTCCGATTCTCTCCCCCATCCCACTGGGGGGGGGTGAACGAGCGGCTGTGTGGGGCTTGATTGCTGGCTGGGGTTAAACCACGACACATCTTAATTAAAAATAATAATTTTATGTAGACTGCAGTGCTGTTAATTCAGGATAACAAAAGTTTGAACAACTCATAATACTCTTGCAAAAGTATCTTGAGCAGCTGAAATACTGGGGGAGTTTCTGGTAGCTGAGCAACACCTGACTGACTTAGTATGTACTTAAGTTAYATAGGGATCTAGGTAGATTTAAATACCACTGGGGTACAGAAGTATTGCTTATGTTGCCTGTGAGCAGAAAGCAGATTCCACTGTGAGAACTGGAGATGGACCAAGCTTTGAACTGCTTAACAAAAAGACCTACATTTGGGCAGCTTGGGCTATGAATGAGAAGATTYTGAAATAATATAAAGGTGGCACCTCTGTCCTTTTCCTTGGGTTAGAAGTTTTCATATAAGAAAAGTCTCCCATGTTCGTATATTATGCAGGTGGTGATGGTATGTAGTCTTTGCCCCAGACTTGCCCTTGACACAATGAGGCAGAATCAGCTGTTTAACAGCTTTTTATTTTTATATCTCATTTATTAACATCAAAGAAGTGACACATCTCCCTGATTCGTAGGTCTGGGTTATTTTGTGTTCTCCTGTGTATAAGTGAGCTTTGTATACKGCAGGAGGAACTTGCAACGGAAGATTCATCCAACCCTCCCTCCCTCCTCACAGACATAAACTTGTGCCCATGTTTCAGCTGGTACCAGAAATTGGTTCTGCTGCAGGAGCACTTGCAGCCTGAGGTTGAAGCTTAAGCCTTGGCTGTGGGACGGCTTCAGGTCTTGCAAATCACTYTGAGCTCCATCTAACAGTGAGGCCTTTGAATTCTGGGTTATTGTCAATGTTTACAGCAGTGTGAGTAGAGGCAGTTGGTGACTTGTGCTTTGTATGTGCTGTAATAACAGAGATGCTGTTTTCCCACTTTGCTMAATTGCCACAAGGCAAGCAGACTTCCTCCTGGCTCTGAGGAGGGAGCCTGTAGTGAAAGACAAAGTCCCCTCTGCATCTGATACCAACCTCTTGCTGCTGGGCAGGAGTATCTAAGGAAAGCAGGYGTGGGGACGTACAAGTGTGTGCTGAGAGGAGGAGCAGGGCAGGGTTTTTCAGTATAGATGTGGGCCAGGGTCTGTCACTGCATATTCATTGTGTTTCCACTGGAATAACAGTGCGATGCAGTATTTTCATGGCTGTTGCCAGCCGTGTGCTAATATAGATGCACTTACTGCCGTATAATTTGTGTCCACACAGAACTGCTTCAGCAAAGGTTGGGGAAAATGGGGAGAGGTGGAGAGGAGCAGTTAATTTTGTCTCTTCAGAAAAGCAGCGTCCCGTGGATTCTGATATGATCACATCCAGTTTTTATGCTTGTGCATTTGTCACAGATCAAGCCCTGCTACCTCTACCTTTAAATGTAATTACTTTAAAAGAGGCAGTGTCCGATTCCAGGCTCCTGAACCATGCTGGAGCTGTGCAAATGTCCTGCAGGAATCTGTCTTCCATTGCTCAGGTACAGAAAAGCTGCAAAGAAGCATGACCTGTCCCTTTTGCTTCCTCTGCCATAATAAAATAGAGACAGCTTTTGAAATTAATTCCAGARTATTCTTTGTTGTCAGAAGTAATTTGGTAGCCCCAAAGGGCTGAACCCCTGTCCTGGACAATCAAATGCACTTTTGGATGTTTGTGATGTGATTTGCGATGTCTTAAAATCTCAYTGCAAAGCAACAGCCAGCTTCCGGACCCCTCTCTCTCTTTGTCTGAATGTGTAGACTAAAAAAAGTGCGGGTTTTAATTAGGAGATGAAGTTAAAGCTGTTCAGAGATGAAAAATTGAAGAGAGAACTGCTTGCAATATGCACGTGCATTCTTTTTCTTAACCATGCTCGTGAGCACACACGCTTACAGTGAGCAGGAGCTCCAGCTCCATCTGTGGGACCGGGGCTTGGCGGAGCTGTGGAGCCTCAGCACTGAGGGCTTGGGTTAGGAGTGCCCGAAGGTGCAGGATCCTTCCATCGAAGGATCCCCCTGCGTCTCTGCYGATGCTGGGGACCGGCACCGRCTGTCTTTTGTTGGCAGAGAAGTAGCTGGGGCAGGCAACTCCGCTGCTGCGGTCTGCAACGAAAATCACGGAGCTGAGAGCCCTGGCACCAGTGAGCCCTTTTGGTGGGGACGCACCGTGCCCTCGGGACTGCGAGCAATCCCTGCGCAGTGCGGGCACACATCCAGCAGCCAAAGGGTTGGAGGGTGCCCGAGCCGTGGGAGATGGAAGGAAATGCCACGGGGCTCTGGACCTGTCCCTCATAAAACTTGCACAGTGGGGGTAAATACTGACAGTTGGTTTCCGTTCTGCGAGAGGAATTAAGCATAATAATGTGTTAGCCTAGRCTGCTACCTGCCAGAGTTAGACAGACTCAAGACTGGGATAAAAAAAGATTGTCATCTGATTTTTCCATCTGGATGAGACTGCTCGGTTCGCCTGCAGACTGTCTCTGGGGTCCGAAGAGGAGCGACTGCTGCTGCACTCCCTGCCTCGAGGAGGAGGTATGACCACTGATAAGGGGTCCTGTGGGAATACAGATGCCCTTCTGGAACGAACAGAGATGTGGATCCAAACATGCTGATGGAAAACATCCTGAAAATACGCACATTAACCAATTGGTGTCTCTCCCCCAACTTGCTGCTCACAGAACTACAGTGATTTCAGACGCTGCACAGATTTATATAAAATGTTTTCATCCTGTTTGTCACCAGTTTAAAAATATATTAGCAARGAAATTAAGCGACAGTTGTAAAATATCCAGCATATTAATGCTAAAATGATATGACCAGCATCCCATAAATAGAGGATTTCTATTTCCTATCTAGAAATTAAACTGTATGCAATTATGAGACCATTTATCCTTTGTCCAGTCTAGCTGTCCCTACCTGTTCAGTCAAGCTTCCCTGAACAAATTAGTTTTATAGCAAAAACACAAATAGTAATTAGCATAGAAACAGTATTTATTCTAATTATCCTCCAGTGGCTAGACTACTGCAAGAGTTAAGCCCCATTTGCATCTTTCTGCAAACAGATGTGGATGTACAGAGAGCTGTCGGATCACAGATAGTAAGGCTAACGTCTAGGGTGTGTGATACRTCAGCTTTCTGGTCTGGCTGGTTAGGCTTATAATTTCCTGCYAGTTTATAACGGCTTCTGGTTATTTGATTGTAAAGGGGGAAGGCAAGCACTTTGGGGCTTAGGCAGCAGGGGAATTGACTTACCTGAATGTCCTTCATCTGGACACGATTTGTTCATTTTAGATTTAAAATGAACGCCGGTCTTTTATTTATCTGCTTAAGCCTATATTTTGCTTCCTTGTATGTTTTATTTTTAACTGGAAGGTTTTACATCCATATTAATAAGTCATCCAAGAAGTATTGTAGCACTAAATAACCTGCACTTTCCCAGTGAAATAGTTGCCACAATTTGCACAAATAGAACTGTCTGGTTTGCTACAAGTGACACAAATGTAATGGAGCATAGTCCAATGGCAGAGACAGTCTTCAGAAYAGGTTTTCAAGGATTTATTATTGCTTTGCAATACATTTTTTTGTGAAATAGGCAGCCGGGCTATAGTTCAACTTATAGCCTAACCTGCTAGTCATTATTTAAAATCATCAAGTCATTTTTAATCTCCAACTTTTCCTCTTCATGAGTGGCTTTTTGGATGGACAGCATGTCAGCTGCTAACTAAATTTCAGATTTTAGGAAGGCCTTTAGTCATATAACTCAGGATGATAAAAATCCTATTTAATGGGGAATACTCCTTTGCCATGGGCTTGATCAATAAATTAAATAGATTAATTAAGTTGAGCTGTCAGGACCAAGGACTGTCATGAAGTCAGGCCAGCGGAGTTGGCCGTTTATCAGAGGCAAAAATTTTTTGAGAAAAGGCAGCCTTTAATGGGTAATTCTGGAGTGCATGCAAATGAGCAAGTACATAAAAAGTCTAGCAAGGAGTGAGTGCCTGTCATCTGATCACAAGCGGTATAAAAGGAGGTGGATACGTCTGTGCAAAGTCATTAAATTTGCTTATCAAACTCCTTCYTGTGAATTTTTGAACTTGAAGTTCTGAGGAGATGAACTGGCTTGTGATGTGGGTATGTGGTCTTAGGTATTTCCATTTTTTTTAATCTTCACTGAGAAATTCAATTGGTTTTATGTTTTGAGATATATATATACACACACACATATACATATATATGTATGAAGTGATTAAAAATGCAAGCTTATTAAAAAATAGGAAAGCTTTTATTGCTTTCAGAGCACTCGGAGAAATTGAGCTCTGCAGGTGGGATCCAGCGCAGAGRCTGGAGCCTGACCAATGCATTCCTGCCATTTCGGCGCAGGAAACTTCTAGCGTCGTTTATGCCTGGTCCCATTATCYGCTCACGGGAGAGTCCTGTCCATCCTGGTCTGGGAGAGTCTCACAGCTGGGTGCTGTGRGCATCTGCACAGGTGACCCTGATGAGTGAACCAGGGTCTCTTCCTTCTCCCCCAGGACCCATCATTGGAGAGGGACGGTCAACAGARTTTCAGTGCCCACGGACTGAGGTTCAAGAGACAGAAGTCATAGGGGCTCCATATCTTTAATTTTGCCTGTGTACCTTAGGTTGCTGAARGAAGGTGATAGTATTTCTCTGGCAGTTCTGGGTGTGATGGCTGAGGGAGGTCCGTTAAGATTGTCTCATCTGAGGAGCCCCACGAGGCCGGCGCCGTGCGAGCGGCAGAGCAGCAGCAGCTCCTGGCTCTCGCAGGCACAGGAGCCGCTTTGCCACGGACCTCTTTGCTACCACGTGTTTCTCTGCGGATGCAGTGGGAGTGAGATGGTGTATGCTTCCCAATGTAGAAAGTGAAGCAGTCCATATAATTGCATGAAAGTTGCATCTCTGTTTTGGTACTTCCAGTTTAGCTGTAAAGCCCCGACCATATGGATGTACTCCTACAGCCGCTCTGGAGGCAAGCTGAGAATAAAATGAGCTGTGTGCAAGTGCTGCAAGCCTGTGTAAATGAAACCTGCCTGACAAACCAGAAACATGCCTTTTTGGTGTATAATAAAAATAAAATTCTCTCCAGGCGTAGAACTTTACGTATGTTAAATTCCTGTTGATTAAATAGTTCTGAGCTCAAAACAGCAAGGGAGTGAGCCAGGGATGCTGGTGCCAGGTTAGCGATCTGTCGGGAGAAATGTGGAAGAAGACAGTGCTAGAAAAATGTGCCCGGCCATGCGGGAGAGACCAGGGTCTTTGTTGTARTTCTGAAAGAGGACTCTCTTTGCCAGGGCGAGAAGGTGCCGGGAGGAGTAACGACTTGCTCGCTCTTTTCTCGAGGCTGTTCAGGAAAGTTAGAGCTTGAGAACAGGGGTATGCCTGACTTTGGCCCACTGAAGTGCAGCTGGGGTGCAAGAGGATGAAGATGAGAGACTGTGGCTGATGGTAACTTCTGGATTGCTTCCCTGCCCTGCTCGATGARGCAATGAGAATTGCTGCCCCTTGCTGTTGTCCAGGGTTTTGTCTTGGGGACTTTGGGGAAAATTTAAAAATGCTCCTAAGTGGCTGAAGCGCCTCAGTCATAGTGTGAGCTGGACTCCTTAGAKGGTCATTTGTTTGTGATACTGGTCTGTAGGCTCTGGATGAACATTTTAAAAATGGCCCTGGTACTTCAGCTGTAGGAAAGCCAGGCTTTCTTTACTTTTTTTTTCTTATACTATTATCAGCAGCTGTGAAGAGTGATGAAATCCATATGCCGTATGGAGCACCTATATATAAAAATYTGACATATGGATGTTGTGAAGTTCTCGGAAGATTCCACATGCTTGAGATCACCCACGTTTTAAAAACATTCTGTTTGGGAATTAGTTATTGAGGTTGAATGTTGAATTCCCCGGTGTGAAACCAGGTAAATTGCACTGGGAATGTTTGTAGCATGGAGTCAGGTCTGAATTACTCTTTTTGGTCCACGATGGAGCACCGCAGGCTTTGGGAAGGATGCGTTTGGACTGAATGTTTTCAAGCTGTCTGTCTGGATGACTTTTACTGGGTTTGTTAACCTAGCAGATCTGAGCCGTTTCTAGCTTGCGGTTCTTTACTGTTGTCTGCTGCCCCTCACCTAGTTGGGAGCCTCTCTCTCTGTTGGCAGTATGGGAGGGGAGGATGAGGCACAGTATCACTGAACACCTGGTTTCTCAATTAAGCCTTCAGGACTCTTGCTGCTCAAAAGTGTCGTGTYGTTGCATAGAAATTAAGACAACCTACTGGCTGCTGTTTATGTGGAACTTGAAGAAGGTAGGGCATTCAAATGGAACCAGAAGTTAGTAAAGCACACAGTTTGCAAGAAGTTGCTGTCTTTGCTAACATTGATTTGCCACGCTGCTGTAGCTCATTGTGTCAAAATGTTCATCTCGAAGTTCTMCATGGCTAACTAGCATGAGTTGACCAGACTTTTTTTTTTAAATCCTTTTTTTATCCACTGAGATGGGAGTCCATCCTTTTACTGCTGACATGGCTGATGCTGTAGTGCTGGCTGCACTAGCCTTCCCGGGGAATTTGCCGTTGGAGCATGTGAGTGAGCAGCAAGGTGGGCATAAGGCATGGTGGGCATGTTGGCTCCACACAGATGGAGACTGAGCAAAATCAACGATTGAGCGAGCCAGTGKTAAGGAGGAAGGCACATATAAACTGAAAGACTTTTCAGTTTTACTGTTTAAGAAGCACATAGCAAGYGCTATAAAAATACAGATGAATAACGTGTAGTCGGTTGATCCTCCCCTGGCCTCAACAAAGGCAGATGGAAATGGGCCCATCTTATCTGCTGATTTGGGGGCTTGTTCGGAGCGCGTGTGAATACAAACTCTGCCTGTACATGAGTATCATGATCTGGTGAGGGCTTTGCTCCTCAGGTGCTATCCTTTTTCTACCACCTGGGATGTGCTGTGCCCKCAGATTATTGTACCAGTGCCTTAAGTTTTCATGAAAGGCATCTCAAATTGCTGCTATCCTCTCTGTCAATTTTGTTCTTGTGGGATGGCAGAGGATTGACAGTGATTTGGATTCTGCTTTCTGAAATGCTTAGTCCAGGGCTTCGGTGATGTGGAGTAGCAGAAAGCAGCACACTCCCAAGCTTGGTTATTTAGGTGCTCAGGTTATAGATGTACATAAACCCCTTCCTCCCCAAAAGGTGTCAAAGTGAAGTTAATTCCACTACCAATAAATGTTGGTTGTAATCTGTGAAGCAATAGCAGGACAGCGAGCCTGCAGCAGGTGTCTGTACATCACTTTAGTCTGTAATCAACTGTTACGATTTCTAGTTCATAGCTGTGTTTTAGTTATTTGCATGTGCTGTGCTACGAYGGACCCTACTTGCTTAAAATCCTTTGCAGGGAAGAAACATTTTTCTGGCTTTTATTTGAAATGAAAGCCGTTCCCTAGAGTCATGTCAGCTGCAGAAATCCAGAAAACCCCAGCACAAGTGTCTGCATAAAAAACTGGGCTTTGGGCTCCATTAAAATACTGTGCCTGCACATGTCACAAACAGAGGAAGGCAGCGCAGCAGCACAGGCACTTAAAAGATTGCATCCCTGCTTTGAAACTGAGGGGCTTTTGAAACTGAGGGGCTGCAACCAGGGGAAAAAAAMCAATTATCTCCTCTCTTCACCTCTTCCAGCCTCCTACCTCCAGCCCCTGTCAGCTCTTGGCTTTAAACTTTGTTTGAAATTATATGCTTGTCTCTTGGTAGTTTTCCCCCGTATTTTAATTGGGGATGGCAGGTAAGGCATAAAGTCAAAGAACTGGAAATAACCTGTAGCTAAAACAACAGAGCCCAAAAGGCAGCCCTTCAGTTAAAGGTGATGATGGTAACAGCCAAATTTTTGGGAGTGTTTGCAAACTCATGATTAGATCATGTAAAATTGTATAAAAGTTTTAAGGCCTTTGAATATGAACAGGGCTGGAGGACTCTGAGAAGAGAACGGCAGGGCTCCAGTGRGAGAGGTGTATCATGACAGTTTACTACACATTGTGTAGGCAACAAGCCATGCTGATGGGTTAATACATCGTTTTTGCATTTAAGAGAAAAGTWCGTCGTCTTAGTCTTTGTACAAGATGTTGCATGTGGTTATATCTGTATGTATGCATGTCCTTAAAATGAATATGCAGTGTATGTGCCATTCATCGTCCCTAAGACAAGTATTGATCTCCTCTGTTCTGTCTAGGTTTTATAGAYGGCTCAATGCCATGATGTAGGAGTGCCTTTATTTCTGTAGCAAACACTATGGCCACTACCTGTTTCATATTAGTCTGTTTTCCCTCGCTTCCTTATGGAGGAGGAGTGTTGGAGCAGAGTGTTTTGGTTGGCTTTGTTGCTCTGTTTTGGTGTGGCAGCATCAGTGCAGGTGTATCTGGTATTAGAGAAGGCTGGATCCAAGGGGACTTTGAAGAGGAAGGGATTAGGATTTAAGGTAAGGTCACAGTTCCTGGGGGAATTCATGCCTCAGATCAGCTGATGAGAAATGCTGTCACCTGCCCTAGCAGGTAAACGTGTGCTTTGCTTTTAAGCATGTGAGTAGTCTACACTGAACCTGGATTAGAAGCTGAGATTGCTTTTTGACAGTGTCAAAATGAACTAAAGAGCAATAATAAACCCCAAAGAAGAGATTTGGACTGAAAAAACTGGAGAGTCTCATCTCACACATCCTCTGCTCTTGTCCTACTCTTTCTGACTAYGGAGCTGAAGCAAAAAGAGGGAAGTGCTCAAGGCTATTCAGATTTTCAGCGTAAAGGACTAAAACGTTTTGGTGAGATGAGAAGGAAATAATGGCCAGAGACTTGCAGAAGAGCATTGGGATTTGCATTGATTTTTGAATCCCTGCTTAGCGCCGCAGAAGGTCTTGCAAGATCTGAACTACAACAAAGGGCACGTCAGAGGTGGGGAGGAGTAGAGAATCAGAGATCCCATAGGTGCAATGTGCACTAAGCTGGATGCAACAAGCAGTTTATGGGTGTCACGGATTCGTGATGTGGGACTGTGCACGCTGTTCAGTGTGTGCTTTTAGGCAGAATTAACAATTTTCTCAAAGATTTTCCAAGGTGTTAATCCCAGTAACTGGGGTAATGTTGCGTAAGTGGCGATTAACTTCTCCTTAGCTCTTTGGCAGCCTGAGAAAACTACTGCAATTCTCCCCTTCCCGTCCTAATGGGGAAAGCAGAGGCCGGGGAGGCTGAGTCCCGGAGTATCTGTTGYTACGTTCCTGCAGCCGGTGCCGACAGGATCGTTGGAGACGGCAGACGGGGCCCTGCGGTCGCAAACGGAGCTTGTGCATTAGGAACACCCAGACGGTGAGTGGGTGTCCGTGAAAGTCTTGGTTTGAGGATCTTAAATAGCGTCATGAAGAAACCCAGGGGCAAAKAAAGGGATAGCAGCCAGCTCTCCCAGGCCGTGCTCAGCTGCCTGCGTTGGTGAAAGGGTGAGCCGCTCGCTTGCTCCGGTTCCCCGCTTTGGCACCAGATTTTGTTTGTATTTTCTTCCAGCCCCTGCAGGAAGTGAAGCAGGGCTCATGCAAACAACTCTTTGGTGTCTGGACCAACTGTGGGAGCAGAGAAGGTGTATTCTGTAAGGAAATGTCCTTCTGGGAGTAAATAGTACATTATGAGGGCCAGCACAAGCAATCCAGACAGTAGTCTGGATTTGGACTTTCTGAAAGGCTGCATCCCTGTCTCAGTTCAGGACACCTCATTTCCAAAAGCGTTCAGAATTTCCATACAGCTTTAGTCTGTCTCCAGATTCCCACCCACTCAATCTCTAATTAAATGGAAGAATTTCCACTTTATGATTAATCCWTGTTTTCAGGGCAAGCTGCAGAATAGTTGAAAAAGTAAGACTTATCTGTCTGCTGCTCTCCTTCTGCCTTTTTAGTTTGCAAATGAATGTAGGGTCATCTTACATCATTTGTCTTCTTAGAACTTTTGCCAGTTTTAATTCAGTAAAACGCAGTAGTCATTCCTCATACTTATCTGTAAATTGCAYTGAATCTTGTTGCAGTCATATTAGGTGGTAATGATTTATATGCCTTCTAATAATTTATTTGATTATGCCAGCTATGTTCCATTTTTAAAGAATTATCGAATTAATGCTCTTGTGTAGGGAACAAAGAGAAATGTTTTTCATAGTTCTTCCTTTGCCTTTCTGCAGTTTGGTACAGTGCTGCATGTTTTGTTCATTAATATAGTGGTATGTAAGGATCAGGCTGACAATTTATTACAGGTATTTAATATTGTTAGACTTCAGGTTGCACAGAAGCTGCATATCCAAAGGCGGTTTAAACATGGGGTGTGAGTGTGTCAGTGTTTAGGTGGTTCTGCCATGTGCACGTCCCCAAATTGTGCAAGTCTGCRATGGGAGTATCTGTGCTGGGCAGAGAAGGGGCCGGTGGCTCTGTGCTTGGCTGCGGAGGGTGTGTGAATGTGAAGGACGAGCGGCACTGTGTCAGAAATCTCAGTGGCAAAATACATTGGTTCCTCCTCTCCTTTTCCTTGTGTCCCAGCAGTTCTCCCGTGCGGAGCATAAGGAGCCCTCTCACCCACCTCCCTGGCAAAGGACTGACTTCAGGGAGGTAGTTCAGCACAGGTTTATCTTTAGGATTAGAATTACTCCCACTGATTTCTGAGGCAACTGTTCTCTCAAAAATAAACAAATATGAAATGGGGCCGCTGAGGAGGGGCAGGGAGAGAAACACTCAGCAGCACTGAAGGAAAGTGATTCTTCTATCCAGTGTGCCTCATACATTTGAAACTTTAAGTATCTCCTCTCTTGATGGTCTGTCTACTCTGCCTGTTTTCTCTCCCTTTTGGAAATGTGTGCCGAACTTCTGGATAATATGCCTCCCACGCCAGCTGACAAAACACAAAGAAGTAGGAAGAAGCTTCAGCTCTAGGGGGAAAACTCTTCTCTTCATGAAAAAATGATGTAGTTTCTCTTTTCTTTTCCTTGACTTGCGTATTTAGRGAGGTACAGGATGGAACAAAGTCATTGCACAAGTGCAAATAACCTCCAATTTCTTTTTTCTCTAAAATTTCTCTTTGAAAAATGGTGAGTTTCTTTCTGAGTATGTTGGCATAAACTATCAATTTTTGGCAGTGTTTGAATGCTGCTTTTTTTTGCCATTTAAAAGTAGTAGTATGCTGCTGAGACATTGGAATTTTGAACAGGATGAAATGWGGTTACTTCTTAGGGAATTTGTTTGTGATTACTCCAGAAGCAAAAATTGTTGCCTTTTCCAGAGTTCGTGTGCAGGCTGGTACCGTGAGAGTCTGAGAGGAGAGGGAGTGCAACCCGAAGGGACCGAAACAGAGGGTGGAAAAMCAGAAGGGTATTTTACCCAGTGTAYMAGCACCTGGAAACATGCAGAAAATCAAACAAGAAATGACTTCCTAGCAAGAAATTAAAGCATCCAAGCAATGAAATGAATAATCAAACAGACGTATGATATCCTCTCCCTTTAAAACAGGTTTTTCTTCTCTGAAGCAGTTGAATTTTTAGAGGAGAATTTGAGTCTTGACCCTGTAAACTGCCCAGCTCTGCTCTCGAGTGGCTCAGCCCCTCCGTTCCATTGAAACTGGGGAGACAGATCCACAGCCTGGGTCACTGCACCCACCCCCGGGGTTACAAAAATACACTCCATGTCTCCTCACGTCACATCTCYGGGTTTTCTTTTCTTTACCTTTTCTTACTCACTTTGCTGTTATTGGGTTCATTCCACTGTGGAATGGAATGGGRATTCCACATTTGGGAATAGGACTCCTTAATGTCTCTATTTGTGTGCTTTTCAACATTATTTGCTTTTTGACGTTATTGAAGACAGCTGTGTGCACACAGTAACATCTGGGGACCTGCTGAACTGTAAAACCTCCTGACATCAATGTTTAATTTACATTGACGTATTTTCACTTTTACATGATACCTGTTTGCAGTCTCGCATGTCTTTTGGCTCTTTACTGTTTTACAGATAACAACTAGCAGAGAGCCGAAACTGAGGAATACCCTCGGTTTTCTGCAGAGCTGTGGTGTGTGAATATGGAGTTGCTCCCAAAGCTGTTCTGTGGCTGCTGAGAAGTGTTGGTGCTTAAACAGTTGCTTGTTATTTGCTGATACTCTCTTTTTAAATGTTATTGTTTTGTAATGGTCATTTGCACTTGTACAATCTCCTTGTCATGAGAGTGGTTGATAGTTTGCTAAGAGGCTGATTTCAACCCGATCTTTTCACAGACGTGGTTATTAGGAAATACAGCAATCTTCTGCCAGATTTTCTACTCTATTAAGCAGCCATATCATCTCCACGAATAAAAATGCCTGCTTATATAGGAGTTGGCTTTGGCATGGTGAGGCCATTTGGGTTTTTACAATTGTGCGTTGAAACGCAGCTGATCCTGCGTGTGACGGCTCTCTGKCTATCCCTAGCTATTTTTTGGTGCAGACCTTGAAAGCACCGTGTCTGGAAAGTCTCATTCCATCTTTGCTCCTGGGGCAGCTCCATTATAGAGACACGTTAACATGTGTAAGGTAACATGCATCCCATGGCCTTCTCCGGACCTGTCAGATTTGTGCAAGCAAGGAGGTGGCCCCCGGGGCACGGCTGGTCCCCCGGAGCACGGCTGGTCCCCCGGGGCACGGCTGGTCCCCCAGAGCACGGCTGGTCCCCCGGGGCACGGCTGGTCCCCCGGGGCACGGCTGGCTGACTAAGGGCGCTGCTTTGGGCCTGTCCAACTGGCACTTCTCTTTTGCCCGCAGCTTCCTCCCGAACCATTGAGTTCGCTCATTGACCAAATCCTTCTTATTTTCTTGTGTCTGTAGTGACCCGTTAATGAGGTTAGGGCTGTTTTTTTCCAGAGATGTGAAATATTTGTTCCCTGCACAGGCTGGCCTTTTGCTTATTCTTGAAAACGCAATGTAGAGWATTGCATTGCTGTCTGTTTCTGTTCTGTTGTTGATTAATCTGTTTTTCCACTAGGGCTCTGTTATGAGGGAAGATTAATATTACAGAGAAGATACTTGTTTGTTTCAAATATTTTGTTTCCTTTCTCTGTTGGGAATACTAGTATAAACACCAGGCAATCTGAATTTAAATAGCTAAAGTATTAGTCTTGCTATTCCAATTGCTCGTCATTACACTTGAGGATATGGTTACAGCTGATTATACAAAAATACCTGAGCCATACATTTTACATTCTCAATCAGCATATTATAGATGAACTCTGAAAATTGGAGATAGCTTTTTATGATAATTGGGAGATATTTTCCTTGAAGTATGCAAGACTCTTGAGAGAAGTTGAATTGCTTGTCTGTAATTCTGTTATAAGCTTTACTGGTATTTATTTAACATGGTGTTTATTGCTACTGAATATTTTTCTTATGGTGCTCTGTCAAAGGCTGCATATTCAGAAGGTTGCTCTCGGTTTATGATACCCTCTGCACAGCGGCTTGTTCGTTAGACCAATTCTGAAGCATCCTCCATGAGCCTGACTTGCGTGCAAGGCAGCAGTGCACTTACGAGGAGAAAATGTGAATTGTTATTGCCTGAGCAGCCCCTTTCAGCTCCCCCTTGACATGCGAGGGTAATCAGCCAGCCTGTGGCCCAAAATACGAACTGACTTAGATTCCTCCAGCCCTCGAACYGGGCCCTTTGGGGCCACCCCGGACCCAAACTGCTAATTGCAACAGACCCCTGGTTCTTGGCTTTGGAGGCTTGAGGTTGGGAGCTGGTCCTTGAGTTGCTCCTACAGGTCTGGGCTGCCCTGTCCCCCATGCCAGCAACGCGGGCAACTTGGATTAACCTGCTTTTGGCTTGGGGGTGTCAGTACCTTACAAGTATCCCCCTGTAAAACTCTGTGGGGCACCCCCAAGGTGCTCCCTGGTAGTAGAAAACATGCAGTTCTGGTAGCTAAATGCTTTTTAAGGGGATGAGGGAATTTCACACGCTGGGACTGTGCAAGCAAAGGCCAAAGGGGACATTATATTTGACTGAGAGGCTACTCACCCGGTACATCACTGCTTCAGGCCCTTCAGCTGGGAAACTGGCCGAACCCACAGCTTTTTCTAGCACCAGGAGGCCGAGCTGTGCCATGTGTGTGGGCTGATGCAAGCACATGGGACAGCGAGGTGGCTGTTCGGAGACCCAGCTCCCAAGGAGGACCTGGCCCTGGCCTCCTTCATCTGCAGAAGCTGGACTTGACCGGAGATGCTGCTGGACTTTTAGAGTCCATCGCATGTCTTCCTGTTCAGCTCTTCGTTGCAATTATTGCAAATAAAAGTGAAGAGGAGCCATGCTGATTGCCTTGTTGAGATTCAGGTTAAATTCAGTTTACAAAAAAAAAAAAAATTAAAAAATGAAGCAAATGAAGCACTAATGCAGCAAGCTGGAATTTGTGAGATTTTGCTACAGAGGGTTCAGCTTGTCCCTGGGTAGACGAGGTGCAGACTGGAATCCCAGGTGAGAAACAAACGGCTTTCTGCCTGGATTTACGGTAATATATGTAAAGTTACAACTTTTGCTTTTCTGTTTTGGCATGTGTGAACAAGGTTACTTTATGCTTGGCTATGTTTGCTGGTCTTGGCTCACAAGAGCTAGTTTCTCTATGGCTTTAGGGTGCACTCTCATTTTCATTAGCATGGGAGATCGCTGCTGCTCCTGTCCCTCCCATCAGCGCTTTAGCAGGGGCTCTATGTAGCGGGAGCTTGGCGGGCAGCATGGGAGGAATGTCTCTGCGAAGGGGGTGTTGTAGGTGACGTCAGGGCGGTGGGGCAGCCCCTGCCTCAGCTTACGCTCAAGGATTCGGAGGTCGGAGTGCCCAACTGAGAGCTGGTGTAAAGCACTTAACTCTGGTTTGATTGGAGTTATGTTCAGCACAGCGTGTCTGGATTCAGCCCGTTCAGCCGTGCTGTCCGTTTGTTTTAGTGTTTACGGGGTTGACCTCTGGGGTATTAACTCTAGAGGAGATTTTTGTCTGTTTACCAAAATGGAAATTGCCTAGTTCAGGAGTGGGCTGCAATCCCTTCAGAARACTCATCTTTAATATATTTCCCGTAATCACAGCTTAAAAACAAACCCACGTTTCCAAAATGTTCTTCAGTTTTTCACCCTGCTATTTCTTGCACAGGCATTAATCATCCTCTTCTCCATTTAAGTACAGAGCACAGAGTATTGCAGTGAAGAAYCGACTTCTCATGCCTGGTTACAAAAATGAGTGGTTTTATGGTGAGATTCCTACAGCTTTGGGGAGCRGTGATAGTGCCAAAAAAATGTGCATTGACCTGTGTGACACAGGTGCCGTCTGTCAGGATTTTGGCAGAGTTAACCCCTGGTAGTTCACTTGTAGAACACGCTATCTTACACTGCAAAGGTACAGTGCCAGCTTTTGGGTTGTTTAAACCTAGCCCGGCTTGGTAATCATTAGATTATCAAGTGTGTGCTGGCTCAGGTTGTGCAGGGCATGACATACTGGAAATCCGGGGTGTCCATTTTTTGCCTGCTGTAGTTTGGTGAAGAGAGTGGGGTTTATCCMAGTTAGCCCATAGCACTGGCTACGTTCAGTGAAACTTATGGATATGAAAATGCAGGTGTTCCCGCAGCATCAACTTAGGGTTGAGTGACGAAGAGATGTCTAAATCGTTATTTCCCTCCCTCTGGAAGCGGTTGGGTGACTGGCTGGATGGGGGGTTCGGTGGGGCGGGAGCGGTGTGCCCAGGCAGCGCGCCAGTGCCCTGCTCTGTCGTCTGTGCTGCTCGCTCTTAACCCCCTTCCCCAGGCCCCTTCTTCCACCACGACCTGCCTTTCTGACCTGAGCCCTGCTCGTGCCCAGGTTTCTCAGACCCACGTGGTGAGCCCGTGAGCAGCAGCAGCAGCAAGCTGAACCTGAGCTTTGACTTGAGTTCAGTTTAACTCAGGTTTGACATTGAGACCTCAGTTCCAAAAAGCACTTAACTGTTAGGTGACTGGGGTATAAGTGTGTACGCAGTTTGTTTTCGGTATCTCTTCTGTGGCCTGAATGCATTCACACTTTGATTCCACAGGTACATGAGTGCAGTAGGAACAGTTTATTTTTCAGGTTTAACACAATTTAATTGACACTACAATAGTAAAGACCTTATTTTTCTACTGAATTTCAGACTGTTAAAATTGAGAAGACAAACATCTTTCAAAGCTACCATTGAATTTGATGCTTAACTTCGGTCAAGAACCAGCTCATTACCAAATGATCAGTCAGCTGCCATGATGGAAACAAAACAGCAAACAATCCTCCATAATTGGTTTGGGGTTAGAGCCCACAATTTCTTGAGACCTTTCTCCTCTATATACATGGTTTTAAAAAAAMCAACACCCAAACCCCAGAAAACCCAGAAAATAAAAGTCARCATGCAACACTTATTTTGGCAGATCTTTTTAAAAAGAAAGAGAAGTCTGATGTGAGGTAAAGCAGGATCAGTCATGCTATGCCAATTTCAATCAACAGATGTAACCGGTATAGAATTCACTGAAGCTGTGTCTGTCCCTGCCAGGAATGAACTTGGCCAGACGATTACACTCCATTTTAATAGGAGATAATGAATATTGATTAATACTGTCGCAGGTGTTGCTGCAGCCCGAAGCAGTAGCCAGAGGAGCTGGAGATACAGCAGGSTATGGAGCAGGTGGTCCTGCCTTCCTGCTGTGGTGGCCAAGAGCCGCCAGCGGTTCGTGGTGCTGCTCTGCCGCAGGGATCAAACCCGGAGAGCAGGGCTTGGTGCGAATCGTGGGGCTGCCCGGGCAGGACTGCCTGGGTGCCAGGGCTGTGAAATGGGCACGTTGGGGCCGTCTGCGTGACTGAGAGGGAGGTTCCGTGTTAAAGGCTGGTTTCTGCCCTGGGTGGTAGAAATGGGTGGATTAATGTTTAAGCTGTCTGTATAAATTGGAAGAAATACCTTATGGAAAGACTAGAGTGCTTAAGGTTTGGTAACTGTTCAGCATCTCAGCAGAGGTTGGCTTTCTGATGGACTTGGGCATTAGTAAAGAGGAACCTGTATGTGTCTGCTATGGAAATGCTGAGTGTGGAGTATTTATGTACTATTGTTAGGCGAGCTATAATCAGAGCTATAGAGGGTTTAAAAATAGTATGGCCTGCTGGGAGGAAATGTAAGGTAATAGTATGAATTAATATGTTGTATTTATACCCATGGCATGCTTTTCTTTTAGGCAGGGGAGTTTTAATTATAGTGTATTACACGCATGGCATGGATCTAAGAGACACCTGTGTGCCTCTGGGGACGAAGGGACGGAGTGCTGCAGCTGTGGAGATGCCCGGGAAGGTGTGGGAAGGCCAGAGGTGGCTGGAGGCAGGAAAGGGGCAACGGGTCCGTGCAAGGCAGGCGTTGCTTGTGCTATAACGCAGCGGCGTTTAAATTTAGACCTCTTATGTGACCCAATGTCAAGTCAGAAATGTGTTGTTGRAAGTGTATAATCAGCTCCAAGTGGCTGCCTTTGTAAATCTCAGGAGTAGAAGCTGGCCTGAGGCTAGCAGCCGTCTCTGCCGCATCCTTGCTTGAGTGAACTTTAATTTGACTCTTTATCATGAAAAGCAGTGAGAGAAAGAGGGAAAAAAGATGAACACAGAGTGAGTTGCACAAAAGAGGCTTTGTATGGATAAAGGTGATTTTGCCTGAGACTTTGCAAAGACTTCCGTGTGCCCTCAAAGAAAAGCAAAGTCCTGTTACAAAGTGCATGGGAGACAAAGGGGCAAGAGAAGCTCAGAGAAATGCTCTCGTTCTGACTTTGAAAGCTCCTTTTGACTTTACTGGGTTGAAAGTGTGCACAGCGCTTCCAAAAATGAAGTGATTTCAAATTGGACTGTTAAAATCTGGGGCCAATCTGAAAAGCAGGCCATACTTTGTGTGTGGCTTTGTTTGCTTAAGCTGCTGACAAAAAAGGAATGAGCATCTCTGCGAGCATCCACGATGGTGCTAATCAGTGTGCTGTTTGCATGCAGAGGTGTTCAGTGAGGGAACTGGGCGTTTAAACGCTGTCTGAAATTTTGAGCAGCTCCTGGCTAGGGAGTTTTTCGGTGACATTGTAATGTGAAGTCTACATTATGAAAAGAGATTATCGGTGTTATGAAACTCAGCAAACCTCATCATGTCTTCCTTGATTATATGTGGGTATATTGTAATCTACCACGCTGGAGACCGGGGAATATTTTGAGCCAGCAGTTTTTCACAAGCCTCAGACAATGTGAACTATAGACAATATTAGTGACAAATGGAAGTTTAATCTCAGGCCAGTTTATAGTCCTTGGGACAATATATTTTGGAGCGACCTGCCTTTAATTTTTAGGGGAGATGCTTTATTTTGCGGGTGCTCAGCATAGACTGATTCAAAGCAGCCAGTTGGTAGAGTCTGTGGACCAACCAGGATCTGAAAATCAGTTTGTTCTTAAATGAGTCGTCACTTTTCAAAGCTGTGGTCTAGAAATTTAGCTTTTTACCATTTTCATGGGTGAAATATTTGATATTTAACRAACTACAAATTTTGTGCATGTCCATATGTTGACAGCAAACATAAACATTTATATGAAGTAACACTGAAAATCTGTATTCTTCACACATTGGAAGGGTGTCCGAGTCCATTCTCTTTTCCCTGAAAGGATATCAAAATAATTTTAYAAAAGGAAAATGGATATAAAAATAATGCTTAGTACTGAGTATTCTAAATATATAGATCTATTAGAAAACCTGCTGTTTTCCTTTTTTCCAGGAAAACAAGGGTGACATAACCTCATTATGTGCATACATACAACGTACGTGGCCTAAAAATCAATCATGGAAATAAACAGTCAGAAATTCAAGTAGCTCAGTCTGTTCAGCTTATTAAAGAGAACWTAACTTGTACTACCCACCCAAAGAATTACAATCTGATCAATGCTATGATCTTCCCTTGGATTTTTTTTCTTACATAGCGTATCATCATTTTTTCCTCAAAGTCACTGAAGTGCTTGAGAAGGCAGAATGTATTGAGACTTTCTAAGTAGTAGAAATACTTTGTCTGCTTCCCTGGCCTGGCGGTTTCAGCTGAGTCATGGCATGACCAGTCTTGGCGGGCCTGCAGTGTAGAAGCCTCCGTACTTCAATCTGCCAAAGTCATAAGCTTGCACATAGCTGCATCTTTGCTGCCCTCCTCATTGATTCATTTGGTGTCTGTAAGTTCAAGCCTGGACACACTCACCTTTTCACACCCTGGAACAGTAAAACAAACTGGCACAAAAACAATCATAAACTGTGAAACTCCAAAATACCAGGAAGGGAGAAGCATGAGTTAWTTTTGAAGCACCTGCTACTGCAGCATCTGCTGTTAGGGGAARAATAGTTGTGAGTTTCTGAGAGGTGCTCTGGTAGATGCTGAAGCCTGTCATAAAGTTCTTTGTTCAAAAAGAAATCTTAAGTAATGTAAACTATTTGAAGGAGTGTTTACCAATAAACTTAAGAATAGCTTTAGCTATCTTCTAATCTGAGAGGCCTCTCTTTTCCTCCAACCCTGGCTATTTACAAAATTTTCTTGTCTTGAAACCAGGTGAATGGTTACAAAAAGCTTTTTTTCCCCTTTGACATCCATATYGGAGGAGAAAATTATGTTAAATCCCCTTTAGCTTAAAGCTAATTAGAGCTAGTAATGAAGTCTTTGTTCTTGTATGCTGTTTCTCTTATAACTGTGATAATTACATAAGGGTAGCGGCATCTGTCTGGGAGATTGGCAGGCTTGAGCGTAAAGCTGAGGTCTCTCTGAGCCGTGGTTGAAGTCGGGTCTGTGCGGCTCCAGTGCCAGAGCCAAACGCTCCCGGGGCTCTTGCCTCACAAACAGGCAGGGTCCGGTGCCCGCGGGAGGACACCAGCACCGTCAGTGCATCCACAATCATCATCTGCCTCTGTGTGTTGTAGGGTGAGCCATCTTAATTTTCAGCTCAAGTGTAATAAAGCTTGGAAAAAAGAGGTTGCTGACGTGGTGAAAAGAGGTTAAAAAAATCTTGCAATATGTAGTGCTTCTGGGCTCTTGACTCGTTTAGCTGCRTGGGCCTCCCTGAAGGTAAATGAGCCCCTGAGCTCCTGGTGGGAGTGGGTGAAGAAAAAAAAAATAGGGTGTAGTGGGGTCGGATGTATGTGCGACTGTAACAGACCAGCAGGCTTTGATCTTTTGAGTCTGAGTTCAGTGTTTATGAAGGAAAGTAATGGACCTGAGAACCTGCTCCCAGATACTTCTTTTACTCAGTCAATGGGAAATGAAATGGGAAATGAAACTGCCACTTCGAGCGAGTTATTTTAAAGCTGAAAGCTTTGAAGGTCAGCCCCACTGGAGTGACATTTTAGCCGAGGGGAGCAGAGAAGAGATCATTCCGTGAGTGAGGCAGAGATAGTTTTGACCTTAATGGAGTCGTAAAAGCAGAACAAGACACTGTGGAAGTGAGTTCCCAAATCCAAGGAAGGGTTTTATATTAAATCAGGAACAAAACAAGCAGTGAAGAAAGAAATTTGAATGCTCCCCTCTTTTTTGTCAAAATGGAAAGCACAGTTTTGCAATTGACTTCTTTTTTTCAAAAATAGTTCCTGTTTGGTAACCATTGTTAAAATAAGCTCTAACTCCAGGTACTCCAATATGTGAACAAAATAATCTCTTATCCCTGAGGATATTCTGTTTTCATCTAATTATTTTCTTTGCAGAGGTAATTCAGTTGTTTGTAATTCAGAAATCTGTAAAGTTCTGGAGGGATTGACCACATATTAGTTTGTTCAAGGCAAGATTTTCAGAACGTTTAAAAATCTGAATTTTGTACTTGAATTTCATGCTCTCCAGTAGGGCTCCTATGCAATTTGTTGATGACCAGCAAAGCCCAGTAATAGATCCTACCGTCTTGTCTGATGATGGCTGCTTCAAGTGTGCTGAAACTTCTCTGGGGTGAGGTGATGGAGTAATTCACCGTTAAAACAGTGCAACAAGAAGAGCAGTGCTCCGACAGCCAGAATCTCCAAACTGAGATGTCTTCTTTTAAAGAAGTTTTAGATCAAGCATGAATTAATAGATGTGATGTAGGAACTGTAGAGCACTGCTCATGTTGGATGCTCTGGAAACCCAAACAGCACACAGTGAAACTAGATTGCATGTGCTTAGAAACATCTTGATCCCTTGGGGACAGGTAGAATCCCCCTTAATCCCTCTTAGTAAATTTTACTGTATTAAAATTTATTTAGTGTATCTTGCTTTCAATTTCTTTTCTATTAAGAAGATTGAAAAGATTTCTCAACTCCTACCATGTTTAAYTTTTGCTTCCAGCTGAAATATAAGCCCTCCAGACACACTGCTTAGCGCTTCCAAAACATAGGTGATGATTTTTTCAGGCTTTTAAAAAAATCCTAAACAATGAATGTTGGTTGTATTTTGATTCTTTTATACCCACCTCCTCCTATTAACAGCCAGGGCCATGAGGGTGTGAGAAACATAGATTATGATGAAAGAATTAACTTATTTTCCTAACACAGATCAATGCACCAGCTATCATAACACTTTTACTGGTCTAAAGGAGGAAGCAGAATGACTTCGGTAGACTGACCAACTCTTTTAATTCAGCTTAATCTCTATTCCTCCTTCCCTATGCCACATTTCTCTCACAAGCACTACTTGCTTTAAAGGCTCTGCTCCTGAGCCTGTTACATCTTTGTGTAGCAGAGTATTGAATTGTGTTTTCTCTCCGTGGAAATGGGSCCTTCTAACAAGGCAAGCATAACCAGAGTTATTTAATATCTATGCTTGAAAATGTGACAAACCGCCTTCAAGGTAACAGGCTCTACTTGAATGGCTTTCCATATTACTGGTAGCCATCTTTCTTCAGTTGTAATTGCTGCTTGGAGAGGACTGTATTGATTTGTAGATCTAATTATCTTAAAACAAAGCAAAGAACATTCTTGTAACAAGAATATAAAATCCCGTGCTGCAGAGAAGAGAGGTTAATGCTTTGTCTCTACTCAGAAGTAGGAGACTGCCTGTTCAGGTGTGGAGAGCTGCTTAAGAGCAGAGCTGGATGAGCCTCAGCCGGTTAATGAAATATCTGGGAAATGGGAAAAGCTCRGGATCTGCACAGTGGCCAGTTGCAGAGGTCTGGAGAGGAGGTCGGACGTGGGAGCTGATGGAGTTCTTCACCCCAGTGTTGTGGGACGTCTTTGGAGGTGACCGAAGAAGCTTGCTGTTCTCAGGCTGGACTCTTGAGAACAGCAGAGCCTTCCCATCTGTGATCATCAAAGGCTGCTTGAGCACCATCTCCACCATCACCAGCATAGGTGAAATGCTTGTATTTGCTGTTGCTATCTCTTGGTGTAGCTGGTTGTAGAATGTGCCGTACAAAGTCATGTAGATCTTGGAAAATACTTGCTTGTGATTTCTTCATCATCTAAGGAAAAGGACCCATGTCCCTTCTGATAATCAGGGTGTTTGAGTGTGAAAAATGTACCTTCAATAGGCTACTAATAGCTTGTTCTGTTCTTAATAGTTCTTTAATCTTTGCTTCTTGTAGGATTAATTATTAAAACTCACTTCACGCTCCTGACTCCGGTTAATACAAGTTACTGCCTTTGTGTTTCACACAGCCACTGGGCAGGTCCTTGTGCTTCGTATGCTGCTGTCAGTTGAAAGCAGCATTGGAACATTTTGGATAGAGGCAGCTAATTGCAAGCTGCCTTCATATTGCTTCCTTGCTGGCTGCTGAGACTGTTTTCAGGGCTATACAAAAGCCTGTTTTCACATGTTCTGCTCTGGGTGCAACTTTGCATTGTCTAATAGTAAAGCAAGGACAGCACGTGAGATTGTTATATGGTAAGAAGGAGAAAAATCAATTTTAATCGCAGGAGTAGAGGGCTAGGGGTGTAGAAGGTCATTGAAGATTAGCAGTTGTGCTACAGTATTGAACCTGGCACGGAGTTCCTGGGAAAATAGAAAGCCACGAGCTGTGGAACAAAACCTCTGGTTGTATTGGTACTCTGGCATATTGTTAAGGGAAAGATCACTCACAAAAACAGCTGGACTGCGTAGAGCTTGAGTTTCAGAGGGAAGAGGAATTTGTTTTGCACAGCATTTACTAATTACCTGTAAAATAAGAAGAGCATGGGGATTTGAGATAAAAAGTCAGATCCTGCTGTAGCGCCTGCTGAAGCACAGTATTTTTAGTCTTTACACACGCGCATCCTCATTCCCCTAGGCAGCTCTGGRGAATCTCCCTGGGAATGGTGTGTTTGTAAATGTCCTGCTGGAATTCAGAAGAGTCATTTCAGTCTATGTGAGGGATTTTGAAAATTAATAGGAGGTGAACCCTTTTCCGTTAGAACTCTGTGCCTTCCCAGACTAGTCTGTTCTGTTGAAGGCCTCCCCTCCTTGTTCTTTGCTTTGACTATTTTCCCCTTTACAAGGAAACGCTGATGAGTAGCAAGCTTTCTCTTAYGATGTCTGCTTTAGGACACTCGCAGGAGTTTAGAGATCCTGAGACGTGCTTTGAAAAGAGCCAGAAGCCCAGTTGCTCACTGTCTACGCGCATAACCTTGCATTAAGAAAGGCTTGGGGGGGGACGTCAAAGAACTTAAAGGGAAATTATATACCGGCTTCGCTTTAGAAGCATTAGACAGCTTTCTTCTTCCTTATCAAAGAGTGATAATCAACTTTCTTCTGTGTGACAGAAGAGCTGTAAAATAGTTCTTTTCTCTCCCACCCTCCCTTTTTTCTTACGTTTTTCTTTAAAGTTTGTTTTTCTTGTACGTACACACCTGCTCCACTATGTGAGTTGACAGAGAGACTCTTTCATGAAATAACCATTAAAGAAGTCTGTAAAGTTTTTGTTGTCATACAGGAAACTGCACTTGCTTACTATTTTAATATTTAGCTAAAAATCTGKTTTTGTTTTGAAAGAATTTGTACAAATAAGATACAGGATAAGGAAACTGAGTGGAAAAAAAAATCCTGAGAGTTTATTAATTCTTAGAAGGAAACAAACTCTTGATAGTAATTTTATTATTGAGTGTRTTGGGAAATGGTACCAAGGAGAAAGGTATGAAGTGCAGCAGCTTCTTGTCTAGATCAAACATAGGTCACTTCGTTGGGACCGAGAACCAGCCTATAGATTTCTCTAAATAGGAAGTATTTTCCTGAARGATACTGTCTGTGTCAGGTTAAGAAAACCAAATCCATTGCTTACTTGATTTCCTTACTTGATTTTCTAATAGCATAATATGATGAGAAATCTCTCGGATCTCTTCTGAGAGCTATTTAGGTGTCTAACTCCCAYTGAATTCTCAGTTCAATGAAATTGATGGGAATTAGGCACCTGAAGAGCTTTACAAATCTGGCTTYAAATTTACCCTTTAGGCAGGCAGTGAGGGGTTGGTGCTGCGGGTCGGGTGCCGCCTCGGTTTCAGCGTTTTTGCTAGTCAGGTTCAGGTGGGGCACAGGTACGAACTCCGCAGCTGCCTTTGGAGCTCGTTTGTTTCCAACGGTTGTTTTAATGTTACTTTTTTGTTTTCCAAACAAAATTTTGGTTTGTTTTGTTTTGAAACAAAAAACTTTTTTTTTGGARGTAAACCCATGGGGTGGGACATGCTGGATGAGTCCCTGTGCTTSACCTCCCGTACAATCGAGGGTGCCTAGTCTATTTTATGCTTAACATGGGAACAGGACCCAAATTAAGACACATCTTGGTAGCTGATTTTAAGTAAAGACCAAATTGCTGTAAGGAATTTATTGTTTTCTGATGGAAACGGGTTCTGCTGTTAGGAAGTGACTGCATCAAGATAATTATGCTATGCAGATGAAAACATTTCATCTTAARCCTGTGCTTCGGCACTCCAGTACCTCATTCATTTTTAGTGTATCAAATGCTTACACCAGAAGTGTAGGGTCACAGGCACAGAATAATCTGTATGAATTATGAATATTTATTGTTTTCTTTTTATTAGTAGTAGAGAGACCACTTGACTCAAATACTATTGCAACCAAGTAAAGAGCAACCATGTTACTCATTGATATATGATGGGARTTAGCTGCGTCTTGGTATGGGTCAAATGTCTTGCTACCATCCTGAATATTAACTCCTTTAACAGTCTGTAACACTTCTGTACTCCTTTTATCGCCACTAGTGCTATCTCTGGTGACCAGAATGTTAAAATAGATTCATTAAAACACAAGTGCTGTGTGTAAATAAATTTAAAATAAATGAGGCATATGTATTAGGTGGCCTTTTTTCTGCCCTGTAAGGTCATGCGAAGGAGATGATAAAGGATAAGCATGCAACATAGCCTTTAGCAAGAATACAGCAAAACTTGGCTCTTCCTCTTCCACAATCCTGTCGGCCTCTCAGCGAGTACAAGATGATCTCTTCTGTACTCTTCCATAGGGACATGTGTTTATTTTGCTTATGTGACCTTTCCTTGCAAGGAGAGGGTGTTTTGCAGAAGTTGTACCTGATAAAAGCCTACCTTTAATTTCCTGTTTCCCTTAAAGAGTAAAATGTTTGGGTTGACATCCTGGCTTTCAAAGCAGTCAATAAGGTTTCACCTGCTGACTGGAAAGAGAAACATGTCAGCTTCTGTATTTATTTTTGTTTGAATAACAACTGCGGGGGTTCCTTGTCCCTGGTAGTTGGGGGAAATGGGAATTTAAAATCGCGTTAAAAATTGTGGCTGCTTTAAAATATCCCTGTATGTAGTCACAAGTATTTCTGCAGAAATGTAACTTGTGTACAAATTCAGTGTTCTGTGGYAGATGACAGTCTTCCATCCATACTCATTTCTGTTGTTCAGCAGCACTATAACGTACCCCTCCCTAGCCCTTTGGTATCTCTCCAGAATTTTGACCGTGCAGAAGGTCAGTTTTGTGGTTATTTACACCCATGTGTCCTCCTTTACCTTAATGTAATAGCAGACACAGGGATCATCTGGGTCTCACGCTGTAAACTAGAAATAAAATTACTTGCATCCATTGCTCTGACATACAGGAGAATAAGACAGTGGCCTTAAAATTGCTGTTAGTGGCTTCATCTTCTGTTGATAGAAGAGGCGGGCAGGGTAGCACTGTTTTGCATCTGTCCTCTGTTGCGGCTGCAGTTGACAGCAGTCGGTTCCAGCTTGGCAGAAGAGGGTTCCCCAAAGATTCATCAGTCAATCTGCCTTTTCATTACCGCCTTCGCCAGGAGAAGAGATGTCTCTGGGATAGCTTCAGTCACATCAATCAGGTTACTGCACTTTTACAGTTTATCTTCCCTGTTCCAGTAGTCTAACGTTGAGTGATCAAAGTCTGARTGGAGAAATCCTGCTACGGAAACGGTTTTCCTGCAGCCCTTCTTTGAGAGGTGACAGGGGACAAGCTGGGTGTCCTGAGCAGAGCCCGWGTGGTGTACATCTATATACCAGTCAGTTTTGACTACTGATGTTTTCCCAACCCAAGTATGCGTTTTATTCACCAGCCAAACATTTTGTATTACTGTTTTTATTGTTGACAGTGTTTTATCTCTGTCTTTATCTGATATGACTCCAGGTAGTTTTGTTTGCTCTGGCAGATTAACTGGTGTGGATTTTTGTGCAGCAATTTTTCATCTGTTTTGACATGTGTATCTGTCATTTTTATCAATTTTTACCAAGACCAGACTGGGAGGATCTTAATCACAGTATTTGTTCTGGAGTTGTCTGTGTGTGAGCCCCCTCACATGAATGCTCTTTCTTGTGGCTGAAGGCCCCTGTGCTTTCTGAAAAGGAAGGTTTCATTTCCTTATACACTGGTTGGCCAATTTATTATAATGCTGGCATTAGTCAGTCAGTTGTTAATTGTTTTTATTACATTCCAGTGCAAATACCCTGATTGAGATCACGAGCTGGGCCGTGTGCTGGGCAAACAGAGAGCACCCCTGCTGTGGTCCTTGCGGGGCAAGTAGAGAAAGAGCGTCCAAGAGCCGGAGACCCAGACAGGTCAAGTTTTTTTTGCTCATGATCACATAGGAAGACTGTATCAGAGCTGGGAGTGAAATGCGGGTCTCGTGACTTTCAGCCCACAGTATTGCTTTTTGTTCTTTGCTCAATTCTCCTGATTTCATAGACACCCCACCCCCCAGCATCATTCTGATTTTAGTTACGAAGGGGTCTATTGAATTTTTTACACTGTAGTGGTGCTCTCTGCTATAAACTTTTCTGCCTTGGTGAGCCAAACCTTTCCTGCCTTTGTTTCTGTTAGAGCTGGCTGAAAAATATATGTGGATGAGTTGTTAGATGGCACAGCATGGCCAGATTTGATATTAAGGGTACCTGTCTTGACTTACTCTTTTTAGTCCACTCAGAGTTTCTTTTATATTCAGTCCCTCTGGGACAACCAATGTCTCTAATTTTCCACATCCTCGATGGCAGGAATTAGTCAATCTGAGGCTCTGTCTGTCCATCARATAGAGACAAAGGATAGCAGCTTCCCAAGGTGGAATGCAGGCAAATTGTGCGGGATATGGGACAATCACCCCTGGACAATATTCTGCTGGGTTTACCGCTGATCCACTGAGAAGGATGTTCTCTTTTTCCTGTAGGTTTATAGAGATAGTCATTAGTATAATCTCTGTTAGGTCCTGGGAGTTAATGATTGTAGCCTGACTTGATGAAGCTGGACATTCGCTTTACCTTTTTAATTTGCTTCCAACAATTGTTGTGTCCTGCAGTACTCAATCTTTAGGGCTGTACTGCAGGGAATAATCAGGCTAACGATGCTGCTGTTTGCTTTAGGCTTCTGCAGCACATTCAAAGGTTTTCTCCTGCTAGCAACACTAACATTGCTGCTCTGCTTGCAAGAACGTATCTATCTCCTTCCTTGGATATGCTGCTTCTTGGAAAGGAGGAGGAGTAATGATGTGAGACTTTCTCAGCCCCGTACAGCCCCACTGTGCTCCTTGTTCATGCCTCCCTCACCTGCTTCCTTCATCCTTTTGTCTGGAGCTGCTTGCAGTTTGTTTCATGTCCATCTTCCTCTGTTGCTTTCCCTCTGAGAGGGCACTGAAAGAATATTGGGAATGTTGGAGGAGTAAAAAGCAAAACTGGGAGCAGAGGCTGGGAGGAAAGGAGAGATTTGTAGAAGGGAGAGAGGAGGTGTAGCAGGACACAGCATGAACAGAATTTGAAAATGTCTTTTTGGCTTAAATCATTTAAACCTATGATGTTTGCTGCAACTCTAATCTCATTCAAGTTCTTCAGTGATTTGGACRAACTATGTGAGTTTGTGTATGAGAAGTCTTTCTCTCTTTTGTTCTAAGTTMTTATTTGGAGAGTTCTAATGAGCCATGATTGTGCTTTAGGCTAATAGCTATCCAAGTGATTCAAAATTGTGGGGAACAACTGTGTGAATGCGTTATTGCTTTATCTTCATTACTGCCAAAATCCGAAGGGTACTATTACTGTAAGCTGACTGTAATAAGTTGCATCTAATTTTCTTTTAATTAGTGAAATGTTACCTCCTGAAATACTGGTTAATGCCAATTAAGAAAGCATTGTGAGATATGTCTGATGTAGTAATGTTGGAATTCCTCTCTGCCTGAATAAAGGGAGGAAAAAAAMCCAAGAAAGTAAGTTTGTTCTTGATGGTTTTGTCTTGCTTACACACTTCTTCATTTTATAAGTGTCCAGAGTGACTCAAATGCTATGATTGCCGATGAAGATTATTCTAGGACAGCTGTTCCTTAACCCTCAATAATTCTTCCTGTTCAAAAGAGTGCAGGGCTTACGAGTGCGAGTGCTCTGTTAAGCAAAGTTGTAGGTGGTGGGGAATCATCAGAGTTTCTACGTCAGAGCTGATGACAGCCTTCAAAGCTCCAGAAARTGATGAAGCAAGAAACAATCAGAGGGGTTGGCTTCTGATGTTGAAAGAAARATACATGATGGTCGTCTTTGAGCGTACATGGCGTGACTGATGGGATTTTTTTGATGTTGGACATGGTGTTTGTGGTTGATGACTTCTTGGGTCAGTAAGTAGGAGGTGGGAAGCAGGGCTTCTGGAGCTAAACATAGTAACTGCAACAGCTTAAAATAAGATGTTTGACCCTAGCAGTGCTCTTTATACTTTAGAAACAGCAGGCCTTGTAACACATAGCAGCGTCTTGTGTAATAATCAGTGAAAATTGGTAAAACATACATAAATAAACAAACTGGCGTGCCATTGTCATTATTTTTGCATGCAATTTGAAAGGCAAATTATGTTTCTATAGTAATTTCCTCTATTCTATGCAGCTTTCATTCCTGGCTGTCAGTAACTGGTTCATTAAGAGCTAATATTAAATTCACAAATGTATACAAGGAATGGGCCCCTGAGCCACTGATTAAAAGGCAAGGTAGAGAAGGCCAAAGCATTTAATTGGAAGCATGAGAGCCATTAATCCTTTTGTTTTCCTGCAGTCAACAAATTGTTGTTAAAATGAAAGAGGGAGAAGGGCTGTGCTTTTTCAGAACACAAAACGTTTGCGAAGAAATCCTTCAGCTCCTACTGCCTCAGCCCCAGTGAATGCAGGATAATTCACCGGGAGAGGACAGTTGTGACAAAGCAGAAGTGCTTCGAGTATTGCAGAGCGTAAATATGATGGTTTGAAAATGAGCAAATGACAGATAATGCACACTTGTGGCCATGTGCTTGACTTTAAGCAATTTTTGGTAGTAACATTAATGTTTTGAGAAGCGTTTAGCAACATCTCTTGAAATGCTTTTGCGGACAACTGGCAGCCAGAAGAAATGGCGAGGTGTTTTTCACTTCTTGATTCAGCTTTCCCTAAYGACATTGTATTTTTGCTGCGCCTTTTAATTCAGAAAGGATTGAAGCACCTTCCCGAGTTAATGACTGTGCAGGAGGAGAGCGCAGTTACTCTGGKTGCTCCAGAACAAGCCACCCAGCAGCGTTTGAGCAGTACCTTTGATAAATGCCCCGTGTGGCCAAATGCTCCTGCGAGGCTAAGGCTTGCCCCATCCTGTTTCAGTTGCGGCATGCTCCATCCTTGGCTGTGTCGTGCTTGGTTACTGCGTCTCTTCTACGTGGTGATCACGGCCGGGTCAGGGATGAGCTTTCTAGTCTGCATAGTTTCTGGCAGAACGGTGTCAGCCATAGCTGGGCCTTTAAACATTAACTCCGTACAAGTGTKAAATACTAATGTGTAGTAGCATCAGGGATTGAACAAAACCAGATGTCTGGGGAAATGAAGAGRACCTGCTCTCAAGATTTTTAACAAGACCCCACAGGAAACAAAGGGAGCACTGAAAGGGCATCCTTAAAACGATGACTGTAATGAATAAGCTGCTCATATACGGCGTTTTGGGCAAAAAAATGAGCTTTGGGCATGGCAGGGAGATCCATTGAATTGTTCATCTCTGCAGACTCTTTTGATTAAAAAAAAACCAGAGAGAGAACATATAAATATATAATAGTTATAAATCACTGGCTTATTCAATTATTCATATCCGTACAAAACCCTGCATTTATTTTAAGAGAGGGAAAGCCAAAAGGGATTATTTCTCCTAGTTGTTTTTTAATATAAGCAATAGAGGAGCAGTGGTAAATTATCTTTGTTTTGTGTTCTTTCACAGAATTTGTAGTGTTTGGGTTTTTTTTGAGTGCTTTACTAAGTCAGTCCACTGGCAACATTTTTTAAACAATAGCATTGACTCTCCAGCAAATGACAGAGAATAACGGTAGGGAACAACTTTTGTTTTCCAAATCGTGTATTCCTGGTGGACAGAAACATGCTGTGTAACCTTGAGGACAGGTCAGAAATTCTCCCATCCTTCTGTGGGCACCTCACAGTAGTGTCATGGGCAAGGGATTATTCAATGAATAACTGCAAATAAAAATAAGAGAGGGATTTGGAGCCTGTTAGCATTCATGCTGAAAAATTAAGATTAATTAGATAAATGATTCAGTATGAATTATTTGCTTAGATCCTTGTAATGGGACAAAATTTCCTGCTGATGCRGTTCCATTGACCTCAGGGAAGGTGAGTCACTGCAATAGAGAACTTGGCCTGTTATTTCTTTATAATATAGTATTGGCTCCGATTTAGCACCCATTTTTTTTTCCCCATTAATCCCAAATTAAATGCCTGGCAATAACGATTAGATGGCAATGGATGACTTGCCAAGTTCAAAAGTGTGTACACCACCAGCTGTCTTAGTGCCGAGCTGGCCCCTGTGCKCTCGGAGGCAGGCAGCCTTCAGAAGCGGTGCTCTCTCTGCAGAGAGGAATCYGCTGCTAAACCTGAAGAATTAATTTCTCCCCACCTGTAGCAACTCCAGGCTCCCCGCAGTGTTCAATTGTTAATYGCGTGGTATTCTCCAGCTGATGTTTCCTTGTTCTTGTTGCTGCGGGAGAGCTCCCCTCCTCCTCCTCGTGCTGCTGAAGCAGTTGAGTAACGTTTGCACCGATGTAGGGTGCGCGCTGGGCGCTGGAAACGCGTACCTGCCTCTGCGAGGGGAMGCCGGGACTTGGTATGTACGCTGAGCGTGCTAGCACCCATTCTGTATGYCTTTGCTTTTGCATAAGCAGGATCTTTAATGCTATTTAATATAGCTTTCTATTTATGAATTATGTAGCTCTACATTTCACACASTCTGGTTACAGCATCTGAATTTTAATGAGCCCTTTCTAACCGCTGCTACAGGTTTCGGTGCTGCATCAAATACCTCCAGCTCCTTCTCCTACAAGTAGCATCAGTCTTCATCTAAATCTTGGACACATGTTTTCCCCTCTCCRTTTCACTCATCTCAAATAATATTTAATGATCTTTGCTAAAAGAATATGGTGCTGAGCTAAGATATTTTTGGTTTTGAAGTGGCCTTTTGTTAAGAGTTCTTTCTCTGGCTTCCTGTGGAAATAGCCTTTCCCTTTAGCATCCCTTCAGTATATTTATATGCCTACTTACAGCTTTATATATTTACTTTTGAGTAATCAATTCTCAACATAAACTGCATCTTTGGAGTGTTGTTAACAGGCACTAAGGGGACTGATTCAGAAATTTTTGAGGTCAGGTGGACTCTTTCGGTTGATCTCTGTGAGCCTTGAGTAAGATTGATAGCAGTGGGAGCACACTAACTCACTCCCTGTCCACACTCCTATCAGTCTGAACGCTAATTCTCTTTGAATATGGTTGAACCCTATCAAGATTTCTAGGAGAAGTTACTGTAATGGCCCTTGCAGCTTGAGAGAAATAATTCAGAATTTGTAACTAAGTATAGTTACTCTGGGAAAACTGCTAGTTCGAACCTTTCTGTACGGCTCTTCGCTGATGCYGTGAAACTGTCTCCAGTTGATACTTAGCTTGAGTTTCAAACTTTTATTCACAGCTCTGTGAAAATAGCCTAGTGACTGAAAAATGGCATTTTCTTCATTTTGTATGTTACTTTGTTATGTCGTTGTTGTACATAGACTGTGTAGAAAACACTCTCTGAACAGGGACTGACTGCATTATCAAACCCCACAGGGTTTAGCTCTGAGAATATTGAGGAGGAGTTTAAATTTTGGAGAGAATTGAGCAACAATGCAATCACTAGCTAGATATGCACACGTATTCCTGCACAATTTTAAGTCTTCAGGTAGAACATCAAACAATTTATTGAAATATAAAAATAAAGTCTTGGTAGCACTTTCATGGTGCTGAGCCCATTCTTCAAGGCCTGCTTGTTCCTGCCAGTGGTTGATTGAGTAAATGTGAGGAATCATATTTTCTTTCAGGTTGAAATGAGGAGTCGTCACGTAGTATACAAACACAGCCTAGTGTATCCTGTGTGTTTTCTTCTCCTCTTCTGTGRTGATACAACTAAAAAAAAATAAAATCTGGTATTTACCTCTGTTGACTTCCATCGCTGATCCTGTCTCGGAGAATGCAGGCTAAGTTGTTTAATTAGGATGAGGAAGGACTTCTAGACGGCCCCTGTAATCATTACTAAAATTTTCAAAGTGATTTCCTCTAAAGTGCTTGGAAGCCTGGTTCTTGACACTCAAGTTATGATGGAATTAATTTTGTGGATGGCCTCACCATAAAAAGCAAGATAACATCAGCTCTATGAAGAGTATTCCAGTTAGTACGTTAATTTTAATTATATGGAAAAAAGATCTGTTTTACCCTGATAAGTTAGTGCTTGTCATTGCTTTAGATTTTCTTGGATGTTCTCCAGTGCAGGTAGAAGGTTAGCTAATTTTAACATGTGAATAGAGAAGAGAATATTATTAATACCCTCCCCCCAAACAAAACTATTTAACACTGCTTGGAAGAGAAAATTATAGGCTGCAGACAAATGATACTGTTCACACCTAGACTTTACATGGGTCTTTGAATACAAAATGGTAACCACTTTCTCTAGTATTCCCATAGCAACAAGAAAATAGTAACACAGATGTAAAGCGATATATCAGCGACGTTCCTGCTATCTTCTCCTGTGGATAGACTCTCTCCTCCTCTCTGCGGCCATCGAGTATCTCCTCTCCTGTTCAGAGGCTCTCTAGCTCAGAGCTGCTGCAGGATAGTCCCACGTCTCTGTGTGCCTCCGGTTTCTGAAGCTGCTTCACCAGGACGCGGTGTCTGCAGCCTCGCTAACCAAACAACCTGTTGTTTCCAGACCTGAGAGGAGCTCGGTCAATGCAGCGTGTCAGTCGCTGCAGGCTGAGGATGGGTCTTCCCCTGCCACCACGGGCACGAGGAGCTTGCTTCTCCTGATGACAACTGTGCTGAACTCCCCAGTGAACTGAGAAGAGTGGAAGATAGGAAAACTTTACTCCCATACGTTGTTTAAAATTGGCTTGTGCCTTGAAGTGTGTTATATTCACTTAAGGAATGAATGAACGCCCGGTATCTTGATCCTTATGGGTCCCTTCCAACTTGAGATATTCTATGATCTCACGGAGGCCTTGTTAGCTTTGTAGTAGAGATGCATTGCCAAAACAGGTGCTGTTAGTATGCACCTTTTTGTTTTCTTGTTTGTGTTTGCAGTTAATTCATGTCTGATACTATTTCAGTCTAAGTTCTTGGCAATGTGGGTTATTTTCATACTAAAGACACATTGGAAGTATTGATATTTACAATATTTATGGAAAGGTGCTAGCTGAAAAGGGAAGCTTCACTTCTGAAATTCCAATATTTACAGATTTATTTTCCTCCAATGTAGACCACAAAGACATTTAAAAGTTCAATATGAGATACAGCTATTTTGTCATGGAATTACTGACACCAGTAAAATCAGAATGTTTTGTTTCAATTTCTGTTGTATTGTGATTTATGACTGTATAAAAAGTATWATGTTTGGCCACCTGATAAACTGAAAATGAAGTATTCTTGACACTATCAAAATTAGAGTCCAGGGAATTTCTCTTCTAAAAGACTAAGAAAAAAGTTTCATTTGGACAGGTCAGAACATTAATTAAAAACTTTAAAAATGCTATTGGTACCTATGCATGCATAACCTGTCTGGCTTTTTTATTTGRCCTGAACTCTTGACACTGATGATACCACGTACTCTTAAGTTCCACAGATGGATAACGCTTTGTGTCAATTTTGCAACCTTCTGATAGTGTTGAACATACCCTTGATCTTGCTTTATGAAAGGGACTGAATGGTAGACCTCGATTTATCTTTGCTGTACCTTTCATCATATTGTCTTCTTTATTTTCACGTTGTCTCTACCTTTGCTTTTGCTTCTCTGATCTAAGAAGTCCCAACATCTTCAATCTCTACTGATACGGAAGAATCAGTATGACTTTAATCACTTTTATTGCCTATCTTTGAAGCTTCTGTAATTCTGCTATGTCCTTCTGGAAGTGGCGTGACTCGAAATGAATAGGACACCTCATCCTTTTTTGTGTRCTCTCCTCCCCTTTGAAGTACATTTTGAACTTAGTATTTCTTCTTTCTTTGGTTGCAAGGGAAAGATGCATTCAGCTGGACAGAGACAGTATCTGTTTTGAATGGGCAGATTTATTTTTCCTTGCAAAGACTTTGGGCATGTCACTTGAAATCAAGTGGAAGACAGTGTCAGTAGCTTGCAAGTATTGTACCAAATGTGAAAGTACAAGTTCCTTTTGAATTATGTATTATTTATCATGCATTAAGCTATTAATAGAGTGAAGAGTCTAAGATTGCCTTAGACGAAAATCAGGAATTTGGTTGGAAGGGAAAATGCTGTTGGTAAGTGAAACTTTTAAAATGCGTTTTCTTTGACCCACATTTTTGAGGATTCTRTTGTTATTTTGAAATGGATTTCAGTTATTTTGGGGAATGAAGGAGGACTGTTCATAATTTCTCTTCTCTTTCATATTTCTCTTTAGACTCTCAATGTCCTTACTGTCCAYAGCAAGTGCATACAAGAGGACTGGCAAAAATACTGTTCTAGTTTCTTAATGAATAAGAGAATAAGTCTGAGTTAGAATTCTCTTATTTCCTCTGTGTTTTGTGTTTGGAACTAGCCATGGTTGGCCACTGACATGCCTTTTTCTTTTTCCAAAGCAAGAACCTCCACCACTTGAGTTAAAAGATTGAGTCCCCTGCAGAACACAAACCTTGTAGAACTGGACAGTCAATGCCTTGCAAGATCAGTCTTGCAAAATCTACCTGATTTTGCTGTGTTTCTAGTTACTCGCTTGCACTTCATGTTGAAGCATGTTCTGCAGAGATCCTCAGCTGATCTTTTTTGAATGCTGGTTGGCTGTACTATTTGTGGAGGTTTATCATGTCATTGAAGTTAATAGAGAAAAGTGAAGAAGAGTAGATATTTAGAAATAACTAAAAAGGTTGAAGCAGAGTCTTACTAACACCAGCGACAGTGAGTCTGCCAGCCTGGAACGACTCCTTGTTCAGCAGGGAGGCTTGGTCAAAATGAGACCGAGGAGGAGATGAGGATCCAGCCAAACTTACGGGACTGATCTCTGAGAAGTATCATAAAACCCTGTCCTTGCCCTGTGATTTATCTAGTCAAGTTTGAGAATGCTACAAAGCTGCTTTAATTTTCCTGTGTCATGATAGTGAGAAGGACAAATGATACAGTACAGAAAATACCTATCCTCCCCATCTCATCCATTTTATTAATGTGCACTTGTTTTTAAATGGAAAAAAGATAAAGACAGAATTTCTCTTTTTTCATTAAGAGCTTTTAAGTGTAAAGAATTCATTGTGTATCTTTTGGTTTGCTTGGTTTTTAAATTTCCAGTAACTGGATCCAGTAGCTTGACTGATGCAGTCAGTGCATAGTGTCCTTCAGCACCGTCGGACACGTTAACCGAGGAACTAGTCTGCACCATTGACTAACCTAATTCTGGGAGCTTTAACTGGTCTGAAAGGACAGGAATGGAACTGTGAAAACTGTCTTGACACTTGGCCATTTCTTTTTGATGCTAATGGGGTTAACATCCTCCTCTGCCATCATGAATTAGAAATTTTCATCAGTTGGCTTTTAACCCACAGGGCTATTAAGTGGAATCATCAGTAAGGTCTCTTGAAGTTTTTCTCCTAGTAAAATAATGGCACAAATGTATAAATGAAAATGTAGATCACTGGAAGGTAGTAAAACCAGGAATAGRAAATAGCACGAGTGATAAAAGTGGTAGTCATGGTAGGTAAACAATCTTCTTTCTCTAATGGTATCAACCTAGTAAGAAACTGAACATTCCTAGAATGGTTGAATATTTAGGTATCCTGTGTCATTACCATAGAGAGTTACCTGCTGTAGGAGCCACCCAGGTGGTCTTTAGTAGACAAGATGACAGAATGAAGATTTAAAAAAAGAACTAAATCAAAGCTGTAGAACCCCACGCTATTCTGGCAATTTGTAGCTTGCGAGTGGTTTTCTCAGAAGCCTTGACTGGTCTGTGTCATGGAAAGCAGCTGAAGGAACTTACGCTGGCTTTGGGAGTTGGACTTTGCAGCACCTGCACTTCCTTCAGTCTAATGATTTCTGACTCAGACTTGGTTAAAACACTAACACATGCACATRTAGAATCATAGAATCATTTAGCTTGGAAAAAACCCTTAAGATCATTGATCCAACTGTATGCCTAACCAAGTCCACCACTAAACCATGTCCCTAAGCGCCACATCTACACATCTTTAAATACCTCCGGGGTGGTGACTCCCYCACTTCCCTGGGCAGCCTGTTCCAGTGCTTGACTAACCTTTCAGTGAAGAAATTTTTCCTAATATCCAATCTAAACCTCCCCTGTGCATATACACAAATCCACACACAGATTGTTCAGCTGTACGATGTTAAACGAAGATCAAGAATTTGATGACACAACCCTGGTTTGGCAGACTTTGGCTAGTACCCTGGTTATCTTCTAGTTCCAGTCCTGGTTTATGTTTCTCAGTTGATATCTTACACGCAATGGAAAAACAAGGTAAAATAAAATACCAGCTTGTACTTGACCAAGAAGTTYAAATATTTAACTCTGCTCTTGAGTGTTGCTTTCCAGGTACCTCTTACGTTGATTAAATAATTCAGTCTGTCTTGCACAGGAATGACTTGGCTTTTGTTTTCTTGAGGAGGAGGGTTATATGTTTGTGAGAGACAGTTTATTAACATGTCATGTTGTAGAAACTAATCCTATTACCACCGTTCCCCGTAGAAAACAAGCTCAGGCATGTGGAGCTCACATCACTGCAGGGCTTCTTTCAGCACAAAGGCAGCTTCCATTCTCGGTGGCCTGTAGGTAATCTCTCTCCTGTACTTCTGCCTCTAGGGCACTTTTCAACATTTTGAGCTTAATGTTGCAATTTGGTAAATGCTAATTACCACAGTAAAGATTGCTCTTGTGTGCTGATTAGGATGTCTTTTTATCCCTAACCCCGAAGTAAGATTACATGTCATTGTCGGAGTGGTTAAGCCCAGTGAACTTGACTGATCATTTCAACATGTCATACCGTACAACATTTTAGTACGCTAAAGTTGATGTAGGTGACTGTAGAAACATGATGAGTAGGGCTGTATGCATCTTTCATAATGAAGCATGAAATAGGATGGAATTCTCCTGGACTCCAATCTTGCAGACACTGATTTAATGGAACTATATCCCCTAGTAAAAGAAAATTGAAGCCAGTAATATGCGCTGAAGCTGACTCAAAATTTGTTGTCAAAACTGTTTTTGAATTACTAAAAAAAAGGAAAAAAGTGGTGTGGACAATATATATATGTGTGTGTGTGTATTCAAAAATAGTCATCTTTCCAAGAGAGGAACTTCCTCCTATGTTTTGGCTTTTATCATTTAAAGGATTCTTTTGTGCTTTGCAGGAGTTATCACAGGAGGGAAAAAAAAAAATAGTGATTGATAAGCACCAAAACAAGTAGGTCCTGGAATCAGTGGAAGGTATGGGCAGATACCACGTGCCTGAAATGGTGGGGTTGAAGGTGAAATCCTCTGTTCATCTCTGGAGTTTAAAGGAGGAAATCTGAAGATCACTGAGAGGCTTTAGAAGAGCTAAGGAAACTTCAGAGCATTAAGCAGAGAGAGCAGACAAATTTAGGTGTGATCTGAGAAAGCTCTATAAAATAAGGGATAGTATAGCACAGGTAATGAGTACTGTTGCTTGAGTTCTTCAGATCTGGGAATAAGAGAAGACTCCGTGGGCTGCATGTCAGCAAAGGTAATTCTGGCTGAAGAGAAGCCGGGGTTAATGGAGAAGTCTGAAAAATGTGGAGCTCTCTAGAGCCTCATGCACACTGCCAGTTATCAAGTTCAGGAAAGATGCCTTAAAACTYGGAAGGCGGAGAGGGGTTACTTGGATAATCAGGGCAGTGGGAAGCCTTRTTATTGAGATGAGGCAGAACAGTCATCTATGCAACAAAATGAAGCCTGTAAGATTTGATTGCCATTGATAATATTTAGGGGAGTTAGCATCTGGGAGTGAAAGAAATACCTATTTTGGGAAAAAGGGGAGGGTTGCTGTAAGAATAACAGGCTGTAACTTGGTTACGCACAAACTAAAAGAAAATTTGTAATTACTTAGGTGGGAGGTTCTGGAGGAGTTTTCTGCCAAAAGCAGTGAAAGCAGAAAGCAACTAGTTGTAAGGCTGAGTTTAATCAGCTAATGAAAAAGATTAGCYGGTGTGTTTGTGGGTAGCAGTGGTGAAATTCTGTTTTTAAGCAGTACCTGTTGATGCATTTGTTTTTCCCCTTCTCCAGATCGAAAATGTGTTTGACAGATGACTGGAGAATTTCAGCCTTCTCTATTCTCTGTCTGGCACCTTAAATAACCCCATTTTTCGCTGCCTGTCCTTTCCCCAGGTTCAGAGGGCTGTTGGGGAGGGCAGGGAGGCACAGGAGAGACTGAAGTGGAGAAAAAAATTGTGACTAGCAATAAAATTTGGTAACCAAAAATGAACGGTTGTCTCCTCAATGGTTAGTTTTTAACAAAAAAATTCAGATTCCAGTAACAAGTCCAAGTTTCCCAACTTCTTGTTTTCAACCAACTGGAGTGAAAAGTCAATTACTAAAATTCCCACAAAAAGAAACTTGAAAACATATTTTGTTTTAACCTTTCAAAAGAATGATATGAAAATTATGTGGGTGAAAACAATTGGTGAAAAGGAAACTGAAGTGTCCTTAATAGTATGAGTTTTTTTGAAATTTGTATAGATAGTTCCAAAATTTCAAACCTAAAAAGACACATTTCAGTTTAACTGTTTGGAAGTAATTTGTGGGAGGTATATTCCTCTGAAACTTCTCGATTTTTATCAAATCACCATTTTTTTCAGTAGAAAAGTCTGAATGTCAAGTGAGTCAGCTTCTGAACTGTGTGCCAGAAAAAAATGGAAATAATAATTGCAAATGATCCGCAGTGTCTGTGGGTATTGTATGTGCTTACACTTGCCAGAGTCCTCTGTCTCGATTAGGAAAACATGAAAATAATTGGTGAGGTTAAGAGAAACACGACAGCTGAAGATACTCGAGTTTATGGCAGATCGGGAAGGCTACCTCTTGTGTATCTTCTCAACCACAGATTGGGAGAACCAGCGGCATCGCGGTTGGTATGGAAGCCCTTATCCTGACACTCTCCTACCCGAGGAGCCCTACCTGGCTCCCCAGTGTCCTGCCTCGCAGAGTGGCACCAGCTTTCAGTGCAGGCTTCTCCGAGTCCCCGAGGAGAGGCTGGGAGCTAGCAGCATGGAGAAGGACCAGGGTCTATTTGCATTTCACCTTCCTGTCCGTGTCCTTCCCACCCTGGCTGAAATATGACCTCTGATATTTGTACAATAGATAAACAAATTTAAGGCAGCAAAATGTTCTATTTATTTTTTCCTGCATRTATATCAGTCCTGTTAATAAATGGTGCTTCTCTTGTCAGGGRTTTTATTAACATCTATAAACTGTTCAGTCTGTATTTAAAAAAAAAAGACAAAAATCTTGTTATCTTGTTTTTGCTGACCTTCCTCCTAAAACTGATGTGACTGATGACATAATAGGYAATAGGGAGAGATGGTGTATTAATATTTAATAGGGATAGATAGGTTTATTACTGAAACCTGTAAAATGCTCTCACAGCTGTCAGCTGTAATTACTGCCTCTGTCTAAAAGGTACATACACATTTGTGTATTTATGGAATTAAGTTTAGAAAGTCAAGATGATCAAAGTTAAGCGCTTAAATAGCCTGTGTTTGTCAGAATTAACTATTATGGTTGTAGGGCTTTAAAAAACAGAGCATGTTTCAGTGCATAAGAAATTTAGTTTTTAACCCATATTAATCCATCACGTTTCATCAGATGGATGGATCTTCCTGAAGCCTTAAGGGTTGGTGCTGATCTTGGAGATGAAACAAGTTTTATAGGAGAAACAGCAGAGYTGTCTCCAAATCAGCTGAGTATTGCCATGGCAAAGCCCGTGGTCAGGAGAGCTCGCGTTGACCCCAGTTTGTGTCTCCGTGGGTTGGTCTTTATCTGGGGTTTTCATGCCTCTCAGCATCAAATCCTGCTCGTGCCTTGTTTTCAGGTTCTGGACTTCAAACTCCCGCTGTGCAGGTGGTTTGACACAACTTTGAGGTAATGCTGCTATATTACTTGGCAGGTTCAGAGTATTTGGATTCCCACAGCAGAAGGGAACTCGTGAAATGTCTGAAACAGAAAAGGCCTAAACCAGATATTGTTGCARTTCACAATGGAAATAGATGGGTTTTTTCTAGTGGCTGATAAAGTTGGTTTTATTTRTTTTTATTTGATGTTGAAGTGACAGATTTTATCAGTCTAGAGGTTCTCTYCAAGTATTTCCATTCCAACAGGCAAATACTAAAAGCAAAGCTTCCCGAGCTTTCTGTCACTTCTGCTTTCTGTCAACATATACACAATCCAAAATTGTATTCCGTTATTAAATGAGTGAGAACGGTGTGCTGGAAGCATGGTTATCCTCACCCAGCTGGGAGAGATCTTATGAAAAAGTATGTATCTTCACTTAACAGCGTTGTTTCTTTGTTTGCTTTTCTTTCCCTTGAAATCCCACCGCAGTGTTATGAAGTTAATTTAGTTGCTTGTGCTCATAATACGCACTTCACAGGAATGTATGGTAAGGCTAAAGAAACAGCTTTTGTGCTTTTTAAAGATCAATTCAGTCTTAAAATAGGAATTGTATTTCGGGGGAGAGAATAGGAATTGTTTTTCAGGGGCTGAGAAGTTTCCTTATTTCTTATCAGTGATCAAAAGGACTTCTCAAATCAAATTCAGAGCTGGTACCGAGTTAGCTTTTCAGTGTCATCAGCTCATGGTGTCCACTGCTTGGCTGCTGTATACACTAGGCTGATGAGGGCTATTGCTGCTTCATCCCTTCTTATGTTTTCTGCTTAAAGAGAGGAAAGTTTTAATATAGATAGACTGACAGCATTTATTATAATAAGCATATTGCCAGGACCGTGCGAGTAAGGCAAGGTGTGGCAAGCTGTGCTCAAGTCGGCATTGCACAGCGCTCAGACATGCAGCTGTTGAGATGCTCTCACTCAAACAAGTATTGCTGTGGATTCCCAAGGGATTTCTTTTTTTTTTTTTTTTTTTTAAAAAAAAGGCCTTCAGAAGTGGGAATGACTTGGGCATCTATTCCCTGGTTCCCACAGGTTTGCAGTCCCTGAGTTTCACATTTAAATGGGTCCCAAAAGAAAGCTCAATGAAGTTTCGCCTTTTTAAAATTTCTCAATCCCCTATCTTAGCCCTTGTCTTTCGGAATGCAGCCCAGACAGCTACAGTGCTTGTAYACCATTAATTTCTCCTAGTTTTAAGTTTTCTTAGGAAATCTTCATTTTCTTTGCCCAATGCCTGAGTATATTTTAGTAAAGTGAAAAAACAGACCTGATGAATACTACCTGGGTAAAGGACTGGTCTGAAAGGATATGAACTTTGGAGGTGGGTCAGTTTAAGAGTCAATCCTTGCTGATATTTTGTATATACAAATATAATATTTGTGTGTGTGGCCAATATCTCTCTTGAGACATTGAAAATTCCCAAATATAGAGGAAAGTCTGTATCTTCGTACGGGTCACACCTCATTGCAGGCGAATTGGTGTATTCCAGAGCAGCTGAAAGTAGAATGTCTCTCCAGTCCCAGTTGAAGCATTAGAGGAGGAAAATCCCACCCTTCGTGCAGCCATCGCCTTCCCGGGCTCCGTGGCGGATCCGCAGCCGACGTGCCGGCGGCAGGGGTGGGCTGCGGGGCTGGGCAGTGCTCGGGGGCCGCGGGGCACCGGCTGCCGGCCCCGCGGTGGGGTTGCAGTCTTGGCGGTTTCCCCTCCAGGAGCTCAGAGTTGTAGCATTTGCATAATTGCTGCCTGCATGTATTAATATAGTAATTATGCAATTATGACACTTGTGTGACTGTATTGTCTGCGTGGTGTATGGAAATGATACAATGATTATAAAATCATTATACAATATAGCAGTGTGCCTGTAAAATCTAGTGCCTTTTCTGTGCTACTGATAGGTACCTGCACTCTATAAAAGCACTGGCTCTCCCCGGAAGGTTGGTGAAGTTTGTTTATTTTTATCTGCTACCCTTTGCTGTGAAAAATTTAACCAATTTCCACAATTCAAGCTTTAATGGTTTCCTTTAACTACTGGCCATCTGTTGTAGCGCGGAAAGATTTCCTACAGGGATGCCTGCTTTAACAAATTTTTGCCATTGCTGTCATATCAACTCAGTGTTTTCCTGTCATCTTTCTGTTGTGATAAATGATTTCTGAATTGACAGCTGTCGCACATGTGCTTAGGTAGCAATTGGGAAGATCCACTGATGGACTAAAGCTGAATTCTTTCACTTGGTCATTGCATCTGAAGAAGGTAGGAGCAGATAAAATGTTTTCTTTGGCRGTTTAAAATGAACTGTAGAATTTAATCTAACTTCTGTAATTTATCAACATTAATATATMGCAAGATTCCTTACTGTAAGAAGTCAAAGAGAATCACTGTAATGCACAATCCTACCAGACATGGTCATGCCTAATTTTGCAGACACGGAATTTCATTTATTTCAGTAGGACATCACTTGTGCATAAAACTCAATCTTTTTACAGAAAAAAATTTCAAGATGTATTTTATGTGAAAGATGGTAATTACTTAGTATTTGCCCATTTCCTGAATTAAGATTTTCTGATGGTTTTATAAAAACAAGCTGCTGCTATGTGGAGCCCAGTGACTACTGGAGACTACCATAAGTGAGTCCAGAAAGGGAAAAATACAGTCTGGGCTGAAAAGTCATAAGTCTTTAACAGTGGCAGCAGTCCTATATCTAGAAGAGACTCTCCGGTGTGGGGACTACCCTTGTATGTTAAGGGGGGAAAGAAGATGGACAGGCATGGATACAYTGAGGGAAGATTTTATTTCAGCCTTGGTGAAGTTTTGGAGCTTCAGACCTTTGGGGTTGGGTGCTGGCAGGTTGGGGCATTGCTAGAGAAAGTGGTGTGGGGAAAAAGGGCACGTGGAGCCCCAGCTCGCTTGTTGTGTCCTCKTCAGGACGTGTCCAGCCCGTGCCACGGACTGCACGACGGAGGCCCTGTGCGAGGGAGGGCTGTGAGCCGTGGGGAACCAGCAGCAGCTGTGCTGTGGTGCGGGGATGTGAGCAGCTCTGAGAGCCCTCCGAAAAGGGAAMGTGGATGTTCATTTACGGTAGCGTTGCTTCCAGGACCTCGCTGGTATGGATGTGTGGATGTAGCATCTGAGAGTCTGTGCTACCCGTCATGACATGTCTAAGCAAACAGTTGCTATACAGGAGTGAGACTTGGGTCTAYAGCAGACAAATCTGTGAAAACGTGGGTGCTAGACTTGGTAGCAGGCAGAAAAGCAAACAGAACATTACGGGTTATTAGGAGAGAAATAGGGAACAAACTGGAGAAACATCGTTGCGTCACCGTATAGGTCTGTGCTGTTCCAGCRCCTTGAATATCTCATGTGGTTTTAGTGCCTTTTTATCTGAAAGAATAGAATAGAAGAGGGAAAACTTATGGAAGGGCCACGAGCGAGGTTGGGGCAGGGATGGGCTGTCCAGGAGGAGYACAGAGACATTGCCCAGGCAGGCAGGGAGGGAATTAGGAAAGCCAAAGCTTGTCTGTAGTTGAATYGGGGAGAGAGAGAGATTTCTTCTTGCCATTTTGTCTGTACAGCTGACAGGTCCCCCTCTCTCATTCCCAGCTGCTGCGCTGCAAGGACACTTACACTACTGCAAGGACAGTGTACTGGCTCTCCACAGGAAACCAARCTGCCCTCTCTTCTGCTTTTATTCTTTCCCTCCCTACACCAGTTTCTCCTCCGCAGCTCCTTTCGTGCTCAAACCTCCCCTTCATTCAGCGCTATGCGCTTCCACGATCTCCCTCTTTGCCACTCCGGGGTACCTGACTGCCGAGCAGCACTCCTCGCCGGCTCCGTGCTGCCCCGTGGCGTGCCAGGGCTCTCTGCAAAGCCACCCAGGGAACACAAAAAGGCAGTGCAGGGCCACACGTCGCACGTCTGCCATCGGCCTGTCAGTGACAAGAGCAGATCTTTGTTTTCATGTGGCGGGGAAGGGCTCAGCTGTCTTCAGCAGCCACCCTCAGGCAGAGTCCTGCCACGCTCTGGGGCAGACCCCAAGTGGGCAATTTGGCATTTTGCAATGGTGCATTTTTGTGGATGGTCAAATGTACTCTGGAGAAGAAAATGCTTGTGGAGAGCCACGTTTTATACCCAAGTTTTATAATTGAGTTATTACGGAAGTGTGTGAAAAATGGGGTTTAGAATAGAAGTGCTGACACTAGAACAGCATGAACACAGCTGTTATAATATAGTAAATTTGTAAGAAATTGTATAGCTAACAAAGTAGGTCAACAGCTTCAGAGGAAAAACTGTTTCAGATGGCACGCTACTCTATCTTAGGAGATCTTGATATTTTTTCAACAGGAGAACAGAGATGTTTTCCCTTCTGTGCGAATTCCTGTCATCTTTGTTTTCAAAAATATTCATGCTGGAAGGTGGGGCTGACCTCCAGCTGTGAGTAAATACAGATCTAGCCTGTGCAGGTACAGCACAGTGGAGCACAGACCAGAGAACATAAGGAGGACTATACCATGCCAGATCACAGGTCGCACTTGCCCAGTATCCCGCCCCTGTCAAGGGCCAGTAATGGATGGACGTGAACGAGGGTGAGAAGGCAGATGGCATGTGTGGCAGTTTTTCCAGATTATTCTCCTAGACACAAGCAACTCGTGCATTAGAGACTTCCCAAATCAGAAGAGTTGCCTTTGTATGTAACAGTCCTTACAGCATCTCTTTTTCCATGAATTTATCCAGTCTCTTTTTGAACTTTTTTAGACTTTTAGCACACTCCCGTGGAAAGCAGTCCCAGAGTTTAGGAAGCAACATGAGACACTGGCTTTTCTAATTCCCTCCCTGCCTGGGCAATGCCTCTGTGCTCCTCCTGGACAGCCCGTCCCTGCCCCGACCTTGCTGTTTTTCACTTTCCAGCTCAGTTTGTTCTGTGTTCAGCCATGCTGGTTCTGCACTTTGGGATGGGCTGTGCTTGTGCTCTGTGGAGGTAATCCCTGAAGATTAGCCAGCTCTTGTGCTCCTATTTGCCCTTCAGAGCAGTGTCTGRTAAGATCCTGCCTACTGATTTTCTGAGAGGCTCTTAATGTGTTTAGTGTTACATGTCATTTAGGCCTCTAAAGTGCTAGTAGTTTGGGCTTCACTCAGGTAGTTTCCTTTATTGTTGCTCCCTAAATATGCCTTTGCCTTTCTTGTCTCTCCATACACTCCAGAAGCTCTTGAAAAGACTAGTCCATCTGCCGGTAGTTGGGAAGTCCCCAGGTCCCTACTGCCCTCCGAGGGACCTGTCACCCAGCTGCAGTGATCAGAAGAGCAGGACATTTCCCGATATACCAGTAGATGACTAAGAAAACTCCCCACTCATTTAAAACTCAGCAAATTATTCTTTCTCTGTTTCTCCCTCATTCTTGGAAGGATTTACATTGCTGTCAGTGAGCTATCCAACATTAGATTGTCATTAGCTCATAACGAAGTTGAAGACTTGAACATCTTGCTCAAATCCATTTACTGCATCTCTGGTCCCTTCAGGGTCCACTTCAAGTCTCTACTTTCTACTTTGCTCTCCCCTCCTGCCTGTTAACCCCTGCTTACCCATCCGGCTTACAGCTCGGCATAGCTACTTAGTGTAAGTCAATGGGTTTGGATATGAACATTACCAGCTTGTAAATGATGTTGTAAATGTTCTAGGGGACAAGGTTAATCCAAATACTAAATACAGCCATTAGACTTTCTGTAAACACTTTGTGTTTCCTTGAACAAATATTGCCACACAAAGTTGGCACTTTTCAGTCTCTCCATCCATCCACACCTCTGTTTGAATTCCAGTACCTTAATCTCGTCTTCTGTGTCCCGTTTTTTTTCCTTTACTCTGCCCCTTTACCTTGCAAAGGGGTTTTGAGGCTCTCTTCTCTCCCTCCTTCAACCTTCCTGTATATCTCCGTTGCCAGCCAGTTTGTTGCTTTGGGGTACGCTGCTGCTGCTGGGAAGGTTCAGCAGTGATGGCCACCTGGCTCAGAACAATATCTTTATAGATACAGTTRTTCTCTAGAACCTCCAATTCTGAAAACACGTAAATACCAGTGGTACTTTGACTGGCAAGCATATTGCTTCATGGCATAGTTTCCATGAGAAAGAAATCTTGAGTGCTAAAGTGATAACAAGATTGGGACCAATGGTAACACTTTCAAGGAATTCTACCTTCCCTTCACAAAAGTGATCTATTTACTGAGGAGGTAAAATTGAACTGTTTTTTGATGAGTCAAAGACTCAGTGTTGAAATCRCTCGTGACAGCGGCACTTAATTGGTCTGTGGAGCCCAGGATCTTATATTCAGTGCAAGTAACTGCCCTGCCTTAAGTTTTGTTCTGGAGCTTTCAACAATATTGATAACCAGCTTCACAGGTTAATCCTGATGGTTTGGGGCTTTTTAAGCAGCTTCCTGTTGCATTCTAAAATYTGCTTTTTATATGCATTTGAAAACATCTAGTATTTTATGACAGAGGAAACAACCGTGTTCGTCCTCTTTTCTATCCTGTGGCTTTGAGTATATCTCATGTCATTTGTAAACAACTTCCTCTCAAAACAAATTTGTCTCCATTTTTTAAAACTTCATGCTGCAGGATATCCAACTTTCATTTCTTGTGTTGGTTGTCCCTTGACTTCTTTCGTTTCTACACAGTTATTTTTTGGACAAACTGTAAGCACTGTAATTTTGTTATGAGCTACCAAAACTATTCTCTGTTGATAATATTCCTACTATATCTTGGATGACACCACAGTCTGGGAGCTGAATATTTCAATGAAATATATGTGTTCTTTGCAGAAGCTAATGCCCAGATTTTTTTCGTTTGGTAATAAACATGTATTTTTTTGCACAGAAATGGACCCAGACGTGACCTGCAATGTCAGTCTCAAAATCTGAATTCTTCCATGTTTGAGTCATTTATTTTCATGCTGACTTGCAGTTAGATGTTCACGCTATTTTTTCCCTGGGTTATATAATCCTTATCTAGGCAGCTGACACTGCAATCTGAGTTGCAGTGGTACTTAGCAAGGAGTGGAAAAATGATTGGAATGATATGTTTTAACATTTCAGAGCCACRGGATGTTCAGCTTATGCTTCATGACTGCTGAGTAACCTTATTGATAACAAGAATGTTACTGAAATACTGACCCTCTTTTTAATAATACAGCAAAATCGTGCTATTATGTGCTACTGAGTTTTACCACTAGAGAACTGGAGAAATGATTACTCCTAGGTCTTGTAAATAGGTACTATTCAGAGAAAATCAAATAGCAAAAATTGAACCTCTTCCTTGCAATGAAATTAATGGTGCATTATCAGCTGTGTTTCAACTTAATGTTGTTTGCTTTGATTTCACTTTTGCAAAGAAGTTTGTTCGCAGAGGATTTAATTTTATCTACATGATGTACAACAGGTAATGAAAGGTCAATATTCAACAAATACAGTAGGTGGCTTTGTTCTTCAAGATGAGCAAGTATTTTGGCCACATATACATTTTAAAGGCAGGCAAACAGTGRCTTACTACAAGTCTTACCAAAGTTGCAGGTGATTCAGTAAACTGGGACCATTCTTACCCAGACCATCTGGGTCAGGGGCTATGAGCAAAATGAAATATTTGCTTTTGAACTAAACGCTCGTTTGCAGTGTGCAGACTATGTACCCTTTCACGTGTAAAAGCCTTGAGCTCCGCCTTAATCATCTATCACTTCATGTTGCCCAGCTGGAAAGCATCTTTGCAGAAAAGGACCTGGAGGTCCTGGTGGACACCAAGTTGACCATGAGCCAGCAAATGTGCCCTTGCCACAAATAAGCCCAATGGTATCCGGGGCTGCATTAGAAGAAGCATTGCCAGCAGATCGRGGGAGGTGATCCTTTCCCCCTACTCAGCACTGGTCAGGCCACACCTCGAGTACTGTGCCCAGTTCTGGRCTCCCCAGTGCAAGAGAGGCATGGACATACTGGAGAGAATCCAACAAAGGGCCACAAAGATGTTGAAGGGACTGGAGCATCTCCCATGAGGAAAGGCTGAGGGAGCTGGGACTGTTTAGCCTAGAGAAGAGGRGGCTCCGRGAGATCTATCAATGTATATAAGTACCTGAAGGGAAGGTGCAAAGAGGACGGAGCCATGCTCTTTCCAGTGGTGCCCAGTGACAAGACCAGAGGCAGTGGGCACAAACTGAAACACAGGAGGTTCCCTCTGAACATCACGAAAGACTTTTTTTAGCGTGAGGGTGACTGAGCACTGGCACAGGCTGCCCAGAGAGGTGGTGGAGTCTCCATCCTTGGAAATATTCAAAAGCCATCTGGTCATGGTCCTGGACAGTCTGCTCCAGGTGGCCCTGCTTGAGCAGGGGGGTTAGACCAGATGACCTCCAGAGATCCCTTCCAACCTCAACCACTCTGTGATTCTGTGTCCCTTGTGGGCCTTCACCCTCATGACCTGAACGCAGCCCTTGGCCAACGTGCAGCATGGGCATGTGTACAGGGTTGGGGACCGTGCCCTCTGCTTTTATTTGCTGTGAATTTTGCCATTCTTTTGTTTTTACATTTTATAAGTGCTCTTTTGCAGTGGTGTCAGCTCTTTTGGCTGCAGTGAAGTTCCTCGGTTACATGAAGTTGTTAGTCCTTGGCCTTCCAGACATTCTGGAGATTGCAAGTCATAGGTTTCCCTGCTGGTAGCTCCAGGGCTTTAAAACTCAGGTTCGTTCCAGGAGTTAGAACATACCAGTCGCAGCAGAAGTGTAAAGGAAGGGTAAAGAAAGGATAAAGTGTTTTCAGCCATGAGCCTGGGAACAGGAGAACTGAGGTGTGTGTATAGAGAACGTAAAGATGGGGTAGGAACTGACTCACTGCTGTACAAGGGACAGAATAAAGAGTGGCTGAGAGAGACTCAAAAATAATTTTGGAATTGTGAATATGGCTGAACAATTTTATGAAAGTAATGAAGGACAGTTGCTTGAAAAAGTGTACGTGTCAAGTTAGAACCTACTTTTGCTGCCATGGCTGGAGTGTGTGTTAATGCTGCAATAGGCACTCTGCTCATCTTCTGAATCACACATATTGTACTGAATTGAAGTGTAGAGTTTGAGTAGTACTTAATCAATAATAATCGCAATCAAGATTGAATTTTAATGGAGCTTAGGATAATTAGTAATTTATCAAGTGGATTTGGTTGAGGGGCATGTGAAACGCCTGACAGTGCGGAGCTSTATTCTTCTAAGTTTCATTCAAGAGCATTTGCCAAATTATTTCAATGAGTAGCTTTTGGCCTGTAGCTCATTTGTAAATGGGTTTTGTGCAAGTCTGTGATGGGGCATGTGTAGGTTGTGAAAGGTTTGTGTTGTCAGTGGCCKATATGTTAAAGTCAGAGCTGGGGTGTCAGATGTTCAGTGCTCTGAACTGACGGTGTTCTGCAAAACTACTCACCCTTTGTTTCARAGAAGTCGTGTCCAGGTGATTTGCAGCCCTGAGGTACTGAGAGGAGACACAGCAAAACAAAGGCGACCCATTGAGCATTTCTGAATAATCACTTGGACCTACTAGTTGCTGCTAAAATGAAATTTTACAAATAAATTTTTGTGGGACAGATGAAGTTGTGAAAATAATTACGTGAAATCAAATGAGAGTGTGCCACAAAGGACACAGGTGGGAGTTGGAAAAGTGTTCAGAGATATTTGAGCAGATGCCCAAAGGTCACCCATGTTACCTAGCAATAAAAATATTGGGAGTTAAAGAAAAAGGGTAGTGCATCTGAACAAGGATATGCAAAAAGTAACCAAGGACAAAAAGATGCTTATTTTTAAGGAATAAACATTGAGATTATTGCAGAGTGAAAGCAGTRATATGAGATAACTGTATGCAGAAAGGTGGACACTGAAGTGCTGGTATGTTCCTGGTGTGGAGTTTCCAGTGTCCGCTGGGGAGTGAATCTATTTGCTGGGTGAGAGGTTACACGCAATGCGCTCTGCACTCTTTCCGAGAGAAAGTTATGCCGTATTTCAACAGAAAAGGAATGCCTTCTAACAGGCAAAAAGTGAAATTTTGGCCCACAAAACCCATATTATTCTTGAATCAAATACTAGGAAACAATGATTCCATCAGGCAGGTGGAAACAATAGCAAGATCACGGGAAAATGGGAATGAAGGGGGTGAAATTTGCTAACCTGGTTTGAAAAGAGATTTTTTTTCGATTATGGGGAAAATTTTTTTAAGATTTTTAACTTTTTTTGTACCCTGCATAAGATTAAAAACCAGTAGAACTTTCTTTGCTGAATAAAATCTGGTTTTTTTTTCTCTATTGGAATATTTAATTTGAGTAAACGTCCTGTGTGTTCTTCAGATTTTTATTTCTCTCATTTTTCTTTAAAATATTTCATTTAGAAGTTTAGTGGATTGAATAATGTCTACTTGAAATGAAAAATTGAAACCTACTGCTAGATAAATGCAGAGAAGTGGTGCTTTGTTTGCGTTTTCCAGGTATTTTCATTTTTTTCTAAATAAAAATGTGAAAGTGGATGCAATGCTGCAAAAATCAAATGTGCATTTGTTCAACTGATGGAAAATGTTACGGTGGAGTGATTTTTGACCTGTTCTGACGGCGGGGTGTGGAGACAGGCACAGAGACGGTTTGGAGCATGCATGTTTCTGAGGCATCTTTCAGAAATGGTTCCAGAAAAGGCTGGAGCCTTTTCCTGGGAACCAGCTCTTCAGCTGTTCAGCTGGAAAAAACACTGGAGTCTTTGATTGTGTATTTACATGGTGCTTCAAAGGAGTTTCTAGGACTTTTTTTTTTTTCTTTTTTTATCACGCTTGGTGTAATTCAATTTGTCTTGCTCTGTCTTTGGAGCCACATAGCCAAAGGTGGTGATGTGGGGTATGGCAGGGGAATATTAACTCGTCTCTCACTTAAAAGTAGAGATATCGAATGCACAGATGTTTTTAAATCACGTTTCAGCATGTTATCTAATTTTTATGGTTAGTCATTACTGTAACTAACTCGACGGAAAGGAAAGAGAAAATTGGTATGGCTTCTAAAATCAATGAGCCATTAAATAGGTGACAATAATCTTGATATAAACTTAGGATATTTAATTGACACACAAAATACCTCTAGAGAGCATTACGATTTCAGGCTGTTCTCTAAATACCAATGTTTATACCTTGCCCATGAAGTTCAAGGCGAGCCAGCGCTCTGATGGGGTCACCACAGCCCTTCTCCGGCAGCAGGCGGGTTTTGTTTCTTCTCTCTCGCGTTTTGCGTGTGCCTGTGTTTGCTTTCATGGTTTTCTGTCTTCAGTTCTGCATGAGCAGATGGGGCCGCAGAGGTGCCAGTGATGCTCTGCCAATTTATATCCACTGAGGGCTGAGCCCTTTATTTTGCCGAGCGGGATTGATTATCTCATACACTGCATTTTTGAGTGTGACTTCCATTCTCGTCGTACGTAACGCAGATAAYGGGATCTCCGCTGCTGTCTGGGAGAGCGGTCTTTGTAGCTTGGCTGTGAGCAACAGCTTGGGTTTGGTTTTCTGGTTGGTTTGCTTTTGTTTTTCCCAGTCGAYGTTCTGCTTTTGTCCCGAGTGCCACCTGTAATAGTATCTTTTCTGTTTTAGAGTCAGTGTGTTCAGCCATGGGCTGGGAACTGCTCAAGGAGCCTCTGCTCCTTCTCTTCCCACGTGGGAAGGGCACTGGAAAGCAGCCGTGCCCACGGAGGGTGCTCCGCACCCCTGCAGGCGCTGAGAGGGGAGCAGGCAGCTCCTGCCCCCTTCCCCGGCTGCCGGTGGGTCCCTCCTCGCACTCAGCTGGACCCTTCCCCAGAGGAGGAGAGCCCGGGCCGTGGCTCCACTGCTGTCACCTCTCCCCTCAGCCCAGGGCTCCAGAAATGCAGCTTCTTACTGGCTCTGACAGCTCAGGGTTTTGACCAGCCRTATGGGTGCAGCTCTCGTCTCTCTCTGCCTTTCCCGTACCCAGAGCCGAAGTGAGGCCCCTTCTTAGCTGCTGCCTTGAGCTGAGCTTTGTAGCTGCATATGTCAGGAGATTGCCTAACCCTSAGGAACCTCTCAGGCTCTTCACCAGGTGTCTTACCATTATTTTTTATGTTGTAGGATGTGTTTCCGTGTTGTGTTTGGTGTTTCAGGAAAAACATGTAGAGAAAGGAAAATGTAACAAAGTATTGGGATGGCAGATAGAGGCAGAGAAGTGTGGCATGGCTTGTCCAGACAAACAGCGTCGGTTGAATCGAGGGTGGATCTCACACTACTTGAATCACTGTTACCTGGTGGCCTGGCCAAGTAGGATTTTGTGTTGTGTTTGAGAGTAAGTGCAGTCTGAGATTTTTTTCGGTTCTTGATTTTTGCATTGTTGTTCCCATTTTACTCCTGGTTTACAAATTAGTTTTGTATTAATAGTAATTGYGTTTTTCATATTGTTCTTATTTGTGGTATTGTGAATGTACATTATGGTGTCTAATCTTCTAGGAATGAGACAAGACAACGTAAACAGGAGTCACAACCGAAATCACATGCAATTGAGATTGATCCTTTCCCCCCCAGAAAATGAGAATTTAAACTTCTCAAAAATGTTTACATGAAGATAGACAAAAATACTTTATGGAAAAACCAAATCACATAAACRAAACATTATATTTCCTTCTCCTGTGATGCTAAATTTTCAAAGCCTTTCCCCACTGCCCTGAAAGCATTTTCTCATGCGTTTGTTGTGCTCTGTTGTTGAAAATCTACCCTGGGAACATGCAGCACCCCTTTATTAAGTTGCCAAATGATTTTAGCAATCTTATTTTCCACATCTGGTTTTTAAACCTCTTTGAAAAGCAGCCAGGCCTGTGAAAAGAAGTCATGAATTGCAAATGTATGTGTCTCCGAAAGTTACCTCACGTTTTTAAACCTAGCACTGCTGCTCCGGCGCAGTGCAAACAATGACTCCGCTGAGCTTTCTGGCAGCAGCCCCACGCTGGTGGGTGACGGTACACGGCTGTAGAGCGCTGCGCCGTGCGACCGGCCGTGGCTCAGGTGGGAAAATTCACTGCGAAGGGCACCTCTGCTTAAGTGCCGTGTGCTGGAGTAGCCYTATAGACTTGTTGCTTTTAGCATCTATTTCTCTTGCTTCTTCTATTCTCTCCCTGGTCTTCTCAGGGAAGCTTTTTAACTGCTTTTTCTTCTGATGCTTGGTTTACAAATGTTAAATGTTTAAAGTACCACCTCAACAATATTTTCAAGTATGAGTCCTTCATGTCCAACAAACTCATTTTCTTTCTGTGCCATGAGAAGATAAGATGATGGCCAGTCAGCCCCTGTAACACAGCAGGAGAAGACATGTATGGCCCCAAGCCCTCTCTGCCACCATGGAGGAGCAAAGGAACAAGACGCAGGACCTGAAAAACCCAAACTTCAGCTGAAGTGGCATACTGACCACCTCCTGCTGCCTGCCCAGGGCCCCGTTCAGAGCTCAGAGAAGCGCAAGCCTCCCTCCTTGCAGAGCCGAGTGTTGTGCCTTTTTGTATGTTAGGACAGAGAAATTGCTTCTCCACTCGCTGTGGTCTGTTGTGTAATATAAAGCTGTGTTGTGGCTGGTAGATGATTCATTAAGCTGCAATCATAAGAAGCAATACTCTTAAGGTCTGAAAGAAGCTTTGACCTATTTAGTACTGTACAGAGGTTACTAGTACTGTACAATTAGTAGTAGCATCTACATTAGCAATTAAGAAGTCAGGGAAGTGTAGACATGAACAATAGACCATCTGTTTGTCAGAAATAACTACTAAGATCAGTACAAATTTAGATGCTTCTTTACTACTTAAACCGCTCTAATGACTAATGTTCTTGTGGTAGAATTGCCTCGTTAGCTAATGAAAATTCTTTGGGAAACCCCCAGGAAGAACACTTGTGAAGTACTAGGCAAAAATTAAATATTGATTATTTTTAATGCATCAAATCAAACTCAATCATACTCTAGGAAATACATAATGTTTCCCAGAAATAACTGAAATCCCACTGCTGTTTCTGTACAAGGTGATTTCATACTGAAATGAGTTGCAGTACAATAGAATCTACCGCTAACTTATAATTTGTGAAATTCAAAAAGTGTTAGCATATCATTTAGATAATGAAACCTTTATACCCATCTAGATTTGTAAGTACCAACTTGAGTGAAGGAAATGCTGTTTCAATGCTATTATATTAAATTATATACATTTGCTGGGGGGGTTAGATGGCTGTATGTTTAATCTACAAGCTTTTCATTCCAAGCTTTTCATTTATTCTTAGCAATTTAGGAAACCATAGTTTTAAAAACTACTGTGATAATAGTGTTAAAATCAAGTGCATATTCACAAGGCTGACCAAAGTCTAAATGATCAAAGTAGTCAATAAATGTGAATCATTTTCTATACACTTTTAATAACTATTTTTTATGAATGTTTTAATTGCACGTTCCTCTGAACTACCATCACTCTCCTCTCTTCCCCATTTAAAACAAAACCATTTGATTTAGGAGCAGCAGCCAAATGTCTCACTGCAAGGGAAGGGAAGAGGGAGGAGTGAAGCCACAGCAGTGTCTGGCTGTGGCAGGGCTGGCAAGTCCAGCCCCCGACATGCAGTCTTTCATGGAAAGCTAAACTGTTGGTACCATTCAGCTCCACCATCTGTTGAGGACTTTAAGCTTGTGGGTCACCACAGAGCAGCTTCATGGTCTGACTTACCCATCCTGTGCCAGGATGGGGCTGGGAGGTGCTGCCCAGATGTTGCGGAGGGGGCACATCTGGCTCCCAGGGGCCACGGCAGTGGGGCCGTGGGCCTCACGGCCACCGAGGAGTCTTCGCAGGGGACACGCGTCTCCGGTGTTGCCATCTGCCCCATCCCAGCAGCCAGCTGTCTCCCCATCCTGCCACATGGCCTGAGGATGGGGTCTCACACGCTCGGTAAATACAGGATTGCTAGGGACGGTTGGCACTGTTTTGATCGGTTGTTCTCAGCATGATGGGGTAGTGTTCCAGGCAGCTTTGGAAGGGATCTGTGAAAGATGATACATTCCCATATATAGTGTGTGGAGGTCTGTGCTTGGAAAGTATTAGGAGATCAGAACCTAAAAAAAAGAAATTTAAAATTGAAAAACACTCTTCTGTATTTAAAAGCCTTCCATGGTATTTACACTGAGCCGGGAATGTMTTCTTGTTACTTCCATTTAAGAGTATCCTTTAGTGTAAGTAAGGCAGGGTGCAAAAGCTTCATTCCTGGTGTTGGTAYGTGCAAGGGGAAGAGCTGGAGCTGGGTTTGCAGGAGAGGTGGTTAGAAAAACTCTCTTTCTGCTGGTCAGCTGGCAGTCGAAGACATGCCGTGACACATCACTGGCACTAAATATAAAGCACTGCTTTTATAGTGCCTTTTCTGAGAAACACTGTCTGTCTGCAGCAGCTGAGAACGTGGCCCTGTAGATCTGCTTTTTTGGATTCTGAGGGTTTCCTCCCCTCGTCAGAGAAATCTCTTCCCGGTCACGGTTTTAAAAGACACTGCTGAGCTGTTCCCGTCTGCTTTGTGGGATTTATTAAGATGCACTTTGGGGCTGTTTGTTTTTTCCGAGCATTAGCTGTAAAGTTTTCTAGGTTCTGGCTTTTTTTTTCTCTCTCCGGTAGGTTTGTGTGTCCCGCTACCTGCAGAACGAGACACTTTAATGTACTTGTGCAGTTGCTTTTTGTTGCTGGAGRGTCTGCAGTTGTTACCAGCCAAGAACGGGCTGGTCAAGCACAGCTCTAAGGAGGGGCTGTCCGGATCCATAAACTGGAATGAGAGCTCACAGGAGAGGTATCCCAGGAGCTCATAACTGCATCTCTGTGTTACAGCGGTTTAAAAACGCGGTATCTGAGCTCTTGAGCTCTCGGTTTAACCGCATTAAGCTAGAGGGAGAGACCAAACAGAGCCAGCGGGACACAGGAGGGGCAGGGCCGYGGCACCGGGTGCTGCTCCGGTCCCGCTCGGTGCCGAAGGCAGCCGAGGCCGGGCAGCTCTCCCTGGGCCAAGCCAACAGCACGGGCAGGGCAGACTTGTCTGACCCGGCMCTAGGTCTGTAGGCTGCAAACTCAGTTTTATCTCTTAAAATGGGGAAAAAATGGTGACTTTTAAAARCAAGTCGAGAGCACCTGCTTTAAAGCCACACAGATCTGCTTTGGAGTATTGCCCCCTTGTTTTGCAGTGGAGACGTCTCAGGGGCCTGAGGCAGGTACCAACAGTTTCCCTGCTTAGCAGCACCACRACATGAGATGTTTTGCACAGCCGTTCACATAGTATCACCTTGCTRGGTTTCATTCCTAGTCCTTGTTATGAAATCTCAGGCAAAGTGTTAGTTTTTCTTATCTCAGTTTTCYCTTTTATAACCTGTTGAGTGTTTTCTGTAACCGTTGGATGCTTAAATATCCTGGTGATAGATGCCTAAGGAAAATGAAGCAAAACAAAGGGTACAGAAGTTACAGTCTGCAGTACTGTTTGTAAAGCGCTGGGAGATTCTCGCACGCGAGCACAAATCAATTGCAGCAGATTTTGTTTAATTGTAAGCAAGCTGTTTATGGCTGAGTATATTTTTATGGAGTTGCTGCATTGTTTGGTTGTTGAAAACAGCTTCTGAAAGTGGGGCTGAGGCTTGTAGGGTGGTAGAAAATTTTCAACCTAGGGAAGGAAAGAGGCGAGTTTCAGCAGTGCTCCACCGCCCAACTCCTTTGGCTTGTGAAGTGGCTGGCCAGTATTCAGGGTCCTGGTGTCAGTGCAGACTGGTTCTAGGAAACATTAAATGTTTTTGAAATTCCTGCTCTAATTTAATGGGTTTTGTGCACGTTGAATGTCATTGAATGTGAGTAGTGTTAGTGTATGTTCCAGCAGAGCTAAGAGTTCAAGATTGCCCCCAAATCAAGAAGCTTTGAAGAAYTAATGCAATAAATTTTCTTGCTGTTTTAGTACCAGAACTGGATGCCATGCCTATACCTGCCCATATTTTGGTGCTCTTTGTTTTGCAAGGCCAGTAAGAACCCAGCTTGCAGGTATCGCGGCACTTCGGAAGCTGCTTGAGCAAGAAATGGACTAAAAAATGAAAAGGAGCTATGGATACCATACCTTTCCATAACCCTCATGAATTGTYAATTAGAGCACAGTTATTTGTGTCATTATCATCGATGTGCTTTTTTTTAAATCATTCCCCCTTCTAAGGAGGGATTTCCTTCTTTATAACTGCTAAAATAATTTTAAAACTTAGCAYGCAAAACCCACAGCACTTAGTTTGAGGCCATTTATTTTTATTTTATTGGGGGGACCATAAGGTGGTCAAAAGATTGAATTGTTAAAGCAAACAGAGTGCAGAGATATTTCAGGAAAGGATTTGCCGTTCCTGTAATTTCACGCTTCCAAGGGAAAAGGAGTGATTTGCAGGGGTTTTACACTTGCCTTTTCATACGCAAAGTTAATACATTGCTATTAYACTCAAAGTTAATGCGTTGCAATATTCCACAATGGGTCATCAGTGCTCAGTGTCTCATGGAGAGCAGAAATGTTGGGAAACAAATGTGGAGAGACAAAGTCATTTGTCCAAAGATGCACAGTGGGTTTGAGAGCGCTCCTGGTCTGTAACCCAGGCCATGAACCCACGTGTTGGGTTTTATCTGACAGAGCTGTGTAAACTCAGCTGTGAGCCCTGGGCTTRGTCCAGCCCCCGCCTCCTTCTCTTCTTCCTCCACACTGCCAGTGACCTGGTGCTTGAAGCCAAAATCTGGCTGCTGACTCTGCTGGGGTGGTAGAAGAGCGAGCTGGGGACTAGTAACTATGGATGGGGGGAGAGAGCATGGAGATGCCACGTGGGCAGACCCACACATGGCTCATAACCTCACGACTGTGGGGCTGGACCATCCCCTGCTATGCAGAGGTGTTTGGGGGGACTTATCATCCTGATTTCTCTATTCGGTTTTTGTTTTGGTGTTTTTTTTTTTTTTTTTTGGAAGGGGTAGGGGTGTGAGAATGAATTGGAGAACAAGACTGGCTCCAAAACAAGACTCCTGTAGAGTACCGCTGAGTACATGTTTGGGCAGGGCACCGTTGATAACTTTCAAAGAATGGTATTTCACTTGCTTTTGAACCACCTCTATAGTTGGTCATAAAAAGTTTTTGACCTTATGTCAAAAATCCACCTACCGAGCTTCCAGCGCTCTCAGAGCAACAGGCTCTAACAATAGAAGAGGAGGAACTTTAAAAAGGTCTTGAAAGGTTTTTATGAAATGCATTATGGTGGATCGTTTGATGCTGTTAGAATGATCTTTAATAGTTACACCCTTTAAAAGCTCCTGAAATCCATTCATGTTTACAAGATGAGACATGATTTTCAAAAGTCTTTTTTCCTTCTTCATTGTAGTTACTGCATTAATGGCCATGGTTCCTGCGGGGAGATGAGCGTTGCTGAGGTCAATAATATGTCTTTAAGTGTGAACTGTCAGGATAATTGTCTGTGCTGAAGTTCACCTTGACGCAGAGGGAGTGTGCAAAGCCCTCACCTGCCACTTAGGCCTTTGTTAGGGTAATACACGGCAAACACCCTACCCTTCGTTAGGGTAATACAATGCAAATACCCTCATCTTCTTCAGGGTAATACAGTGCGAAGGGCCTGAGCGGGCTGGAGGGATCACTCCGCTAGGTTAGAGTCAGGTGGGGGACCGATGCTTTTGGGTAAACTGCAGGATAGTGTTACTGAGAGCAATGGGGACCATCTCTGCAAATGGAATATCTTAGAGCGTTATCGCAGCTTTGGGCTGGGTTTGCCAGGACAATAAAGGAAGAAATTTGTGTAAGTTTAGGTTCATTTACTAAAGCTTTGYGGAAAAAGAATTCATCCTACATAAAGTTTTAAGTATTTTTCCAATATTAACTGAAGATTGCTCATTTAGCTTGCCGGTACAAATAGGCCAGTGTGAAGTGGGTTCTGTAAACTGTAGGAAAATTACTGAAAGTAAAATATATCCTATTTTAAAAATTCATTACAACTTTCATATGAGATTTAAAGACCCCTTCAATAATCTTAAACTTTTGACTTCAGCTATTTGACAGAGTCAGTTGAGCACATTTTTAAGCAGGTATTTTGCATGTTTGTCTTGCTATCATCATTTGCAAATGAATAGTTGGAATCTCTTTTCTGGTATCAGTGATTCATGAAATTTGCAGTACCCTTAGCACAGACAGCTCGAAAGAAGGTAGGGTGTGGAACCCATATTGCAAGAGGAAAGCTAATTAGGTTTAATTAAAGGTAGGCACAAATCATGGACTTCAGGTCACAATCTAACAACCTCCCCAGGGCTTATGCGGCTTTTTCATTAAAATTAAGTTTCAGTAAGGCAAAACTGATTCTGCCAAGAAATCTGGTAGTCTTATCTGTAGTTCCTCAAGCAAAATTCTCATTAGCTTCACTGTCGTGAGCAGGCAGTCTGTAGTTCATACACTAAAAAACTGTAAATATTATTTGCTTTAAAYTATTGTCCTAGATCTAGTAACTTTGACACTAGGAAAAACTGAATTGAGAAGGTGACTAGAGAGCAAATATTAATCATTCCCCATGATACAGAAACTAGAAGGCAGTTGAATGAGGACTGAGACAACAGATTTGAAATAAATAAAAGCAGTGTGTTTTAGACGAGACACGAAATTAAATTGTGTAACTCATTTCCACTGTGTGTTATGAAGACCAAATGTACAGAGGGGTTAAAAATTCATTGGCTAAGTTAATGGCGGATAGGTCTGTCAAAACCTGTTAAACATGGTACTCTGAATCCAGCTCCCACTTCAGGGGGTCCCAGGCTACTTATTTCTGAAATTGAGAAAACCGCATCAATTTTTGTCCACCCGCTCCTGGTCCCTGCCAGAGCAAGGTCCTGAGCGAGGGGGACCTGCGAGTCGGCAGCACGTTCCTCCTGCGGGGTGGCTGAGTACTGCAGAGCTCAGTTCACGGGTGGAAAAGGTTACCACATAACTTCAGATCGTGTCTGCACCTGACTTCTTACCAGGGGCGGCCGTGAGCAGCTGGCTGGGCGCCTCTGCGGGGTTTGCTGGCAGGGCCCGGCAGTGCGAGCACAGCTCCTTGCTTTGAGGGGGTGGCTGGGAGGAAGTGTTTCATTTTGAATTGATGTTGTGAAATGGTATGTTCAGCTTCAGCTGAGACAGTAGGCATTTTTTAATTTCCACATGTCCTTACTAATGTTTTTCAAAGGCTTTCACTTATGGAAAATGTTGACATTCTGGGAAAAATGTTTTTTGGACAGTGTGTCACTTAAAATGTATATTCTGGAATAATTAGCTTATATAGGTGTGAGAACTTACCTCTCTGTACAAACCCAAATAATCTGATCACTTATTGGTGAAGAATAATTTGACAAGCTGTCACAGGGATTTCAGCTTTTTTAGATGTCTTCTATTTTGGTTGCTTCTGTCAAGAGGATTTTTTTTTTTTTTTTTTTTTAACATGAGAAAAATTCAGTTCAATGGGACAGATTTCATTCCAGTAGATAATTTTGAATGTTTAGTTAGATGTAGTGGTTTTCCTCCAGCTGTCACTGCTTTCTTGTTCCTACACTCTTGAGAAAAGATTTTAAAAATAATTAAGTGTGAGTGCGTCTCTATCAGCCTTTCCTAGCAAGAGCTTTCGTTTATTTAAATTTGGCAGCTCCTCGTGTTAGTACCGCAGACTCTGCACTACGTTGTGCCCCACGGGTCACGGACTGGAGGATTATTATTCAGTCCTCACCCTTGGAGCATGTCTTGGAGAGGGAGAGAGGAGGGCTGATAATTAGAGGTAGACCACAAAGTCTTCAGTGCCRCATATGGGATTGTCAGATGAGTAGTGCAAACTATCTCCTCGGCTGCTTTGGAGATGTGAGAATAAAGCCTGACCTGGTGTCCAACAGCAAGACCATAGCGAAGTCACCCGTGGCCCTGATGAAGATAATGGGATTTAGGTTGATAATTCACACATGGGGAATCTGCTCCTTGGGTAGCTACTAGCTATTGAGGTGCGGTATCTCATAACAGAAATACCTCTGATGGAGGCATCCATGGGCACGGAGCTGTAAGGCAACAAGGAAGAGGATCTACAGCGGTGAAGCCAGATGCTTAGCATTGAGCATCTCCTCAATGTTTCCTGATTTGGAAAACAGAAATCAAAGGGCAAACAAGATAGAAATGTCAGTAGCAGTATTGTTAGTTGAGAAGAATTATTTCCTTTAAATTCTCAGGAACCATTTTATCCACCCTTTTTCCCCTTCTGTGGTGGGACTTTGTTACTGTTCCCCCCAGCGCTCCAAGGCCTCCCGGGGAGTGTGTAGGTGGTGGCACATCTTCTTTGTCCCCGTCCTCGTGCATCCCCAGTGGAGAGGTGGTCATGGCCAGTGTGAGATGTCACTGCCGATGCTGACTCCTGCGCTGCACTGCAACTCTCTGCCATGCTTTGGCATTCCGGGGGCCATCCAGGTGGGGGGGCGGAGGTGTTGGACCCYGCTGCGGGGGGCTGGTGWTGCACCTGAGGGTCTGCCCGGCTCCCAGCTGGTCCCTGCACGCCTGCCCCGGGGGCTGCTCGCAGGAKCTCTGCCTAACCCCTTYCAGCCRAGCTGAGATSYGTGAGTTTAAAGTATTTAAATAATYTACCTCTGCACATTTTCCTGGGGGGAGGCAGCGGGAGCGCCCCTCGCCTTGCTAAAWCCCACAGCAGTCGAAGCTGGTAAGTACACCAGGGACTTGGCACGCTGCTCGGAGTCACGGGTTTTCCCCACAGCTCTCTGCAGGCACTTCACTGCAGGAACTTGGCTGTCCCTTTCCTTCCCCCCCAGGAAGGAACCGACCTTTGGGGCGAGGACTGGAAGGAGCAGGGAGGGCACCGTGCTCCTTGGCATCGCCRTAATGTCTGGGGCGCGTGCAGGTTTTGTACCATGAAAGAACAGTGTGTTTCCCCCATTCAGCAATAGAAGAATATTTTCCTCCTGGTGCTTTTGGCACTGTTTGACTTGGTGTTTGGGAGCCAGTGGCCCGCTGTGCAGAGCACTTTGGGAATTACACAGGCGTGGACAATTAGTCTTTYAAAAGGTCTGCTGCTTGGCGACGTGCCAGTGAAGCCGGCGTAGCCCCACTACATAATATCAATTTTTAATGATGATAACTTTGCTAAATTCGGCCCTTGATAAATCTGAGAGTTGAGTTTTCAAAGTTTAAAATCAACCATAACCCAATTACTTCAGTATTTGATTAAACTGAACTGCCACTTCAGTAAAGTGTTTAAATAAATCAGTATTAATATACTTTTCTACAGTAAATAAAGTTAYGTCTGTATACTTCAAATATCAATATTCACATGGAGCTTTTGGAAATGAAGCACTGGCAGTCTGCACAGAAAATGTATTAACTTAAGGAAATAAATATTTTATTGATCTTTGAAGSCTGAGATTATGATCTTGGTGGTGGYGGTTGAAAACAATATTTTTAGAACGGTGAAACAAATATTTGTAAATACATTGTAGGAAGGCCATTATATTTTATTCTGTTAACTCTGAAGACCACCTGCTGTAAACGCTCGAGGACTGACAGACTTTGGAAGGCGATGTCGGATGGACCTTTTGGAGGCTGCAGCGCGTACGGACACGCGCTCCGCTGGCGTTAGCTGCCGGGTGGCACTGCCAGGAGACGCCTACCTTTAAAGTCAGTTTGCAAACGCAGAAGAGGTCTTCAGCCGGTGAGGCTGCCTGGCTTCAGCGCTTGCAGCGACTTCCCTGCTTGGGTGCAAAGATGCCTTCTCCTGCGGGCACCTGCTCACTGGCTGGGACGGCTTTGAAATGCGTCTTTGTAAGAGAGAGCTGAGCACCAGGGCCTTAATATGCAGTTGAGCGTGCTCTTGCACATAGAAATAGTTTCAAGGTGTGRGAATTAGGGGCTGCTGAGTCTCTCTTAGACCTCTGCGGAGTACTTGAAACCTGCTCTGCCAGGAGCCGTTGCSAGCCAGAGATGGCCCAAGGCCCGTGCGGTTTGACCCTCGCTGCCTATGGAGTATAAAAGGGTACAACCGGCTGAACTCTGCGTAATGATTTCCGAGCTGTCAGTAATTCACTTGACGACTCGCTTTCAGTTGCTCATCTCCCAGCTTGTTTCAACAAGTCTTACTAAAGACGTGATCTTCTTGTCAAGCAAATTGTAGGCCTTCTAGAAATGGTGCGAAAGGCCAATCTGCCGATTCTTATGGATGATTTCATGTTTCCAGGCTCGTAAGATTTGGGAAATTAGATCCTTAATTCCAGATCTTAGTTCTTCAGTCTTGGTAAGCCTGAAGARGTGGGCTTTTCTTACTACCTTCAGCTTGGCTCAGGAATGCAGCCCTCTGCTAAAATAGACAACATAAAGACGTGACCCTAAAATGTGAAAGCTATCACTGTTTTTGGATCTRTCTGTCTTGGAGCCCTTACCTTTATTGTCACAGCACATGTGTGTATTCCCAGGAGGTTTATTTTGTGCTTTGCCAAGGAGMGGCTTCCTACCATCTAGAGGTTCTGGGTATGTTGTGCTTGTTGGGCTGCAAAAGTCTCTTCTGAAATCCTTCACATATCAACCTATGCCTGTTTTGAGCTGCTTGACCTGGTGTAATCCATATCCAGCATGCCGTGGTGCTCTGTCCTCTTTTAATTGTGTCTGAAGTTTCCAACTGAAGTGAGGAAAAACAACCATCTTCTAAAACTGGACATGCTTCTCTGTAGATGCCCATTGGAGGACCATCTTTATCCCAGGSTGCCACTGGAACATTCTTTGAAAAGAGACCAAATGTTTGAGAATATCAAGAGAGAGACTCGGCGAGCCCACTAATTAGAGTTGACAAATAAAAATTACAATTAAGTGAAACTGCACAAATCCAAAAAAATGGATCTTTCTCTCATTACCTTTTTTCAGAGGGTGAAAAAAGYATTTCTGAGAGTAGGAGTTTGAGTGACTAATGTGGTGTTACATTCAGTTAAATCAACTCAAGAGTGAAAACTTCTTGTTGCTTTTCAGAACATTCAATATTTTAACATTAATTTATGCTGATAGAACATGTCCAGACAGTTTCAGCTCTTTTTATGCTTAAGGTTTTTATGCTTAATGCCTTTTTTTAAGGCATTTTTTCCCTACTGGTTTATATTATTTCCTTTCCTTCCTTGGGCCATCAGGGGTAGTCATGCCAAGTTAGTTTTCTTACCTGGCCTCCTGTGCCGTGGGCAAGCACCCATATGGACAAGAGTCTTTTTACCCTAAAAACCTATTCAGTCCTCCTATTAACTTTGCAGGAGGGAGCAAAAAGACCCAGAAGACTAGAGCATCGGAATTCTTGGTTCCCAGATATGTCACTGAAAGGATCTCCTTTCAATGTATGAAGAAGTGTGTAACTTGGCTTTTTGTGGTTAATTTAAGAAAATTCAGCATCTGAAGTTTCTGTGAGACTTCCTTTATCTAGTAGCAGGGGACCTGGAGACATGTCTGGTTTGGAGACTCATGAGATCACCTGATGTGCTGCTTTCCTATCTTATTTCTTTTTCTGCACCTCTTCTTTTTCTTTCCCCCATCCTCACCTATACCTATTCTGAAGGTCTCTACGACAGGTTTCAATCTCGTCGTGCTAGAGCAACATAGTTCTGCATCCCGTTTCCCAGCTGTGTAGTATCTASCACAGCTGGGCTGTGCCTGCATGGCACTTCTGTGTGCTCTCATAAGAATAGTCATTCTGTTTTGCTGGCTGCCATCCCCTGCCTGATCAGTCGGTCATCTGAAGCTCCTATTCTTCTTCTGCCGTGGCTCACAATCAGTTAAATTCATGGAAGAATTTTTTAATGGCATACACAGCCCCGCAAGGCCAAGGCGTGGAGACAAATGTGAAGTCTCTGTCCATCGTGGGGAAGTACAAGGTAGAATTAAATCAATTCAGATGAAAGCATTGATGTGTAGAAGTAAGTTTCAGTATAAGACCGGCCGTGGTGAGTGACGGCCTGTCAGATTTTAGAATGGAAACTACATATATATATAAAGACAGAGGACCGTGTGGACAGTATATTTGGCTAATTACTGCAAATATTTAAAAATACAGTCCTGGCCATTCTGTCTGCACCGGGGGGTCTGGTAAGCAAGAGKAAAGATCTTCCTCTGCTGTCAGGCAGAGATTTATATATTTCATAAGTAAACGCAATAGATGTATGATTTTGTTCCCTGAAGAGCAATGCAAACATGGCTGTGATTTGCCGCTTTCCTAGTAAATGTATTATCAAGGCATTGTTCATTTTCATTTATGGCAGAAATCAGTAGTATCTTCTCAAAAGGAGCTTGTCAGCGTTTATACCAATGAGTAGATCTCCCCTCCGCAGCACTGAGGCATCCATCGGCTTTAGCAGTTGAGCTTGAGGCTTCGAATCTGACTTTAGTGTTACATGTACAGATATAAGAGTTCTTTGTGTTTCTCAATTTTATTGTGGGCTAAAGCAGATCAACACAGGATTTGAGCCAAAGCTCATTACGGTCAATGTAAGTTTTGTCCAGTTGATTTCTAAACAATGATTCTGTTCATRCAGCAAGGGCTGTGTTCAGGAAAAAGAGTAATCAAATAACATTCTGTAATCTGCAGAAGCAGAGGGTACTGTTACTTTAGTAACATTAATCCCATTGCTAATTAGTATTTGCTGTCTTCTCAGGTTGTGAACAAGTTGTGAGAATAACCAGTATTAGGTGGGGTTTTTTTCCCTATTTCTTTGCCATGGCATAAAACAAAAAAAGGAATAGGAAGGGTATTGCTATTATGATCATGCTTTTTATCTACATAAGATATCAATGCCAGATCATTGTTTTGATAGTGTTAGAAATATGAAGTGTTGCATACTTGTGCTTATAAATCTGGTGCTCTCTATGCTCCCAGGATTCATAATGTTACATCAATACCTTCACAAATGATCCTTCTCTGATGAAACCACATTGAAATACTGAAGTCTTGGTTCAATGTATTCACTAAATTGAATGTAATGTGACATCTTTGCCGATGTGATGTCCTGCGTGAAGGATTCTTTGCTGTGGTTAATTTGCAAAGTTCAAATTAAAAGTTCTTTCAAATATATTCTTTAGATTAATGGAGGACTATGTTTCAGACCACAAGCTATGTGGAATGGTTTAGAGATGAAAAAAGTACTAATGCTTTGCTTTTCTCCAAATGGACCAAAAGTTAATGGGGAGTGACAATCAGCTGGGATATTCTGCAGGGATCTGTGCTTGTCCTACCCACTCTTCAGTTTTTCAGTGAAAGTAAAATAAAAAATTCTTCTGATTAAGTTTGTAGAAGGATTAGATGTTGGCAACATGGTAAATAATGATTGATGCGAGGTTAATCAACATGGTAAACTGGATTCATTTCCTTTAAACTAGTTCGGAGTTCAGGCAATGCATCTAGGAATAAGAACGTAGCTTGTGCTTAACTGGGTGGAGAGCTGTGTGTGCAGAGGAGCAGCTCTGAACAGGGTGTCGAGCTCATGTTGGAGAACCTATTAAACATGATCCCGAGATGTAGTGCTGTGGTTAAGAGGAATAGCATGAATATGTAAGCACTGAGATACCGAGCGGGGAAAGGCAGCTTGTTCRCTGTATACAGTACTAGCAATTACTGCAATATGTCCCATGCTGATGGTTGAGAAGAACTGGGAAGAGTTATGAAAATAATTTCAAATGAAAAAAGCTGCCTTATAAAGAGTTATTAAAGGGTCTTGATTTATCTGGCACAAGGAAAAAAAAACCAAAACAAACTAGAGGTGTCTTGATCGGGGTATGTATTCATTTCTTTGAGGAGATATTATCTGATTATTTCAAAATTATTGGTAGACCTGAATCTGGTCCTTGAAAAGTCTACTAGAAGCCACTTATCCTTGCTCTTTTACCGCATCAACAATTTTCCACCCATCCCATCACATAAGAATCGTATTGAATTAGTGTTAGTTGTCACCAGTAGGGTATGAAAGACTGATCATATTAGAGACTGTCACACCGTATTAGCCAAAATTAATACTGAAAGAATATGATAAAACAAGTATCAGTGTTTCAAATGCTATATATTATTAGCATGGGAAGCTTTCTCCTAGTAAAGCCGGTGTTTTCTCCCTCAGTCCTGCTTGTTGATGTGAGATGAAATGCCATGCTCCATTTACAGAGGATGCTAATGCTCTGCAAAAAGGACTTTACCGGAGGAGCTCAAGTGACAGTAGGCTTCGGAGCCAGGTCAGGGTTTGGACCACTGTTCACCTTAACTTTCTAAGGTGCAAGGTAGGAATGTAGTTATCATTTACAGCTCCTGACATGTCAGTTTGCAGCCTGACTTGTTAATGTAAGGCAGCATCCATTCTTTTCATGCTGTAGCGGACTGTAGTTTGCAGAGGTTCAGCAAGTGTCACATGGGGGCTAAGGTGGAGCAGAGGGGACAGCTGGGAATAACGAAACCCTCCATCCATCCTGGGGTAATAAAAGCCAGAGCTGAATTACGCTCAGAAAACTGCTTGTGGTTAYGGAGCACGCCTGGCCTTTCACCCCACTTTTTGAGAAGCTCGCCRGCGTGACCTGCTTGTAGAAGGGAAAGCACAACTTCAAAGGAAGTTGCCACCACCTGGCTGGCCGCGGATGCCAGCTCCTGGCTGCAGCCAGCTGCCCGGCACTTGGCAATGCGAGTCGGCGTTCCTGTGTATTTTAGACCCAGAAATCTCTTGCCTCTTTGGATGAAATTAATCATTTTTTTTCCTATAAACTTGAATTAGATTTTGTGGTAATGACATGGTCTTATGCTGTATAGCATAAGACCAAGTCTTATAGCTGCATAGCAAAATGTCCTGTCCTGTACCTGATGCACAGTTATTGTTTTAAAGCTATCAATGTTAATGCAGCGACCTGAAATCTTGTTCATTTTTAGCTCAGAAGCTCTTTTCTCCGAGATGCTTTGCATTAATGAAACACGTTTCAAAGCTGGACAAAAAGCTAAAAAGAAAAGTTTGAAATTAATGGGGGCGGGGGGGAGAGAAGCCCTTAAAGCCCGAGGCAGAAAGATTTCTAGGCAAAAACTGGTTTCAGGCAAAGTGGAAGAGAATTTGCAAGCAGCTTAATCTGCTGTGTGGAAGCGCCTGTGAGCTGATTGCTGAGGTTGGGGACTGGGGTTTTTGTTTGCTCCCACTGGGAACCGGTAGCTCCCCGACTTCCTTCAGCTGCCCCGCACGGCTCTGCACGAGCCAAGGCCCTGGCTGGCCCCGCTCCCGCTCCCGCTCCTGCTCCTGCTCCAGCTCCCTGCTCCTGTTCCCGCTCCTGCTCCCGCTCCTGCTCCAGCTCCCTGCTCCCGCTCCCGCTTCCTGCTCCAGCTCCCTGCTCCTGCTCCAGCTCCCTGCTCCTGCTCCTGCTCCTGCTCCAGCTCCCTGCTCCTGCTCCAGCTCCTGCTCCTGCTCCAGCTCCAACTCCCGCTCCTGCTCCAGCCCTGTCACTGGTGTTACAGGAAAGCTGTTATCATGGGGTTTTTGTTTTGTTTTCCTCGAGGAAATGGTGATTTTGCAAAATGGTGATTTCTTTTGGAATGCCACAGTGAGGAAAGCTCCCCAGCTCTTGCTTAATCCCCCACATCAGCTGTGCCGTGTTACCCACAGCGAGCGTGTGGAAAGGAGCATGGGAAGGAGGCTCCTCTTAACCCGCAGGCGTGCGGTGAGGGGCTGCACTTGTCTGAAGTGAGGATCTGGAAAGAGACATGAAAAAATGCTGTTTCCGGGAGCTTTCTAAATAGTTTCTTAGTACAGGTCTTGATGTAGTTCATTTGAGGTCAGGCCGTATGTCAGAGACCAAGATCTTTTTCTGGTCTGTGATGCATTTGTCTCTTTCAATTTAGCTGGTTTCCAAAAGCTGCCGAGGATTGACTGTGTGCCTCGCCGTGGCTCGGAGGGGGACGGGCAGCTGCATTGCTCGCTGCCCTTGGAAGTGAGCGGCTCTGAACTGTGCTAAAAAGGGATCAGAAAAAGAGGCATCAGTGCGTCTTGTAGGCRGAGAACAACTTACGTACAAAAAGCATAATTCCTGTAGACATCACAAGAGCTCTGTTGCCTTCTTCTTACCTTTGACTAGTCAAAATCAAACAGCGAAGGGAGTTGGATTTCTGTGCCCTATTTTTGAGTAGAGCGGGTGATACTGTCGGAGTCTGGTTATACTTCAGCAACAACACCCAGTTAAGGTGAATAAAGGTATTCCACAACCTAATTCAGCGTTTTTGTGGATGAGCCTCTGCAGGCTCTTGAATATGCTTGGACTGCAATTTGTATTGCATGTTGATTAAAGTTTACTACTTATAACACTTTGGTCGGTGAGAAAATAAGTACCTAGGTTAATTCAATGTGTTGATATATCAGCCTTCCGTGCAAGCATCTACGTACTGTGCTGGCTGCCTCCCTCCTCTGCTTAAACCATTAGGGACTGAGGCCAGATCCTGTGTTTGTGCAGCCCTACCTGTGTAAGGTGATGCGAAGCCAGTACGGTTCAAAAGAATCATACCTGCCATGCGCAGGCCTTGTTGGRTCTTTCAAATCGTAAAGTGACGTGAAAATTGTCGTCTGTTTTAGGATTGTGTAACTGCTGAGGCTTGTGCGTGGATTATCACAGGGACTGCGTGTTATCATGTAATGCGTGATGCATCTGTGACAAGCACACCAAAACAGATTCCCGTCAGCTCGCAAGCGTGCATCGTTTCATTTTTAGGATGTGCATGTCTGTGCTGAGGATCAGAAAAGAGAATAAAATGCTGGAGCTGATCTTCAGCAGTTGCAGCACGTGTAAGCAGATTATGCAAAAATGTTAATTTTTTTATTATTAAATACCACTTTAGGGAGAAGAAGCCCTTAATACTCTGGCTAAAGGCTCTAGTCACACCAGATTAGCATTGTTGTACATTAATAATAAAAATAGCTGGGTCTGATTAGTGTCAGTTAAAGTTTTCTGAATGAGAGATATAGCTCTTCGAATTAAACTGCTTGAATAGCAGCTAAGGATTCCTGAGGAATAATTTGTATTAAAAAGTTAAGACCTTCACTACTTTTCTAAAGGAAAATCTGTTGCCAGTGTGGRAATTACATACCATTCATGTAACAGCATGAAAAGAAAGGAACTTCACAGACCATAAAGTGTAATAAAGGAACATCTAAAATTGATTTTCGTTTAAGTAGATTACTTATGTTTTCATCTAGAACAGGGAAAGCACACTCTAATCTTCATCACTTTTCACAAGTAAACCCACTGGTTTGATCCAGGTATCCATCATTAAATGCACCGAGCCGCTCTCTCCAGGTACATGCTTCCCTGAGACCTGCATCTTTGCATCTGAGGGCATTGTGTCCAAAATAATTTAAAAGAAAAACRAGACAGGACTCCTTAGTTACTCCCATCTTGATGGTTGATCTGTACTTTAAYTTGGGGTACCTAATTTAATTCTTCTGTCTTAGAGGATCCGTTTGTGGGAGGGATTTGGGGTGACGTGCTGTTCCCAGGCTCGWGGCAGGTAAGCAGTTAAGCTGTTGTAGGTTCTCCGTGGGAGCTTAGCACGGCGCTGCAAGCTCCTCAGGCTTCTGCTCCAGTGTTTGCACTGGTTCATCACGGGGGTTTGGAGTGGTGTCCAGTGCACGGGTGACTTCCCTGGGGTCTGAATGGTTTGGGCCCAGAGCATGTCTGTGTTTTTCACTTGTTGGGAGGTTCCTGGGCTTTGGGGTTGGGGTTGAAAAGCCCCCTTGGGCTYAGGGCTTTGGGGTTGAAAAACTTGTGCTCTCCACCGGAGTGTTTCACTTGAGATATCCTGACTTTGTGTGTGGGGGGGTGACTTGGTTTTCTGCCCCTGCCGCTGTGCAGAACGCCTGAGCTACAAAGTATGAGCTCATATTTTCAGTTTGGTTTGTCTGGTCATTTTTAGCCTGCTTGCTTAAGGAAATGAGGATAACATGATCACCTTGTGTGTGTGTGCACACGCGCCTGCTGCTCTGTCTTCCCCTGTTCCCAATAACATACAAACCRTTGCTCCAGTTTGACAAGGGGGGTGTTACAGGCAATTACAATTTTATGAAAATGAGTACCAGGTACAGGTATGAATGGCCAGTATGGAGGAGGCTGAAGGAGAAGCTTGTTTATTGGACTTCTGGGAATCGGAAGAAGAGAGAGGTTATGGACCCACCAGCCACATGGAAAGCTTTGATTCAAACTTGCTCCTTCTGGAGCACAAGGGAGTCCAACTGCAAGAAATAAATCCAGGAAGAAGCAGAATTTGTTAGATGTGCTGGTCCCAGGACAATTTGTTTCTTTGACTAATGTGTTGGTTTTTTTTCCCAAAAGAAACCTATTTTTTAATTGTGCTCATTACAAGTGCCGTTGTGTCAGAGATAGAGCTGTAAATAACTGTCAGTGTCCTCAGTACAGTGGTGCATGTTCTGTAAACCTTAAATAGTAATGTTGCCTCACCAAGCCAGTCTKTTTAAGTGAGCAATTCAAAGATGAGACATCCTTCCTATAGCAGGCAGCTACACAACATCAGAGACAATAAGGCCGTCAAGGTAACTTTTGAGGCAAGTTGTTGCAAAATGGCTGGTAGAATTTGCATATGTCTGTACTGATTCATTTGTACAGAGTAAGACTGTTGCCTTTCATATGTATCCACAATTTTATTGTAGCTCAGAGGCCTCCACATKTTTGTAAATTAGTCAAATTCTTCAATTTTTCCCAGAGTTCGCAACCCATTCTGGAAAGAAACACTTGCAGGTCAAATTGGAGCAGAAATAAGTSGGTTTGGACTTAATTCCGTATTTTKGGTCATTATTATCATCATTTATTTYAGAGGTTACCTTGGTGYCTTTTGGCATTGTCCTTTTCAGGAGCGTGTGACMYTGGGGTCTTGACCCTGGGGTCTTGACCCTGGKGTCTTGCTCCGGGTGCGCAGGGCTGCGGGGGATCTGCTTCCCGCAGGAATGCTGAAATGCAGCAGCTCCTCGCTGTGTTTCTGCGCTTGCTGAAGCAGCTGTTGGTAATCTCACAAGAAAGCCTGGTTTTACAAGATTTACAGAGCTGCTGCTGCYGGCCAAGAAAGACAGACTTTGGTGGAGTCTGACCTGCTCACAAGGCAAGGAGCCCCTTCAGCTGAGGSTTGTGCGGCAGCACTTGCATCACACATACTTGCCATTAGCCAGCTCTAGACCTCCCTGGTCTCGCTGGCTCCGAGCACAGGGTTTGCGCTCAGTGCAGAGGCTGTGGATGATCCTCCTGGTGACAKACAGCTGGGAGGGGAACTACAAGCCGAGACGACATCGTCAGAGCTGGCTGGAAGGAGACTGCAAATTCAGAGTAGTGCTGGAGCCTGGCCTATTAAGAAAACTGGGTACCTCTTGTCTAACATTCAAAAATTCTCTCTCCAGTTCTTTCCAAAACTGGAAAAGGTCTTATTTTGACACTATTTGAGCCCTTCCTATGAGCTATGCAGAATATGGCCCATCACAGAACGCCCAGCCTGTGACTTTGGACAGACCCAGTAGGCTCTGCCAGACACCGGCTCTCCTGTCCCTAGGGGGAATCCGGAGCATCTGGAGGGAAATATGGCATGGCGTGGGGTGCTGGCAGTTTTGAAGAGATGATGACACACCAGGGGCTAATCCTGATTTTAGGTTCTGTTAATGTGTTGTTGAATTGTAGCTGAATCCAGCCAGCGGTTGCATGCTCAAAGCTATGCAACTTTGTAAGTTGCTGGCTCCTTCATGTTTGGTTTTAGACCACAAAATTAGGCCCTTTCATATGCTAGCCCTTTTCTGAGGTTGTTCGCACTTCCTCTTTGACAGGTCTTTCACTAGACATAAACATCTTCAGAGGCTGCTTTTGTCACTGTAATGATGATGATTGTACTGGCTGTGCAAAGAGCTGGAAATGAGACCGTAGCTATTTCCCTGTGCACAGGCAAACAAGRTGCTGTCCACAAGAATTCTCCTTGATCACTGCGACACATCTACTGTAGGCACGTCTTAAGAACAGGCAGTGTCTCTGTGATCGTGCATTGGAAACCAGTTTGTTACCAAATCAAAACACAACAAAGGAGACTAAAACCTTTACAGTGAGTTCTTGGTACCCAGAACATGCCAAAGAAAATCAACAACTTAAATGGCAYGTGTTCATACTATTTTAGAGATAAGAAGTAAACAGTTTTCACTTGGTTGTTGTGCTGGCAGGATATTCCAGGGATGATGACAGTTGGACCTCCTAATATTATGAACTCCCAGTTCAAGAACAGCTGTAAATGTGTATTTGATGTGAAAGARCTAATTGTACAAACCATTACCTCCAGCCTGACGTGCCTCTGCTGTTTATTCTGTGGCAGTAATTAATTCTATAATTAGAAAATGTCCTGTTAGATAACTTCTCTGGAAACTCAGCCTATTGTCCAATGCAGGAAGCCTTCAAGAAGCTGAAGTGACTTGGGGATGACCTTGGCAATTTGACTACTTTTATCAGCAAGGACTGGTTTACTTCACTGGGAGATCATTACTGAAAAATTTAGCCTTTCTGAGTGRGACTAGAGATGAGTCTGTTGATGCTGAGATTCAGTGCTGTGSATGGATGGGTTTGCCCCTGGCCCTGCCCCTCTGCAGAAGTGGAGACCTGACCTACCTGTGATCTGCTTTTGATCCGCCAGGTCTGCCATTCTATGAGAAGTTTGCATGAAATGAGTGTACTTCATAAGGTATCAGAGTGAACACAAGAAAATCGATAAGCAATCTGTGTGATAATTAATTAGCATGCCAGGATGAATTACTGTTTCTTCCCCTCCTGATTTGGGTCACAGCCACATYTGATTTGGGAAGTTGTCAGCTTTTCAATTATAGCTTGGTCTTTGCTGTTGGTATGTTTTCTGACTTTTTTATTTGATGTGACCAGAATGAAGGACTGGCAGGTAGAAAATCACACTGTGCAAAGTTGCTTGTCATGGGGAGGAGACAATATTGAGCTCAGTACTCAGCAGAACCTGTTGACGAGGAGGTGTACTATGTGCTGGTCTGGTGCAGAAGAAGGGTTATTGTTTGTGAATGTGACACAGTGCAAGAGGTTGACCAAGCTCTGCAGCTTTGGTGTCCTTTGTGCTCGCCTCCATTTTCCTCTCTGRATTTGGAAGTGAATTATTTACTGTAGCCCTTGAGAAGACTGGCATGGTGCTGTGGACCTGCAGGGGCGATGCCACGGGGTGTGACGGGTAGCGGTTCCCTGCTTGCTGTCCCCCAGCTCGGCAGGAGGCTAGTTCCTTTCTCAAGTAGGGGCAGAGGCTCTCTGCCCTCTTTCCGCTAGTRTTGCCCCATGTGTGCTCTGTGTTGGCTGGTGTGACTTGCCTCTGGTCTGCGTAGCCCCCTCGTACTCGCGCATCTCCACGTCACAGGCTGAAGAAGCAGCCTGGGGACCAGCAATGCCAGGTCCTTGCTACTGGAAACCTGCTCTAGTCTGCAGGCTCCCGTCTCGTCAGTTTTCCCTGGGACTCAGATGTCATTCCTGGGAAACAGAGTCTCTTCAGCCCATACGTTCATGCATATTCACCCACCRCCATCCCAAAATACACATGTAGTTTGGCCTGCTTTCAACTAGACTTAACATGGGAGTTATTCCTCAGGGTCACCTCCAGGCTTTTTACTCGCTTCTCTAGGTGGAGGGCTGGTTTCATGAGCTTTCCAGAGACTCCTGTGAAGGCAAAGCAACTACTAGCTTATAATCAAGCTTCTGGCATAAATTCCCACCCTTGCTATCCTGTTTCCTTTCTGTAGTCACGCAAAAGACTAATTATATGTGATAGATTAATGAACTCATTTTGTAAATACACCAGGTAGTGAGATAGATGCCTACTTAACTTTTACAGTGAACTTCAAGAGCCCACATTTCCTTTCTTTCCAACAAATTGGCTTCCATCAAAAGAAAAGAGCCTCTCAGAGCATCTCTGCCAGGCCTCTAATGATAACAAATAACTAGGCTTTTTACTTGATAGTAGACAAGACAAAAGCACTCTACAGCTAACACACTGAGTGGTTAGTAAGGATCAGAAGTGAACTGGTGATGATCACCTGGARCTTTATAAGTTAGCATGTGCAATTGAATGGTGGTTTTTGGGTGGTTTTTTTGGTTTTGTTTTTAAACAACCAGTTGTTATGGTGTCCAAAAGGATTCGTAGAAAATTAAGTGACTCTGGAATTTTCATGAAGAATTACTTTATTTATGAAAAGCAGTTTTATTTTTCTCCATCCTAACTCCTAAATTTTCAAGGATTTTTCAGTTTGCTTTCTCTTAAAACTGGCTTTCTTCCCTTTTTCTTCTTGAAACCTTGGAGAATATGGAATTTATTTCCTATTTGTGTCACTATTAATATATTTTCCAATACAGCTTTCAGGGCACACCAARAGCTCATCTTTCTTAAAGGTCAAATATTGAGAGGCACTGAATACCTGAAATTTATGCTAGGGATGGTCACCAGTGAGGTGTGATTACTTGAGAACACTTTTGGTCTGAAACGGTTTGCTTGATGTCTAGGAAGTTAATGATATTTATACAGGAACTTCAAACATTTTTGTGAAAGTGTAACCCTAATAAGTAGCTGATGTTGTTATTGCCCCTACTTTAAGTCTATCTGTACTAGTTCATGGGATTGCCATCCTTGTGGTATTTTAACCACCTGTGCTTTAGGTGGACCAAATATGGTKTCAGAGGTACGACTAGCATGTGTGAGGAATCATGGCATCAAAGAGAACACCTTGTGCATATGATAAATATTCTGAATGACTTCTAAACACATTCAGTGCTTTCTGACTGTGTTAAGATAGATTTGTAGCACGAAGTTTAAAACCTGCAGTTTTTCTTTAGATTGGTCCAAATGCAACTTTTGAAAGAAGCCCAGTGGAGGGTTTCCTCCATCAGAAGTCTGTAGCTGATGGCCGTCAGAATAATTCTAACATGGTTATAAGTACATTCAGGGAGAAAAACCTCCAACCCATTCGTACTCTGTTTCAGAATCACAGTGCCATTACAAGGAAATTGAAGTTTGGCCCTCGGCGTGTTGTGGGGGCAGTGGCTTCTTACTCAATGTCTGTCTGTTAYGTCTGTCACATTTTCAGGAACTGAAAGCAGAGAGTCACATGCTGCCTACTCAAACCCAGCTAAACTGCTGCTCCATTTGTAAGGAGTCATTTGGTTTTAATTAGCAGAACCTTTTGGATGAGTGTGGTGATACAGTYGAATGTCTCCTCTGGTTATGTGGAGTCAGGTTTTCTCTGGTTCCTGTGTGAAACTTATTTTTTCCAAGTGCAAGAGTACAAGGTTTATTTATAAAGCAGCTTTTGCCACAAGTTTCTTATCCAACCCCAGCTAGATAGGTTTAGGTTTTTAAGCAAATTGTATTTGGCAGAGGTTGGCTGGAAGGCATCAGCTCAAATGTGATGTAACTTTTATTTTAGAACGAAGCCAAGGAATTGCTCAGTATCTCAATGTTAAGAAAGAGGAGGTGAAAGACCTTAGTATGAGTAAAGTGCAAAATTGTGGTATAAGGCACTACTGTGTGCCAGCTTAAGAGATCGGAAAGAAATACAGAAAACCTTCTAGTTTTTCCAAGCAATGATGGACTAATTATCCTCTAGTTGTCAATAATTCAGGATGAATGAAGAGGTCTAAACAGGAGCTGAAAATTGGAAATAGTCCAAAATGACAGAAGTGCACACCAGCAATGAGCCTCCCTGCCCTGAACTCCAACTGCTTTGGAGAAAAATTGTTTTAGCTTCAGGCACTGTGTTCCCAACACAGTAGTAAAAGTAATGGATATTGGGTAGGCTCCTTAACATCAGAACATCTCCAAGGATCAAATTATTCACTTTAAATCATGGTAGTTACTTGTGAGAATGAACCTGGAGTACTTTGAACTCAGTAGTTCAGGCATAGTTGKTTTTGGACTGAAATGGGGATACTCTGAGTTGGGCTCTGACTGCAGTCCTGAGAGTCCCCCAGAATGGTCCTCTTCCACCTGGGCTTTTGAACCCTTCTGGGCACAAGTATCCACCTGAGATTTTGCTCCTGACACTTCACATYCCACCCTTTACTCATCACCACTATATCAGCTCACTCTGCCAAAGCCAAGTCCTGGTTTTGTTTTGGGTGAGGGTTTCCAAAATTTGAGTAAAAACTGTGTTTASAAAAAGCTGCTGAATAGGGTTTTGATGGTGAAAAAACACGTAGAGGCTTTTGGAGAGCTGAGTTCCTGGTCAGACTGGTAGCAGATGAGTAGTGGCTGGGAGGTGCAAACCATCCTTCATCCTCGCCAGGCAAATCTCTGGATGAACTCATGTCATGCATCTAAACACTGCAATAGTTCTAGAAAGGTTGGATAAGCATTTGGGTACAAAAACTCAAATTGGAGACCCAAGTAGCAGCATTAGATCTTTTGGAGGATCAAGCAAAAAATCTTACAGGAAGCAGCGCTGATTATACCCCCCTCTCTCCCTGGTCTGTAAACATTACAGACTGCATGAAACCCTGAAACATGAGTGTTATCTCCACTAGTCTTCCTATTAACATGAGCTGTTATAACTTTTCTTACAGAATTGTTTTCCTTGTGATCCTTTAATGATCATTAGGCAATTACTATTAATCTAACATTAACGCTGAAAATCCACCCAAGTGAGTGAATTCCTCCAGTTAAAGATACTGATGGTTTTATTTAGCTGCACTGTGTAATATGAAAACTTTGTGCTCTTGATTAAAAACAACAATAAATTACAATATGCATGTAAAGAAAACAGGGGTAGAAAATGCTAGATTTTTGCAGAACAGTACTCTTATTATCAAAGAATCATAGAATCATTTAGGTTGGAAAAGATCCTTAAGATCATTGAGTCCCACCATAAACCTAAACTGCCAAGTCCACCACTAAACCATGTCCCTAARCGCCACATCTACACATCTTTAAATACCTCCAGGGATGGTGACTCCACCACTTCCCTGGGCASCCTGTTCCAGTGCTTCACAACCCTTTTGGTGAAGGAATTTTTYGTAATATCCAATCTAAACTTACCCTGGCACAACTTGAGGCCATTTCCTCTCATCCTATYGCCTGTTACTTGGGAGAAGAGACCAACACCCACTTGGCTACAACCTCCTTTCAGGTAGTTGTAGAGAGCGATAAGGTCTCCCCTCAGCCTCCTCTTCTCCAGGCTAAACAMCCCCAGCTCCCTCAGCCGCTCCTCATCAGACCTGTKCTCCAGACCCTTCACCAGCCTCRTCGCCCTTCTCTGGACAYGCTCCAGCACCTCAATGTCCTTCTTGTAGTGAGGGGCCCAAAACTGAACACAGTATTCGAGGTGCGGCCTCACCAGTGCCGAGTACAGGGGCACGATCCCCTCCCTGCTCCTGCTGGCCACACTATTCCTGACACAGGCCAGGATGCCGTTGGCCGCCTTGGCCACCTGGGCACACTGCCGGCTCATGTTCAGCCGGCCGTCGACCAGCACCCCCAGGTCCTTTTCCGCCGGGCAGCTTTCCAGCCACTCTTCCCCAAGCCTGGAGYGTTGCCTGGGGTTGTTGTGACCCAAGTGCAGGASCCRGCAMTTGGCCTTGTTGAACCTCGTACAATTGGCCTCGGCCCATGGATCCAGCCTGTCCAGATCCCTCTGCRGAGCCTTCCTACCCTCAGGCAGATCAACRCTSCCRCCCAACTTGGTGTCATCTGCGAACTTACTGAGGRTGCACTCGATCCCCTYRTCCAGATCATTGATAAAGATGTTAAACAGAACTGGCCCCAGTACTGAGCCCTGGGGMACRCCGCTCGTGACCGGCCGCCAACYGGATTTATCTCCATTCACCACAACTCTTTGGGCCTGGCCGTCCAGCCAGTTTTTTACCCAGYGAAGAGATCCAAAAGATTCATGTAAWGCCACTGTATTTGTGGTGATTTTCTCCTAATAAACTTTTTCCAGCTGTGAAGGTTTTTTGCTRATGTTCAGCCAACCTCAATAATGTGCTTGTCTTCTGCATAATCTACAGAGAGAGCTGAGAGCGAGAGTGTGGGCTGACAGCTCCAAAGCATCTCCAACCTGGGCAAGGCTTCGTCCTGGTGGCAGTAGCAAACTTCCCTTGGCTTCCATGGGASTAGAGTGGAAAACTAAGTGAGAGTTGATGATTGACATTTAAGTAAGTTATCTAGATACTTATCTTTTTCACTAGGAGGCTTTGGCTATGATCTTTTTTCTAAAGAGCAGCTGGGAGATTTATGAACTGTTTGTTCAATGGATGTTGAATGGGATGAGCTGATGGCATCTCTGTGTTCACATGCATGTTCCTTAATCAGGTCAAGTCACTCCGAGTGGGGAGCTGAGCCTGTATTTGGGATAGGTTTAACGTTTGAACTGTTGCTTTAACTGGCAGTAATTCTGTTGTACTATTTAGATTCTTCCTGTTCCCAGTGGAGACTGGGCTAAGATCCAGAAATTAATTTTTATCCTAACAAGTCTTCAAAAGTAACTGCATTTTTTTTCTGATAAACTTAGTCTAGAAAGGTTTTCATCTCTGTTGAAGAGATGTAAGGAGTTGAAGAGAGTTATTTTATTTATTTGTCCTGCTTCTCTGCTCACTACTTTCCCAGTTGCATAGATTAGTGGGTAGTCTGAGAATATCATGTCATATCTGAAGAGGAGGCGATAGTTTTAGAAAACTCTTTCTCTGAATTCCCCAGGAGCATGCAGCTCGGTTGCTGCTTCTCATGCCGCTTTGTAGAGTTCTAGTGCCTGTAAGTCGCAGTTTATGATAAGAAAGAAATATCTGAAATACAGTTACTCTATACATGAACTTTTSTTTATGCACGATAATGCAGCAGTTACAGAATTCTTTTTGCATTTTCCCCAGGAATTCTGTTATCCTTGGAGTCTGGAGCAGGTTAAATTAGTCTGTCGACAGCGTACCTGCAGGAGTCTCTGCCTGCAGGAAAACCATTAATTATGTTTAAACTGATGCTATGACAAATGCTGGAGATGACCAAAGTTTCTTTTCTGTTTCCTGCTCCACCCAGAAAAGACTCTTTTAAGATGAGGCTATTGACTACACATTTTTTCCTATTAAAAATACATCTTTGGGTTTTATTGAACTGTGTTCAGTTTTCTAAGTTGAGGATATTACTTTGGGAATTTGTTACCTGAACAAAGTGTCGCTTCTGTTAAATGTCAGTTAAATCCACCTTGCTGCATTTTTGCTTGTTTGTTTGTTTATGTATTTACTTTTTAAATAGGCATTGAAAATGTTATAGTTAGAGACTTCAGGAATACTGCAGTTAACGATTCAGTGGAGAATCTTGTTATGACTCCCCTGGTTGCAAGTTCAGTCATACCATCGCGTTGGCATCTTTCCTCTGTCTTTTCTGCATGGTCTTCACCCACGTAGTATCTGAGTTGCAACATCTTTACTCTTGCATCTATCAGGCGGACCTTGGGCGTGACAGGTTGCTTTTGCCTGGCTACCTRTCACCGCGGCCCCGGTCAGCCCCGTGAGGGGACCCCGCAGCAGACGGGGCGCTGCTGAGCTCGCCCCCAGACCRCTGCCGGGGACTCCACTGTACTGCTCCACATAAAACAAAGTGGCCTCGTTTGGAGAGCTGACCCCAGTTGTTCTGTAAATATTTCTATTGAGAGATAAAGGTTGATTTTGCCTTTTGTACCAATAACCAAGTTCTTGTAGGACAATTTAATTTAGGCCCTACGTAAGGAGGTAACAGGACCAAGGTCCTGTCTGTAGTAGCAGAGCAGATAACCTCATCGTTTATATMCTGTGCAGCCCGTCTTCCTTGTTGTGAAGGATGCAGCACAAGCTAAATTCTGTGTTTTGAAGTGTCAAACTGAGTTATCTAAAACATCATTTAAAACCTAGGTGGGCATTTTTWTCCTCTGTGGTTTTTTATATTTATCAAGTTGAAACATTCCAATTTTGCCTTGAAAGTTCATCGTAGTGAAAATGCTGTTTGGCTTCTAGTYGTAACAGCTAGATGTTAGGTACAAGCAGTATATTTTTCATGCTTAAATAGCCCCAAATAATTTCTATTTTAGGTTATCTAAAAGTCTGTTCTGTCTTCCCAAGATGAAGGAGGAATTATTTTTTCTTGGGAGATGCACCTGTGGGAAAAATTGCCTTTCACCTGTGCTTTTGTGCTGCGGCTGTAAAAGCACCTCGTTCAAGTTTCCGTTTGCCCTTGGGGCGTAATGGTGTGGGGGATCACTTCTGGAAGGTGTGTTTGTAACTTGCGGTGCTTGCAGCTAACTGAAGGTTTATGCTGTTGTGTTTCATTAATGTGTGGCTGTCGTTTGTCTTTCAGATGTGCACTTCATTSTGCAAAGCTGTTTGGATAGAAACAGGATGATTTAAAATTATTCCRAGGCAAATGTGAATGAGAAACCTTCTACGTTTTGTGTATGAAAATTTGATAACTCTCACATGAACATTGCATTTTTTTATGTCAACAAGCATTACAGAGTGAAGTAACTTTATAATATTAACTACTGGATGTTAAAAATATAGCTAAAATATGCRTGTACTAAGGATGCTGAAATGTATGAACTTGTGAGGGTGGAGTACAGCTTTCTGTATATAGCACTGGATTTTGTAGGCTCAGAATTCCCAGTGACATTTGGTTGCCTAAATCTTTTAAAAACCCCAGCCATAAATATCTCAATTTCTTCTGGTGGTGTTTGTGATTGCAACAAGCAGCTGTTAGCTTTGGTCATTGCACTTTTAAGGCAGAACTGCAGCTTGCTTTGTGTGGGGTAGTAACTCCAGCATTATGCATGGATTCCATGGATACCAGACGAGATGCAGAGGGAACAGCCAAAATCGACCTCTGCTTTGTCAAAAAAATCAAGAGGGGACATTTCTGTGTTTCTGAATTATAATGATACAGGAGGAATTTCTTTTTTTTCTTACCAGGGTTGGAGAAAATATTAAATTGAGGCTTACATGCATTTGAGGCTGAGTGCAGCAAGAATCAAGCGAGACTGAGAGAGTGCCTTGTGAGGAGCATCCATAAGTACTCATTTGATTCCTTTTTATTCCTCCGCACTCGTTCCTCATTTTCTTTCCCTGTTTGATATTCTTCTGTCAGTGGTACTTGATCCTGGTTGCTCTTTGCAGCAGGGCTGTGCTCGCTGTGGATTCAGATCCCATCACTTGCCACACACTGTCTGGTCTGCAGTGGGTCCTAGAGGTGAGGTGCACTGAAAATACTGAGAAGGAGTTGAGATCATCTGCAGACAGACTCCATGGCACCTCAGAGAGCTTGTACCGCCTTGCCAGTTGGTGAAATAGGGTCTGTTTCTTGCCCAGGAAACAAATGAAGAGCCATTAACCACCATCCATCTATTTTCAMTAATATTATAAATGTAAGTAGTTAAACTGCAGGTTGATGGTGATCATTTGTTAATGTGGCAGTGTGAGAAACCAGCCTCTTAAATCAGGCATTTTAATGTTTTAGGCAGTGAGAATTTTTCAAAACCGTTACATTTTTGGTGCTATGTTCTTTTGTCTTTTTCCACCCTTATTTTTTAATTTGAGTTGGATTTGTCTTTAAGAAAGGTGAAGTGAAAAACAAAAGGTGTCAAAGATGTTATGGGAGTCATAAGTCAGCTTTGGAAAGAGGTTCTCAATGGGAGGTTTGACAGTCTGCTTTGTCAAGGCAAGTTGCTGCATTAGGAGTCTTTTGTATTACAGCTAAGAGCTGAGAGGTGATTAAAAATGACATCATCTTGTTTGAAAATCGGTTTTCAGAGGTGACATTTTTACAAGAAAATCTTTGTTTTCTTTTTAATTTCATGATGAAATTTCAAAATGAAGCTTTTTCCTGAAAGTTCTATTTAGAAAGCATAGAAACCCAACCGTTTTCTTTGTTGTTAGTGGGTTTTGTTTTCCCCTTCCTAATTTCAAACAGCTGCCTCCTTCCATTCCTGCCCAGCAGGAAAAAGCTGAACTGTTTAGAAAGAGGGCAGTGGAAATGAACCACTTTCTCTCACAATTTGACAGCCCTGTCCTTTTCCCATTTCCTCCTTTTAGGAAAACAGGCAAAGGGTATTGAAATAATCAGGTAGGAGCTGGGTTTTCCTGCTTCCTGGTTTTGATGCATTTGGCAGTGGTATGGGRTTCTGTACAACTCAGTGCTGCAAAGCACCCTCGGTGCGATAATAGACCTTGGAGGAATTCTAGTGATAGTTGCAGTCCAGTTAAAGTRTGCCTTTCCACCATGGCAGGTGGTTCTCTTATTTTATGTCAGCACCTACGACATACCCTGATACCCTGTCTGAACCTTGAAGTTTATCAGTGTTGCATATGGAACTGTTGACATAGGCAACTGTTATAAAAACCTATGTAACTGCAGTATTAAGAGAACCAGAACAACAGTTTTCAATTTTATTTGGTGTTCACCTTTCCTAAAAGATTTCCAACAGAAGATCAGTGTCAAGAATTTACACCTCTTGGTGATAGGCAGTTACTTTGCAGATCTGAACACTGCAGTCATTTCCGTAAACCAAGGATATCGAAATGGAGCAGTGCTATGCTAAGATGCTAAATCATCCATGCTTCCAGGTAGCGTGTTAGGGATTTTATCTGTTCTGCTCTTCCTACTGGACCTATTTTTGCTGTCTTTGCATAGCACTGTGTTGTGGGTGCGTTGTGCATATGGGCAGGCATATGCCATGAGATGATTCTTTGGGGGGTGTTAGTCTATGTAATACAAAGCCTTTTTGTCACTAGACCGGTCTGGCATTGCTCGTCTCTGAGCAATCACAGGATAACTCGAGGGATCGGACACAATTAGCACTGAAAACAGTGAATCAGTTTAAATACTGATGTTTTGGAAACGATCTTGTACTTGATATAGATTTTAAATTCTTTGATTCTTTGAACATTAACGTGGATTTACAGCTCTTGTATTTACTAAGAAAGCTTGACCTAGTAATGCACAGGTAAAAATAATTCAATTGCAGTGAATGTACATACTGAAGATCACGTAAAAGCAGATGAAGCAGATCACTGAATTTATGAGAAATAAAGTTATTGGATAAAATTCTACAGTACATACCAACTCCATATGCTGTCTTAGTAATGCTATAATTAAGCCAAAGAGTCATGTCAAACTGGCCTTTTCCATCTGCTCTGTGATCTGCTTAGGGAGCAATTTGGAAAGAATGACAGCTGACCTCAAAACCGATSCGTTCGGTTAATGTACGTTCCACCAGAGCTGATACTTAAACAGAGCTCATCCACTTTCATATACGGGTACACATTGTTCTTCGTTTAATTGGAAAAATCAAAATTGGGCTTGCTGTGAAGCAGGCTTGTTCAAAATTTTTGTTTCAGTAAAGGCCTCTTGGTATTAGCTGAGCCATTTGATGGCTCATAAAAATATTCTTCCATTTTATTTGCAGTTATGTAAACTGCAGTGTGATGGCACAAGTTTAAAATAGCACTGTTGGGTTTTTCTGTTCATTTTTTATAGCTTTTGCCAAAACAAACCTGTTAATAATAAAGTCTCAAAAGTTCAGTATGAATAATTGACATGTGAGACACGTGAAACTCAGCCTGTATTTATAATACTAATTGATTTCATTTATTTTGCATCCCCTGTGAATTTTTCACTGCCAGTCTTGCCATTATCTTAATGTTGTTGTTTCCAATACCACTCAGAAAAGTCGTTTTAAAGGCAGGGGGTCTTTCAGCACAGATGCATCAGGTGTAAATCTTCCTTTCCTCAGAGGTGATCAAATTGGAAAGGAAACCCCGTGGAATGGTACAGCTTAAAAACCAGGGTCTGTCCATCTGTTTGAATCTGTGTTAGCTTGTGAAAGTCTGCTTAATGCTCGCTCCCACGAGCGTCTGTATTCAGATAATGCGGGCATGGTTTTTTGTTGTGACAGGAAAGTGTGAAAAATGTTGCTGCAGGAATCAGTGCAGTATCTGGAAGGTCGTAATCGTTCCTACAGAAGGATAGCAGGACCTGCTTGCCAGTGGCTAGCTGCTGTTAGACTTTCTGATTAGGAAAAAATACTTCCATCTGCATAGTCACACTGCTGGGAACCTCGAAACCCACCCCATGCGTTAAAGCCGGAGGCAAACATCCGATCTTTGGAGACGTTTATATCCATGTCTGGACTTCATATCTGGCAGTGCTGCTGYGCCTCGAGCTGATGGGAATCTGCAGGGCTTCCCACAAGCTGCTCGCCCTCCAGTTCTCTAAAGCTAGAGCCATCCACCTGAGAAATGTGGGTGTTGCTCTGTAGTTAGTGTCTGGCTCCAATTCTGCCTCCCCGTGAAATAGAACAGACTTACCAAACTGTTACTTCTTTGCAGTCAGTGAAAACTGATCAAGATAGACAAACCTAGCATGAGTCCTCGCAGGTACTTTCTGCTGGCCTGGAATAAGAAAAGTACATGTTGAATACTTTGATGGAAAAATCTAATTTCTGACTCTATTTGATGAGCAGAGTGAAAATATAAATATAGTTGAGAATACTCTTAGTTAATTGTGTATTGCCTGTCTGGCTGATAGGTTCTGCCTCTGTGTCTGGTGGGCAGAGAATCCTGATAAGTGGCCGTTCCCTGAGAAACAAACTCTGAGTCAGACACAGATTTTTAGTACCTGCCTTACTTCAAAATCTTCTTCACAACTGAAGTTGAGTCTTTAATCTGAGCCTTCCTGAAGTGTCCTTACCTCCCCTCCCCTCCCCTCCCTGCTGCTTTTTAGCATCTCTTTGGCTTCCCCATTTATGCAGTAGCCCAGCCCCAGCGATTTTGCTGGAGAGAAGTGCGGCTGGCTGCAGGGCCGGTGTCCCGGGCGGCCGCAGTGAGTCCCCCTGTGCCCTGCCCGCCGCTCCTGTTGAGGTCTCGGAGAAGAATTTTTCGGAAGTCTTCAGCAGCTTGATGTTGGATGTTTCAAGTCACTGCACACTGTGGGCTTTTACYAAGGGCTTTGTTCAAGCTGAAAGCAGTTCCAAGGTGAAATTCAGGCAATGAAATTTGAATGAAGTGTGGTCAGTTGTTKTTTTTTTTTTAAACTTCTGGTGTGYTTTATTGGAGAAGACTGTGTTTGGGAAACACTTTTCACTTGTGTTCTCTCTGCTTTTCCTGCCCCCTCTTCTGAAAGGTGAAYGAATAGACAACACCTGCTGTATCCCAGGGTGTCTGTGCTCTCCCTGGTGCGTAGCAGGGACCTTCTCTTTAGCCCAAATGGTCTTATTCTTGAAGAGGTGCCAGAGATTCTCTGTGGGTAAGCAAGTGCTACCTCAGAWATCAGGAAAATTAGAAGACAGTAAGTAAGGACCAGCAAGAAAGTCAGAATTAGGAGCAAGGAACCTCCTGACATGTTTCTGTTTTAAATACCAGAATGGGATACTCCCTTCCGCGTGCCTGCATGCCGGGCRTCGCAGGCTCAAGGGATACAGGAGGTGTGGTGCTCCCGCAGTGGCTGAGCGATGGGCAGAGCACGGTATGTGTTTGACGCTGCTTTTTGTTGTGTGTTGAGAGGGGAAGGGYGCTTTACCCCCATTGTAATTACTTGGGGAGCCTCAGAGTCTCGGAGCAGCTAGCATAATGTTTTATCATAACACAATTTCCCACCTTYGCTCTTGGAGAAGCCATATTGTGCCTCACAGTGGAAGCTGCATTACCAGTGTCATCGGTAATGTGCTGCACCTTTTAAGTAACTACAGATGAAGCAGTGTGAGTGGGAGCGAGCAGAAGTGCGTGCCTGGGGTGACCTGCTGAGGCTTTCTGGGGGAGGCTGCAGGTTTGAGGGGTCACAGCCTGGTTGCAGCAAGGCAGCGGGCAGCGCCTCGGTGCAATGTCCCCCTGCTTTGCTTCAGCATTGATGCGGAAAGGGAAGGGRTGGGTGTCTCAGCTTCGGGTGAACGTTACAGAGCTTTTAATTCACTGTCTGTTAATTACATTGTGGCGGAGCTTTACCTGTCTGGGGCGGCAGATTTGCACTGAAGACTGTTGTCGGGGGTATTACGCAACGGTCTGTTGTTTCAATGAAGTATTAAACAAAAGCATTTCCACATCAGGAAATAGGGAGATGACCTGCCACAAAGCCTTAGTTAAACTTTCAAACATGCCTGAACTTTCTGACCTTCAAGATACAGTACAAGGCTCATCTTTACTTTTTCCTTCAGACCTTGGCCAGATGGGATGGCTGGAGGCACCACGGGGGAGGGCCTCTTCATGCTGTCACCGTCATTTAAATATTGATCAGAGCATGTGGAGGGACCGTGTGATGGCTGCTGTGGGAGGTTAGTGAGCAGAGTCCCTGTGGGCTTTTCTCTGCTTCGGCGAGCAGAAGGAGCCCGTGTAACCACTGGCTGCTCATGGATCAGTGCCGCTACGCAAGACCAGCTTGCACGGTGCTGGAGCTGTGAATCATCAAGCAAGGAGAGATAGCTCTGCGTCTGGGGAGGGGAAGCCTCAGCCTTCCCACTTGCTTAGTGGGGCCCGTGCTGAGGAGGTGTGTGGGGACATGGTGCGGACGGCGCCGGACCCGCTGCAGCCCAGTGCCTTGGCAGCAGTCCCAGGCTCGGCTCTTTGTAAGCACAGCTTGGGCATTTTGAGCCAGGGCTGCGGCAGGTTTAACAGCTTGCGGTGCGGATCTGAAACACGTGTGTGTGGGGTCTGGTGCTCTCCTATAAGGCTCCGTATCTGTATGTCTCCCTTGAGACTGCTCCTTCCCTCGGGATGTTGCTGGGGGCGTGCAGCCTCCTCGCTGCTGTGCGTGCCCACAGGCTGCCGGGGCCGTGCAGCGGGACCCGGGCGGCTCAGCTAAGGGGGAGCGTGCGTTTGCAGTGGCGATGCTGCTTTGAGGTCCTGCTGTGTGCCCTCTACTCATACCTGCACCCTGCTGCCGGAAGAAAGACAATTAAAGAGAGGGTTGTCTGCATTGATGCTTCCCTTTGCCAGCACCAGTCCTCTGAAGTGCCTTTGGGGATACTGGGTCCTCCAGAGGAGGATTTTTGCCCGCACGGTGCTCCGCTGTGGAGGTAGGCACAGCGCGGCTGGGCCACTCTGCCAAGTGGGGTTCACCGTCTGCACAACTCAGAGATTCATGTTCCCCCCCCAAACCTGTTGCAGAGGAACTTGCCCAGGGCCCCCTGCCCCTCGGCTGCCCGTCCTGGGAAGGAATGGTCTCCCAGTTGCTGCTCTTAGGTAGTTCTTGCAGATGTAAAAGAAAAAAGTGGGAAAAGTAGGAGTAAGAGTAAAGATCTTGCCGGTTACCGTAATATTCTGGAATCTGGCTTTTATGTGTCCCTGTACACTGGCTCCTGGCACTGCATGACCGCTGTCATATACTTTAACTGAGCCAAAGTGAAAAGAATGCAATTACGCTTTAATCAGGGTCACGAATCACTTCGGGTATACATTTCCTTTTAAAAAGTGATTTTTTTTAAAAGACTCATTTTTTTCCTTGCCCACTTTGAAGCACAGGTGAGGGCAGCGCGGGTGGGAGGAGAAGCAAGCCGGGGGGGCAGCGGCGAACCTGCAGGGCATGGCCAGGAACCGCTGACAGCCGAGACAAGCCACCGCTTCACGCTCGCTGGTGCTGCGGTCTGGTAGGACAGTGAGAGCAATTGGTGATGCTGATTAGGTTTCCTCCTGCTCTCAAATGAAAGCGAAGTTTTGCAAATAGCTTGCTGTGAAATGTGAAGACCTGGCTTGCAGCCCTTGAACTCCACCATGATAAATGTGGAGATACAGCAGCCGGTTTGGAAGATGCCACCCATTCAGTGTGGCCACAAGTAAAATTTTTGGCAGCCTTTGCTCTGAACCATAAACTTGACTCTGTGGGATGTATGAACAGTTGTCTGGAGTCCTGCGAAGCGTCCCAGCTCTGTGGAAGGTTTGTACCACAGCTGGCTCACCCACTAGCTGCATGAAATGTGCAGATCAGCAATTTTCCACTGTAGCGTGAAGGGTCTTTTATAGCACTTGGAGAAAAGCTTCACCTTTTTTGAGCTATAACTTCAGGGATACAATGCACTGCGGGTGCAGGTGGAATCCAGTTACTATTTTTTTAAGGGACAGACAGTGATGCTTGGCCTTTGATGTGATTTGGGGATGAAAGCTTCAAAATACAAATAAAAAACACAGTGTGAAGAAGTTGACCAAATAAGTAAGTCTCTTCTTTCCTACTGAACTGACAGCTTGGAGATTTTAGGGCTCTGTCTGTTCAGAGAACAAAAGCAAGTGCCACCCTGTCGCCTTAATGAGCATCACTCTCAACGTGATGTGGCCATATGGCACTAAACATTCCTCGCTGGCTGACGCGTGGGTGACAGCACCGTTATCTCTGTATAGGCTGGCTCGCCGCTGAAGCTGCCGTCCAGCCCGCAGCATAGTGTCTCTTCTGGTGACGATGTTACGGACATCTGTCTGTTACAGGATGGTTTGGGGCCATGTATTTGAGTCACATCACTTCCCCATGCGGTCCTCACCGCATCTTCTTAGAAATAGAAATGCTCATGATCTCYCTGYTGAGCTGCTGGGGCAGGTATTGTGTAAAAGCTGGGGCTGAGTGGAAAGGAAGTTGCAAGTCAAGAAAGGCAGCACCAGGTCTTTCCAGGGAGAAAATAATGTTATTTGGAGTACAATCAGGAACAAGCTTTTATAAATGAAAAGGAAATCTAAATTCAGCAATCACAATAGCTGTGAAGGAAATCAAATAGATGAATGATGCAGAGGTGGTTAGCTATAGCTTCTTGTTTTTTTTTTTTTTTTTTTTTTTTTTTTTTTTTTTTTAACAGTGCACTTTAAGTCCTCAGCCCCTCTAATCTAAATGCCTCTCTCTTCATCTCTATTTTAGAAATACTTATAAACAGGCAGACTTGTGTAGCCATCTGCCTCCAGAAGTAGACTGGGGTGTTGAAAGTTCAGCTAGAATATTCTTGTTCATAGATTGAAAAGGAAAAGCTGGTGGGGAAAAAGTGGGGAGCCAAGATGAAAAAAAAACAAAACACCCAACCCTTTAAGGGATCATCGCAAGTGCATCACATAGCAAACCCACAGCTTCAGAGAGCTTGAGGGTGGGGTGTGCGGGACGCTGCTGGGGAGAGGTGCCCACGAGTGGTGTGAGGTGCACACGCTCCTCTGAGCAGGGCTCCAGCAACGCACTCTCACCCTCTGGGCGTCCTTCGGTGCTCAGGGCTTAGCAGAGACGTCTGCGGTGTAAGGCTAAATCGTGGCCTCTAGTATCGGACTCTGACAACTCTAAGGTGAAAATAATGTGGAAGGCTGTTGATTTCAGTCTAGGTATTATTATTATTATTATTTTATTTTAACCTGGAGACCGAGCAAGCCATGAGCAGGATGCTCATGCAGTGAAAGCTGTGCACTGCAGATTTGTGTTCAGATCCCTTCACTACCATTACCTTCATCAGGAACTGCCTGAACAGTCTCTTTTTTAAAGAGTTACTGCGTATGAAAATGTTTTCTTGCCTTGGAGCTTCAATATTTCTGTTTTCTTTAGGAAATGGGGATAATTATTACTTCCTTTTATCTACTTTTCTTATCAAGGTTGTATATTCCTGGGGATAAGCCTGTGTTTATCTGTTTGATAAATGTCTAGGCATGGCCTGTGATTTTTGTTCAGCACACTACGTGGTGAACGTGTGGAATAATCACACAGAGGAGATGAGCGAGTGCTGTGTGGTTAGCCTTGGTGGCTGTACAAGTACCAGTTTACTTGCATGCTTGAATTGCAGAATTGAAGCTTTTGAAAACTCTTGTGCATTTTAAAAATGCTAGTTAGGAAAGGATGGCCATTTTGTCCCCTTTCTAAATGTGGTTCCACAGCAAGATATTATTTCTTTAATTGCCAGAGTTCCCCAGGACTTTCCCTTTTCAGCTTCATTCAGGTTCCTAAGCTGAGACTAGGAGTAAGAGGTACAGCTGCTCTGTGTGCTCAAAAGACTGCCAAGGCATATTTTGTATGAAAGCATGGAGACGTTGCATGTGTAGAAATGAACTTCCCCCAAATGTTTTTTTTCTGTCGTACTAGTTTACTAGTATAATAACAATTTTTAATAAACCAACATTGTGTCAACAAGGCTATTGGCCAGATGGCACATTTAGTCAGGTTTAAAGTGCAGGTGTACTCTGTGTAAGTAATAAATGACAATAAATTAGCACAGTAAAAGTAATAAAAAAGTTGCCTCCCACATACTCACATGGCCAAATACTGGGGGTTGGGAGGGAATTGCTATAGTTCATTCCTAAATGGCATAGAAGTACAGAACAAGTGGATGGAAAATGTCATATTAGCATAGTTGTTTTGCAAGTGTTAGTGTTAACAAAGCTCTTTTGACAAAGTCTGTACTAGATCATTTTTTCTTACAAAAGAAAATCAGAGTTGAAACTGCATCTTTAATGGCCAAGGGATTTTGTTAGCATATTAATCTTGCCTCTGAATGGTGGGCAGACTGTCTCCTCGAGAAGACTGTCCTAAGATAGCCTTCACCATCTGGGGGGATGTAAGACTAGAGAAAGCCTGGCCTTGGCAAAGCTGGAAGAAATGATCTTCAGATACTTTTTGTAGGAGGTCGTCTTTCATTTGCAGCTTGGAGCTTAAAGAGCACAACGCTTGGTCTCACCTGACTATGAAACTTTTGTCAAAGCTCAAGAGAGACTTGTTAAAGTTACAGACATAACGAATGTTGAATGATTCAGCCACCTCCTTGTGAGCACCATCTTTTCCATCCCCAAGGAAGTACCATCTATCTCGTACCTCATTCCACTAGGGAAGCTTGGGGGTGTGTGGCCAGAATATTTTTAGTTGTTGTCTCCCTGCAAGGAAAGCGGCAATCCTCCTGCAGGCAGAAAGGAAAGGGCAAGGTGCTTGTAGGAATTCCCACCGAATGTTTAAAACAGAGCAGACACTCATCTGAAGGCTCTTGGGGAGGAAGGCAAACTTTAAATGTCCAAGTTTTGAAGTTTTTACTGGTGTACAGAGTGCATATGAACCTAGTTAAACTCTGCGTATTGAAACAATGCAAAAAACCCCAACCTGTAGGAGACACAAGAAGAAAAAAAAAAAGCTTGTGGAAGCCTGTTACTTGTGAAAGGTTTGGAAGTCAGAGGTGATGTGCTAAGCTTTCTTCGTTGAATGTAGGCAGTGGTAATTAAAATCTAGAGGATGTTAACAAGAAGTACAAGGCTGCACACTGTCAGAGGAGGCTGAGCTGCTTACAAACTGGTTTGCTGGGAAGCAGGCTTTAAATCGGAGTTTCTTGAGCAGTGGTCCATAACACATGGGAAAGTGGCCCCTGCATAACCTATGAAAAGACTGAAAAGAAACAGTGTGATATAAAGTAGAATCAAAAGCAAGAGAAACATTTTATAATTTAGACTTATTTTGATGTGAAAATCACTATGGCAGCAGGGTGAGTAACAGCTGTTCATTGCTTCCCTCACATCTAGCTTAGGTTATTATTCAATTTAGGACTGTTTCAACTGCCAGCTGATGCCCTCTGTCCACTGGTAATTCTTAGTCCCTTCTGCTTAGATCTAAACCAGGGCTGGATTTACAGCAGCGACCATTCCCATCCGCATCGCGCTCCTAAGCCATCACGGTTCTTCTGTGGTGCGTCTCGCCGATGTACGGTGTACTCCTGTCACATTTGTGTGGGGTAGAAAGGACTGGTTTATGTTGATCTTCAAGGAATTTTATTGAACATTGCTAGACTATACAGTTTAGAGAAACAAGCAATGCTAGAGTAGATTTTATTATTATTTCCCTTAATAAGATTCATTCAGGGATGCAATTCCTGCAGTTTCAATTTTTTTTGTCATGCCTTACAGAATACCACAGTTAAAAACAAACACAATGCTCACGATTATTAATTTACTTAATATTTAAAGAAAGGAAGAACAAAGTACAAAACTAACCTAGTGTACTTCAATTACAATTTCCTTCTCTCTGAAAGTTCTTGCCAAAGATTACATATTTGAGAGTTGGCTTGCCTCTGGGAGCTTCTTTTAGTGCATGAAGTCTGAAGGATATCACTTTCAAAATGAATAGAAAGTCCCATCTTAGGGCATCTTGGGCTAGATCTATGTTAGCGTGTAATTTGGTGCAGCGAGAGCAGATCGTTCCAACAGAAGTGTCCACACCTAAATGGCATGTGGTTTGTGGGGCGGGTTGCTTCAAACCAGATTGAATCCTGGGGTTCTGCTGATCCCTGGGATTGAACATCTCCCAGCCTCATGTCAGGTTTGGAGCTATCTGAGGACCAGCCACTGACTTGGACCTGTTTGTCTCCATTTGGGGTGRGAGTACGTGTGTGTGTGCCTGCAGCAGAGCCTGCGAGGTAATATCCTCCTGATGGAATGTAGTTTTTATACACCAAACCCCACTTTGTGGATTGAACTGAGAGAGGTAAATGAGGACAACAGTAGGACTTGATTCAAGGCTGCACCACTGCTCTGAATTGTAACAATAATGTGGATAAGATGACCAAAATCATGTGAAGGTGGACAACAGCAGGATRTTGAAGGTGGGGGAGGACGTCTGCCAGGGATCTGTAAATCAGCTCACAAATAGGCAGGTGCAATTCTTCGTTCTGCGAAACAGACGGATGGAGTTTTATTCAGCTACCTTAAAGAATCTCTTCGAGGCACAGTCTTGCAGCAGGTGAAATAATGTGTATGAATGTTTTATATTAAAAATAAATGCATCTCTTTGCAGATCTATCTTTTGCCTTAACAAAGCAAAAATGAAGGCCAACAGTTTAGACATGCTTTGACAAGTATAATCTTCCCTGTGAAATGATGTCCTGGTGAACTGCTTTGCAAAAACAGTGCTGTACTGTGATTGTGGTACTTGTGGGTACTGTATGGGGGACCTTTACATGTTCCTTATTATCTTGGCATACGCAAGCTTAGTTTGAGCCATAAGAATGTGTTGCTTGCTTTATTGAGATAAGTGTAGTTACCTTTCTTCCTGGTTTTGCTGTACGTGGGAGAAATTTGGTGTTTAGGGTTTGTGAGGAGTTACACACTACCTTTTGTCATCAGTACTACATGAAGGTCAGTCTGCCCATATGTAGCACCCTGACAGCCCTTTGGGGTGCTTCTGAGCAGCTCTATGGCTTGAGCAGTGAATCTGAGCAGTCACCTGCCAGGGTGGGAGCTGGAGAACCAGGCTGGGGGCTTGGGGTTCCCCCAGGCAGGCTTGGTTTCAGCAGCTGAGATAGAGGGAATTTGACCACTTATGGAGTTTAAAGTTTTAGCACTTTCAGGTATCTCAGCAAGTGAACTGCATGTTCCTTTTCTTCTGATGGGTTTTTTCTGGAACTTTAATTAATTATGAGATGAAATTCTGGTTGGACTGGGTCCAGGCATGCTTACTTTTTTTATAAGTAGTTTAGTWTTAAAGTCATTTGAAGCTTGCTTGGACTTCATCTGTTTTCTTAGCAGTTCTCAGAGAAGTAGCTGGATTTGGTAAGCKGATGAAATGCAACCAGATAATTGCCTGTGCACCGTCACCGGTGTTCCATATTTAAATGTCATAGGATCACAGTATTATACTCCTAAACTGTACTGATATGATGAAGTATCTTGCGATTGTGTAAAATTGTGATTGAATGAAAATATACGAAAACCAGCAGCTTGACAAATTTCATATCTATTTAAGGAATTTACAAAGAGTGCATATATGTACCCTCTCCTGGCAATACTCATTTTTTGTCCTTACTGTATAAAAACTGCAGAGCATTCATAGGAGGATAATTTTTCCAATGATTAGTTACTTGAACTTAAAACAGAAACATTGTTTGATAAAGAATAAAGGGAAACAGTATCCATTTCCATTTCACAAATGAAGGATAGATTATAAACCCCAGAGTCGTGTAGGTGTTTAACTCTTATAGGGAATGGATACTTAATTATCTGTGATGGTCTGGACCTTAGAAACTGTAATTTCTTTACTGCCATAAACAATTCACCCAAACCTGTGATTAAAAGCTAAAGGAATGTGTAGTTAACTTATAAAAATATGTACATAAATTTTGCTGATTCATTGCACTGTAAAGCACATCCTTATTTATTATTATAAATGAATCTCTAATGTAGCTCATGCAAAGTCTAAATGAGTGCCATTCTTTTTCATTAGGTAGCTCTTTAAAATCGATAATGTTTTCTTTAAGGGAAAGCTTTGGCTGTTACTAATTTAAATCTCATTAACTTTTGCCTTTTTTTTCCTAAGGTTCAATTGGAGCTACATTTTTCATTTAGATTTGAAGCTGCAGGCTACATGTAATTCCATTTAAAAACCCAAGGTAGGCAGGAATAATGTTGGGTTAACAGTAATTTAGAGAACCAAAAATTCAGAATATTTTGCATGCAGCCTACACTTGTCATTTAGAAGTAAATGGTCTTCCCAGCACAAAGTTTGGGATGCATGGGCGTTTGAGAAATCCTTTCCTAAGTAATGTAAAGTTTGCAAAAMCAGGTTGAAAGTCACTCTTCCCTGCACCATATTCTTTTGATTTATGTACATGTGTGTGCAGTGAAAATTTGTGAATATTCTTGAGGCTCAGGGTTGTAACCCCAGTCCCCTCTGTCCATGCCTGTGTTTGCATGTCTGTTGGTTTGTGTCTAGTGGGACACYGCTGTCATTCCTCCCAAACTTCAAGTGTGTTATCTGTGCTCGGTAGAGTGCCAAGACTATTTCTGAATATATGCAAATAGAAGCAAAGAAGTGCAGGGTCCCTTATGCCTGCTGAATAGATTCGACTCTTCTAACAGGAGGCTACTACAGAGAGAAGCAGTCCAATAGCAACGGGGCTATTAGTGATGCTTTTTGTTATCTCAAGTTTGTAGCTCATTAATGAGGTTGTATTTGTTTATCTTTCTCGCTGAAGACRCACTGATCAGTCCCAGGGAAGAGGAAAAAAATCCAATTCTCGTAATTTTGATGACATACTTTGGAATATTTAGTATTAAACAATAGCAAAAAATTGCATTGTAAAGGTTTATGCAGCCCTGGGCAGTCTGGAGATTGAAAACTTAGTGCATCTTTTCAAAATAGTGGTTGGCTGGAAGGCTTCTGGCACCATGTTATTCCCTGCACATSAAAATTAACACATTACAAGCAGTGGTTATTTTCAGTTGCGTAAAATCAGATGAGCCTTTAGAGAGATTAAAATGAAATTTGTAATGGCTTTGGAGAATTCTTAAAATTGACAACTTGACACAGCATGATTTCAGATTATGGAAAATCTGGCATGAGGCTGTTTATATTTCTGTTTGCAAAGATTCTATTCAAAGTCATCATGATGGAAATATTTACAATGAAGACATAATAATGTCTTTAATATGCAAATAATTCTAATTGCATTTCTTACACTGTCAACCTCATAGCGAAATATCATTTATTTCACAAGTGACACATGAAAAAATATGATTGCATTTGTGATACTCTWACAGTAAGTGTCTTCATCTTTGAAGAACAACTCTTTACCAGCAATTCCCTTAACGTAGTTTGCATGACGTCTGCATCTCTTTATTTCTGCTTCGTACCCCTGGTTCTAACATGCKCTCTCTCTGTTTTACCGTCCTTTCACAGAGGGGGTTTGCTGTGGGGATGTGCTCCCAGGAGTATCAGCACCCGGTGCTGTCGGGTGCAGAGGTTGTGTAGGGTGCACTGACCTCCGTGGGAGTTGAACGCCACCAACACCTCTAAGGCTGGACCTTGTATCTTAAAACAAGACTGATTTGTTGCCATAAATTCTGCTTTAATCTTGATGAGAGCCCATTCAAAGTGCTTTTTTTGTGCCCCAGGAACACGTGTTATACTGTCAGAGACCTCTCACTTCACTTCCCTTTCTGTAGCCCCAAATCCCCACCCCGAGGTCACATGCCTCCTGTGTGCTTTTTCCCCTCTGGCTGGGAACAGTCGTTTTCCTTCAGGTATAGAGCTGGACAGCTGACAGTTCTGTCATCTGAACTGAAAAATCTGTCATCATGAACTGAAAAAATAGTGAAGTCAAAATAATAATAAAATTGACTAGGTTGAATTAAATAGAACATTTTTAATTGGGAATGCATCCACTCACAACACTGTGTGTCGAAATTAATCCTCCCCCCCATCCCCAGCTTCCCCACTGAACACTATTTGCCGAATTCAACTTGCATTTAGCAGGGGCGGTGAGGGAAGGGCAGGAGGGCCCCAGCCCTGAGCGGGGAGCCAGGAGCCCTCCCCAGGCCCGCCGAGAGGAGCAGGGACAGCCTGCCTGCCCCGGGCAGGGACGGGGTCCCCAGGGCTCTGAGCCGTTGGAGCCCCTCAAACTCAGTGAGATAACTGCAGCGAGGCTGGGAAATGAGCACCCTCTTTGTGAAGATGATGGATGGGTGGAAGAAGAAGGTATCCAGCTTCGTATTTCTGTCCTGTCTTCCCTAATCATAATGAGTTTTTTCTGTTTAAGAGTTTAAGTACTGATTTTCTCTATTTTAAAACATGGTTTCCGAAGTGGTTTTCTTTGGGCTGATCCCTACAGAAGCCAATCCAGCCACCTCAGTGCTTTGTTGTATTAATCATTTTAAAATACTACTTAAACACTTGTCCTCAAACTGTTACGGCAGTCAGTTCCCAAGGCTGGGAAAGTAAATGATGGCTGGGGGTTAGGTCAAGAAACTAGGAGCAAGCAAGAGCACGACAGAAAGTGAGCAGTCTCCACATTGCTTACTGGGTGTTGGGTAACCAGTCAGTACAAGTGGGGGGACATTAATTAAAAAGGTTACTCCATTTATGTAATTTTTCTGGTTTGTCAGTAGCTCAGGTGGAGGTTTTTATGATGATTTTTCAGAGTGATCTTTTAACGTTGAGCTGTGATGATTTAATAATGCTGAGCTGATGGATGGTGGGGCTGCAGGACGGTGTCCCAGCTGGAGGATGTGRTGACGTCCGAAGAAAGGCCTCAGGTGCCAAGGGCTCCCTCTCCCCTCCCGCATCCCGGATCCCCACTCCCATCTTTGCCCAGCCTCAGCCCGGAGCTCAAACATCTCCCCATCTTCCCGTCCCCCTCTTGGGTGCTGCTTGGTGAAACACGCGGCAGCTGCGTGTTTTGCAGAGTGAGTTGRGGCCATTGAGGATGACAGGAGGCCCATGAATAAAACACAGACCTGTTTGGTTTGTGCTGTTCTGAGCAAATGATGTGTTAGTAATGACGTATTTGCTGTTAGTCGCTTTTGCTTACTAATAAATGAAACTTCCCTGCCGCCAGTTTTGTTTCTGGCTCGTGACATTACAGAGAAGTGTGAGGAAAAGGCTGTAAACTGGGCTGGTTTGGGGTCTGTCTGCTTTATGGTGGTTCTTATTTAAAGATAAATAGTTGCTGCTCTGCGTCAGCTCGAAGCAGTGCCAGTGCTGTGGGGTTTCAGTCGGCCGTTGGCCCTCGTCTGAGTCTCCTGAGTCAAATGACGGGAAGGCGGATGAAGTCCCCGGGGACGTGCCCGTGTGGGGAGCTGCAGCCCTGGCGATGACAAAATGGCCCCTCTCCCCCACCGAGGGGCCGTCACCGGGGCTGGGGCTGGGGCTGGGGCTGGGGAGGAGCGAGGCCCCGGGAATGGGAGCCCGAGGGGACCAGGAGGAGTCGCGGTGCTGGTGACAGGGACTGCTCAGGGCCGCCGCTCACAGCTGATGGGAAGCGGGTTGGGATTTTGGGACATCTGGCCGAATGAGGGGTGCTGCCATCACAGCCCCCTTTTCACAGCCTGTGTTTCGGAAATGAAAGTGCATGTGGTCCCGTGAACGTGGCCTTTGTTTTCACTGGAGGTACATTACTGGGGTGTGTGGAGCTGCCGGTGGGTGCAGTGCTGCAGGATGTTGCGATAGGCAGGTTTTAGAAAAGGTATGTAAATGGTAAAGGTGTACCTAAACAAATGTGCCACGCTGCGTTACAGAGCACAGCACTGCGTTACCGCTTGCTGCTTTACCTAGAGACACACATCTGTAACACAGGTAGCCCTTGTAATGGTTCATTTTTCAATCATCCTTCATTTTTCTTTCTTACGTGTAATTATAATAGCTTGCAATAAGGATAACTCTATGTTTGTCTATTTTAAATAGAAACAAAAGTCTCAGGAACAACGTTTACTGTTTAAAAATACCTCATTTTGAAAGCACTTCATAATTCATCAGCTACAGACACATTTTAGTCAAACAACCCTCTAACAATTCTATTCATGGTTGTCCTATAAAAGCAAATATTGTTTTGATTTGTGAGTGTTCATTTTACTGAAATGAAATTTGGTGTGTTCTGCAGTCAGGAGGCTTCCTATTTAAATTCTGCTGCATACATGCAGCTAATGAATTAAAATGAGAGGAGGAATTACAACCTAGGTTAGTGTGGGTCACAACCTTTTCAAACAGAGGTCCACCTGTCATGCAAGTGGAAATGGTAATTGGCTCACTGCAGCTGAAATTATCTGTGCCAGATAACAGGAGGAATGGCATAACAATTGTAAAATGGTAAGTGTGTCTAGATAGCCAAAAGTAAATGTGTAGAGACAAAGCAAATGACCAAAGCAGGTTATTTGTTGCAAGCAAATTCAGATGAACTTGACTTGTTCCTTTCTATTCATGAGCATGTCCTGATTTAAAGTTATGCATTCTCTCTTTTCTTTCTTTTTTTTTTTTTTTAACATTGCAATGTGGTCATCAAGTAGTTTGCGAATGTCCAAGGCCCAAAACTTTCATTCTACCTAGTGTGTTTATGATGGGGAACTAGTTTTGTAAAGCATTTGGTAATCTTCTGATATCTTTGTAAGCTAGAAAATAAATGATTAATGAGTAGGGTAAAGAGCATGCACACCCAGATACGGGCATTCGTGCAAAAGGCTCCCTTTATGTGTCTGCGAACTGTGAGCAGCAAGGGCTGTGTTGGTGGTAGGACCAAATCCGGGGGTCAGGTTGGAAGAGGCCKCTGGAGGCCCGGGGTCTGGGCTCCTGCTCAAAGGCCTTGCGTGACGGCACGGTTGGCTGTGGGGCAAGGCAGACGCATTGGGCAGGCGCGAGTTGCCCATGGTAAATGGGGAGTTTGGACTACCAGAAGCCTGCTGAGGTGTACCAGTGAATAATTGCTTAAACCTTGCCCAAATACCATGTAGCTCATCCACAGGAATAGCTGAGTCCTGCTTTCCTCTTGTGGTGGKGTGTGACACTGTCCCTAGGCTCTTCTGGTAATCTCCTTGCTCTCTTCTTCTGTCAAGCAGTGTCCCTCTGCCACAGGTGAGATGTGGTGAGAGCCCTTACAGCAGACCTGTGTCACTCGAGGATTCCCCTCTGCAGACAGTAGAAGAAATGAACTTAGCCCGGTGTATTCAATAGGGAGTCCGTCTTCCTAACCTAATCCAAACTCAAGAGGACTGTGCCCTCAGAGCAAATAATCCAACTCAAACTGTCCACATACTTGAAAAACAGAGGAAAAATAAAATAATCTTGTGCATGTACACCAGGCCCTCTGCCCCACGGAGACCAGTAAGTTAGTAATTCTCTTTAATTTTGAATTCTTATTATTCACAGCTCTTTTCCTACAATTCCCTCCTGGGAATAACAAGCAGTGGATATAGAGTTTCCTAATTGTGTGATTACTTGAGACTGCAACTACCTGATCTRGGATCTAGTTTCCATTTACTTTACCTTCAGTAACTTTATTCAAAGGGACTAATGAAAAGAGACTCATCAATTATTGAAATGAATTCAGCTTTGTTCCCAAAGTTTGCRTGGTGCTAAAGACTTGAAAACAGAAGTGTGTGAAAGTCTCCGTGGGTTAATGCGGTTGGCTGGAGAATATTAAAACTGTCTCAGAGAGTGTCCTTAAAGAGCTCGTGTATAGTCGACATCACTTAAAATATTAATTGCATATACCTTCAGGTATAAAGCATATTTCCAGTGCGTTGCTCCTTACCCGAAATCTTCTTAGGATAAAATTTTTATTTATAAATGCAATGAAATATTTTCAGTCTCCTTTACTCATTACTTAAATCAGTCATTATTCTCCTTTTTCTTAGATACTGATTCTTCTTGTTTTCTTTTTCTAATTTATCTAAAGCTAGTTCTGTGCACCAAAGAAGTATCAGAGATGCTGGGAAGTCTCTCTTTGTGCTTTTCCGTTGTTCGTTGACTTCCTCAGGAATCCAAAGAGCTGATAAAAATGGCAATATTCATTGTGGAAGATGTTAGGAAAAATTAATTTTTCCCCTTTCTGGAGCTTAGAAAGTGAAACTATTTTTATTTACTAGTTTTTGTGGGCATTATGTGAAAAAAAATATTGGGGTTCAGATGGGTTTCAGAGCTGGGTGAACTGTCAATTTACAGTCTTTACTGAGTTCATAGCTGTGTTTGCAYGGAGTCATTGGGTGCCTGAGTTGTTTGTTTATGGAGTTTAAATTTTAGTATTTAACRGGAAAGTTACTTGTTCAGTCCAAGAAGCAGATGTAATGTCACGTAACTGATCTGGCTACTCCAATCTAGAGCAACATACTTTTTTTTTTAAATAATGTTCCCTTGCTAGTGGGATAAAGAAGAAAAGGAGATGTGCTAATTTAATGACGTTATTTCATGGCTGACTTTGAAGAAATGGGGATTCATTTATAGATCCACAAACAGGMGAAGAAGTTTAATTGTTGAGATAACTTGTTCACTGCAGATCACCCACTTGGCTTTACTTCTGTGGGAGCAAAGACGGAGTCTGGGCAGAGGCAGGAGCTTTGTAAAKGAACCTTCCCACAACCCTTCCAAATCCGCCTGCCCCGGTGTGGGAGGGGGACTGCGGGAAGGGCAGGGGCCAGGCGGTGCAGGAGGGGCTGGGAAGGCAGGACAGGCTGGGGCACAGTCCTTGAACCCATGTCTGGGACTTCGCAAAATATACCAGAGCATAAAGCCGTGAAGGRTGATTTCTTTATTGTTCATGTCCTGGCTCTACTGCTGTTGATTTTCAAGGTGCCTTTTACATTGTTYTCTAATGTGGTGGCAGCCATGGAGAATCAAGGCATTACACTGAATATTTAAAAACAAACCACTTTATAAGTTCCAATTTACTTCAACACAGACTCTTTAAAAACCTGCCAGATATTTAAGTGATTAGGAGTTCAAGGTCACCAAACATTCATTTTTAGGGTAAATATGCTGCATTTTAAACAGTTGCTTTAGTGCCCTCCTCTTCTCTTTGTGCTCAGCAGAGCAATCYGCTCGAAGCAAAGAGCACAGCTTTGGAAGGGCACTTCAGTTCAGGTCCATCTGTCTCCAGGAACATCTGACTTGGAAGAGGTAGCAAAGAATACGATGAGACCAGAGATTTCCTTTCCATCACAGAATGTGTTTCAGAGCTCCCTGTCTCCAGCAAAATCTAACCTGCCAGCTGTGATTTGCTTTTCTCTCCATCAGCAAGCATTCCCGAAAATCCCTGTGATAAGGTGCCACCTGAAAAGCTGGCTCTGACAACTGCTACAGGATGAAATGCCCCTGTCCAGTAACTTCTACTGACACTACTTCAGTGTTTTTGTTCTTCAGGTGTAATTTCTAAGTCTTGACCTCATTAATATTCCATCGCTCCTGGAAGCTGAGAATTTGTTCAGGGTCCAAGCTGGTTTTTTCTCTCCCTAGAGAATTTCACAGATTGGTGATCTACTAGTATGTTCTTTCTTTTGCATTTTCAATATAAGACTAAAATGCTTCTGGCTSCATATGCATATGTAAGTCAGGACAGAGCAATCCATTTTTATTTGGACCTCTGGCAGTATATATTTACAGTTTGTTTGACCTCAAAGGAAATCATGAGTGTTCGGCTGGAATATTTGACATTTGAGTTGGGTTGTTTAGCTGTGGTTCATAAGAAAAGCTGGTCAAAATAAATGAAGCATATACAAGTCTTAAAAACCTTTTAGCCCATCTTATAGAAATTTGAAGCTTTGATCAAAATTTTGAAAAAATTCAGCCAGTGTATAAGGACAAGTAAATGCATTTTTCCTTATTTATGAGCCAGATTTCGAGAAATATTTGCATGTTGCTAAATCTAATGAAGATTTTTTTGCACTCATCATTATTTGATTTAGGAATTTTGGAATTTTTGCACTTTTACATGTCTTGAAAGCCCCAAACTTTTTCACCAGTAAGTTTGAATTGTCTAAATCTTGCTAGAAAACATTCAGGAAATGGAGATCAGAGTAGAGAARCTACAAAGTCTGTGAGTGATCTTCTTAGATGTTGTATTTCTACAGCAAAATAGTCTTGGCTGATGATTGCTGAATCTAGATGTTACTGTGATAGAAATGAATTATTTAGTTAAAGTTGTTAACAGGGTAGTACGAGAAACATTGCAAAATTCAACCAGCTTGAATCATGATAAACTTGTTTTTTTCTCAAGATTGAAGGTGGGTTTCTAAGTGGTCTTCATCTCTAACAGATACATTTTTTTGATTTACTGTACCCCTCAGGGGACAACTATTTGATTTTTTTCTAAAATGCAATTTAAAATATGAGCGTAGTCAGAGTAAAAAAGTAGTGTTCATTGGACTCAAAGAAGGGTGACACTGTAACTCACAGAAAAGAAACATCACAGACACTTTCCTTCTCCTTTCCTCCCTGCTTGCTGTTTGAGGTCGGCTCCCCGGCTGCTGGAGGAGGCCACCCTCCACTCCCTTCTGAAGTGCCGCCAGCGTAGGCTTCTCCTCCTCCCCTGTAAAACCGGGTAATTTGCTCACCATGTCAGAGATGCCAGCTCAGATGTCTTCCGGTAGAGTGGATTTTTATTAATTGTTATGAGAGTGTCCTTTGACCATCCAGTTTGGTAGGTCAGCTAAGCTGAGGGAGCTGTACAGGCAAAGATCTTGCTTTGCTTTGGAGGTGACATCCATGATTTTGAAGAGTGTGCAAAGTGGTCAAAGACTGTTTTGTTTGAAACGTTCTCTGACCAGAAAATGTGTCTCTGAATATTGGAGTATTTAAAGAATCACAGATAGGGTAGGGGGTGGTGGTTGCTGTCAGTTTTTAGGCGGCGCAGCTCCCTGACTCGGCTCGTGGTGTGAGGAGCGGGGAAGGGCTTTGGGAGGAGGCGGGGTGGCCGGGGACCACGCGCTGGGCTCAGCTGGCAGACAGGTCTCGTATGCGGGTAGGRCTGGGCTGGGCCGCGATGAGGTGCTGGCAGGGGTCTGCAAGCACCGTAGCAGAATTAGCATAGCACGGCCAGCAAGCCAGAGATGTGAAACCAATTATGTGTGGTGAGCCTGATCCTGCACCCGGACCCTTGGTGAAGATCRCGTCCAGCCAAAGCTATTAAAGGCATTACTGTGTTTGCTCAAATGTAGGGTGCGTTCTGTTTTCTCCAGAATCAAGATCTGAAAATACCAAGTTGCCTAAAATTCATGGGCTGTAACTGATTTCTCCCCTTCGGGACTCTAAAACATTTGCATCCCTTTTTGGACTTCCTTAATGGAGTGCATCCATCATTGCTACGTGTCTGCAAACCCTGAGCGTGATAGATATCAGTTTCTGGACTCTGCTGTTCAATGGCTGACATATAAACAAAAACATAACTCCTGTATCAGAGGAATGTTGTGGGTTTTTTTCTGACTATGTATTTACAGTCACAAGCATTGCTTGCTTTGTAGAGCAATAAATTTAATACATTAGCTAGTATATTATTTTTTAATAATTTATTTGTAGATTATTTCAATTTAAAATGAGATTTTCAGGTAACAAGGTAGGCAAACGTGTTTAACAATGCCATGATATAAATTGCTGTAGGTGACAGATCCCTACAGAAATTATTACAGGCAGATTCACAATGCAAAAAATTATTTATATGACAGCAAGCAGAAAGACAAATTACTCAGAGACTATGTACATGCTCTTGTATAATTGCTCATAAATTATTATGGTTCATGTTAAAATGCATCTAGAGTCCCTAGACAACTAGATTTATTTAAAATAAGAATAATGGGAAATTACCAGGAAATGTTGGGGAAGGAGATGCAGTACACACTGTGGGTGATTGCTAACATGAAAGTACAGTAACTTAGTGTCAGCCAACTTAATCTATAATTTGCTTAATAATTTTGAAACCTTCATTTTCAATTCACTATCTCCTCAGGTTGCATTAGCCTGGACAGCTAACTGGGATGGGCCCAGTGGGGCCCCACTGTCATTAACTGCTGCTGTGTTTCCCTGCCCACGGGGGACACAGCGGGACTCTCCTACACCCATGTAGGGCTCTCGTGTACCTGAACGCTTTCATGTTCTGCGAAATAGGATTGAATTTAGTCAGTTGGGTCAGAAGTTATGCTAACTGGGTGGGGGGACTGACAGATAGATGGGCAAACCTCTTTTCCTTAGGAAGCTGGGCTAAAAATGGGACAATGTTTTCCATATTCTCTCAATGCTCCAAGTTTTAGAAAATATTTCAAATAATCGTCTTTATTGACAGTGTCTAAAATACACCCACAATAGATAGGATTTAATTTGAATGGGCTTTTAATCAGGCACTTATTAAGGATCAGCTGATTATTGGGTAGCAGAGAAAAGATGTATATACATTTATTATATAATAAGTGCCTCTCTCTAATGCCATTATTTTTCTCTTCTTACCACCCTGATTATATTATGTATTGAGAGCCTGCCCACCAAAAATGACAGCAAACTTTGTTCTGGATAATGGAGTGCTAAACTCCACCTAAGCAGCTCCAGTCATTTGTAATGACAGCTTGGAGAATACTCCAAACGAATCTAACAATGCTCACGCTCCAGTGACTGACAGCGCGGCAAGAGGAAAAATTCCAGAGCGTGGGGAGCCTGACCTAGATTCTAGCCTCTACAGCTTCATAAGAGGAAACATTCTCGACTGTGTATTTAACAAGAAAAAAAGAGCAAGGGGGAAAAGTCATCTCCTGTTTGATTAGTCTTTCTTCAATAATTAAGATTTAGTCAAGGCGCTCGGTGAGACTTCTCCCCTCCGCAGATGTCATCCACCCTGTAATGAATGGTTACTCCGCTCCCTGTATGCTCTCCTCTCCGTAATTGCCACCTCCTGGCAGGCTGCGGGGAGCGAGCTGCTGCAGGGGGGCAGCCGCTGCGGCGGGGCTATGGGCGGGCAGCCTGCCTGCACCTTCCCCCTCCACGCTGCTCGTCTGTTGGGGTCAGCCTCGCGAGGAAATTCTTCCATTCGGATACTGTTAATGGGAAGAGGGTCTCTGGTGTAAATCTCCTTTTCTTTCTTTTCTTCTTTGGAGGTGCAGGGGCTGGGCTGGGCTCAGATCACCTTGCCCGGTGCCTCCGCCGGAGCTCTGGCAATGGCCAGCGGTGCACCGGCCCCGCAGCCTTGCTCTCCACTGGGGGCGGCTGGAGATGGGTTTTAGCCACTTTAATGACCTGGCTGTAAATTGCCATTCAAATGTCTTTCATCTTTTCACTGTGCTTTATATACTCCAGCAGTTGTAATTTTGAAAATGAAATAGTAGAGAAGTGCACGCTGGAAAGGAGAAGAAATTTTCAAATGAAAGTGGAAGATGAGGCAGATTGAATGACACTGAAGGGTGCTTAGTGTTCGTTTGAGCTGTGCTTTGACAAGTTGTTTGGTGTGGATGTGGGAGAAATTTTATTGGAAGCAGAGGCATTTTCAGCTTCCAAAGCTGGATTTCCATATTGGGTCAGTACCTAACTCCGTAAGTCTTCCTAATTGTGACTCTGCTCTGTGAAATAAATGAAAAACTGGCACCTTTCTGCTTGACCCACAAGCTTCCCATGTATGTCTGAATGTCAGTTATTCTTTACTGTGGTTTAACTTTGCTGAACCAGCACAGATTCGAAAGCATTAGGTGACGTGACAGGATTAGATTGACAGAAGATTGACAGAATTAATTAAATTGGCTGAATTAGATTGGATGATCTAAGTTCCAGTTCTGGGCACCCCTGTTCATTTCAGCTTACACCCCTGCTTGGACTTTTGTGACTTTGCTAAAGCACAGGAGGAGGGGTGCCTTTGAGAATACCTGTATGTCCTGGAGAACGGGGATGAGCCATCTGGAGAGCTCCGCGTTGCCTTTCACATCCCTTGCTGAGAGAAGGCGGCTGTGAGCTCTGCACTGCTCTTTAATTGTAAACTCACACCAGCCTGAAGAGCAGGGCTTAAAAAAAGCACAGAGCTTTTGTGAGGAAGCTCTGTATGGAGTACATTGATACCCACTCGATGTAAAAGCCCTCAAAGCCACCTATATAAAATAATTTATGATGTCAGAACCAGGCTTTAATGTAAAAGTGGATTGGATGGGTTTGTAGGACTGGGAGATTTGGGTTCTTTTTCCATCTCTGCTGCTGGGCGCCCATGTCTGTATAACACCGTCGCAGAGGGAGGTGAATGCTGTGTTTCATGGGGTCCTGGCAAGAGCACGTTTGAGTTCCAGTGTGCGGCTTTGGTCATGGCGAAGGGTGTTATAAACCTGGAGGGGATGCACTGAGAACAAATGCTTCAGTACATGATCTTCAAGTAACGATTATCTGAACTTGTCCTGTTCTGTGTGGCCCTAAGCTATGAGAGGGAGAACACGGAGGAAGAAGTGATGCTGCAGCAGTGAAGAAAAGTCAGTAAATTGCTACCGGCCTTCCATTTTATGTCATTAGCAGTAGCTGTTAAAAGCAAGAAGCAATGAATTTTAATTTAAATTGGTAGTTTGTTTTCAGCAAGATGAGTATGGAAATGAATTGAGGTTAACCGAAACTGCGTGTACCTAACTTCAGGTGAATGTTTTGGTTTTGGGGCTTTTTTTGTTGAAGTAAGAATTCAGTCGGCACAACCAGCTGCTGCGTTTGCATCTGCCTGTGGGGTGGGTGGCAGGAGCAGGGAGCCTGACCTGCACCACCTGGGGTGAAGGTATTGTACGATCTCCCTTTGCCTGTCAATACCCTCATGACAGTAGATACATTAAAAATACAGTTTTGAGTAATGGGTTTCCCTTTCCTCTTGAGCCTACGTTAGTTTGTTTTACAAGTAAAGTTTGTTTTACAACAAGATGTTACGTGGAGGTTTATGTATTAGGAATGTATGAAAGTGGTCAGTGTCAACAGGTTTAAAATATGGCTCAGTTGCATGGTTCATGTGATCGCAGTACAATTAAAGCTGATTTACTGCAATGGAGAAATTAAAACCCTCCATTTATCATGGTTAGTTTTGAAGGATTCAAGAGAAGCCTGAAAAAATGGTGGACATAATTTAAAGGCAGTAAATGCCACTAAAAAAAAGGACTAGGTCTGATATTCCACCACATGTAGAAATTTTGGCTCACTACATGTGTTTAGGAAGTAAAAAAGAAAATCACTTAATGAGTGAATGCTATTGAAGATATACATGAAATGAAGAGTGTATGAGAATATCTAACACTTAGAGTTTGAGAATTGATGTTGCAAATGCAGAAGAGGCAACTTGAACCTTACTTGGTTGAGTTTGAGGTAGCTACATCAAGGGTAAAGATGCTCCCATTACATGTAGCTGGATAAGATCAATAAATTCTAAAAGCTACATATTTCTTCAAGTCTATTAATTTTAGGTAGTGTATTTGCCTGTTGATGATCTGCCTTTGCAGTCTTTCTTTGGTTATATTCTTGGTTGACTTTCAGGCTTAGAGCTTTTCCAGCAATAAAAAAGGTTGAATTAAAAGATCTCTGATATGTGAGGGGGAGTTACATGTTGATATGTATGCATGTTCTAGGATTGTATTGTAACTAAAATGATTTCAAATAATGGGAGAAAAAATTATAAGGAGAAGTAATCTTTTATTAAACTGGCTGACATATGCTCATTTTTAAAGTGAAGTATGAAGAAAAACCGTTTCAAAAGTTTTTGCTAAACAGAACATCAAAAGATCTCTTTTCATATTTGTACAATTCCTGTATTAAGCTTGATTGCATAGGTAGCATGTTGTAATTGTATCCTGTTGAATATAATGCATATCTCTACAGTTTGAGTAGGCTGTAGGAAAAAAAAAGCTATGTGGAACTGCCTTGAAAAGAAAAGGGTAAATGTCACATCTGTTATTTATTTTTTTTATGTAACATAATTAGCAGAGGTGGATGGAAAAGTTTTAAGGGATAAGATTGGGATCAGATGGCAATGTACATTTTCCTCTGACAAGGAATTAAACGATTCAAAACTCRTTTGCTGGGGCAAGTAGTTAAGGTGAAAACACTTGGTTTATTTATTAAAGAATTAGTGTTTTGGGGATGCAAGTAATGATATTCTAAAGAAATGGAATTGAGCAGGCCCAATGTGCTCTATTTATTGCCTGCACGTTCGCATTTACATGTAACTAAAAAAGGTGTATAAAACCCTTTAACTGCCAATAGCTGCTTCAGATTTTTTACATTGCTATGAAACAAAGGTTCTTTTCTTTTAATTAATTGCATTGCATTTCACAAGCTGCCTTTCACTATCTTGAAAAAAAAAATATTTGTATCTAATATTTCTTTATTATTGTTTTGCTTTCAGTTGATGGTTGCATTGACTGGTCAGTGGATCTCAAGACATACATGGCTTTGGCAGGTGAACCAGTCCGAGTGAAATGTGCCCTTTTCTACAGCTATATCAGAACTAATTATAGCATGGCCCAAAGCACAGGTCTTAGGCTTATGTGGTACAAAAACAAAGGAGATTTAGAAGAACCCATTATATTTTCTGAAGTTAGGATGAGCAAGGATGAAGATTCAATATGGTTTCACTCGGTTGAGTTGCAAGACAGTGGTTTCTACACGTGTGTTCTAAGGTGGGTATTGTGTTAAGTATAACTAAGAATGTATAGATTGTCTTGGTTAAAAAAAATGTTTAAATTTGGGTCTCAGGATTAAGAGACTCTTCCAGTTAATATGCACTCATTATTTTTATTCTCATAATTATATATGTCACATAATGCTTTGTCTCAAAATTAGTTTCCCTAGTAATTATAGTTACCTCTTCCAATAGCTATAATTAAACATGTGCTTTCACTTAATTACTTTTTTTTTTTTTTTTTTTTTAAGTCCAACACTTGCAAATTCTCAAATTGCCATAAACCTTCAGAACGGGATACTTCTTAAATCCTGAAGTATTTTGGTTAAGTAATGCTCTTTTTCAAATCCTCTGAGTTATTCAAGAGTTAGGCACAGTTTGAATTATTCTGATGGGGTTAGGCCATGGGGAGTTACAGTTCTGTCTGGTTTTGAAGAAATGCTTATTTTGATATCCAGTTATGATTTGTCATAAATTTAAGCAGACTTTGTTTGGTAAGGCACTGAAGTGCATCTCTCAAAAGTATTTTGGAACTGGTGGATGAGCCTTAAATTAAGCATGTGCTGGAGCTCATGATTTCCATCGTGTGGATGTTGATGTCAGCTCTATGCCTAAAATGAGAAGATAAAAAAGGAGGACTCTTTAAGAATGGATGAATAAATATCCCTTAAATGATCTAGTTTTGAATTAAAAGGAGTTTACAGATACTTTATATGATTTGGTTTTAAACTATTTAGTTTCAGAGAATGAAGCTTGCTTCATCCTTGTCTGCTGTTCCATTCTGAAATGATACACAAATTTGATGAATTTAGTATCAAATATTTGCAGCAAATTAACAGCACTGTTCAGAGCCCAGAATTTGCTCTCTCTCCATCTCTGCTAAGTCTTGCTGCCTTGTCTCAGCTGCCTCAGTCCATTTTGATCCTGAAGAACGCTACTAAAATCAAAGATTGTGCTTTGGTGCATGGTGGTTTGTACTGGGGACCAACGTCCAGCTTAAATATCAGGTGCATCTAACAGACTCACTATTAAGTCTGTGTTGCAGCCTTTGGAAATATTCTTTTATTAGCTGCTCTGTCACAGGTTTGGTGTAATGTGAACTCCGTGATTTTGAAATGTTATGGGAAGATAGTGATTTACATGTTTCAAGGGAGCTATACTTTTTTCATAAGAAGTCACTGTTGTGATAATCAAACGTGAATCCTATGTGAACAACGAAGAATTGATCTTGGATCAAATTCTGGGACATACTTTTTTCCGGGAAATTTCAAAACTCTTTGCTTATTAACATGACAAAGTAGTTTTGATAACAAATGGGCAAGTTCTTAAATAATTCATGCATTCTCCTCATTTTCAGATAAAAACTATATGGCATGCTTCTTGGAAGGCGTTACACAGCAATAAGATCTTCCTTGTCAGTTATGCAGTTTTCCTGCTTTGGCTGCAACTTTCTTCTATAATTACAGATATTTTTGCCTTTTTCAGATTTATGTCGGAGTGCAGAATATTATCTGTAGTGGTTACACATAAAAGACTATATTTCTTCCTTTGCTGAATTCATTTTTTTCTTCCAAAAATTTGGTAATGTATCCTTGCTGTTATTGTTTATGAAATCATAGGTGGCTTAAAATAGGTGAGGAAATAGCAATAGTAATTTATTTTCATTTCATTAAAATTGGGCTAGATGTAATGTTCTGAAATACGGTCACACTTCTGTGGTAGACTATCCACACCATTAACTATGTAATTTCAACTTTATTAATCCATTTTTTTGGAGGGGGATAAGCAGATGTTTGTGTTTTAGTCACTAACCAGGATCACCTGCTTTGTGAGAATTAAGAGGTCACAAATGAGCGCAGTAATTCTAGAATATGATTTTATTTTCTAGAAACGTTAACAATTTCTGTTACAAATGCCCTCTTTTGTGGACTGAATGAATAGAGACTGGTAGAGAGAATTCAGTGCAGTGGAAATAAAGAGGTGACTGTGTCCATCAGTGTGCAACACTGGGTTTAGGGTTGCATGCATAATTGAGTCTTTTGGTTTAGTAGCTGAACGAAAAAAAATGGGGAGGAAAATGCTTTTGATTCAAGATGTACACCAAATGTAAAACTTCTGAAGTTTTTCTCAGCGAAGAAGTTTTCATTTAGGTTCTCTAAGAGGAAATCAGAAGCAATTCAAATCTAAATTGATGTCTTTCTAGCCACTCACCAAGGACGTGGGAAGCCCTGGTGCAATTCCCCGTGCTGCCTGAAGGGTGCAAACCGCCATTTGCATGTTCCCGTGGCCAGGGTGTGCTGATGCAACCACTTAAGTCTCTTGCCTTAGAACCGTTCTGTCTGAAATTCATTTTCAGAACAAACCGTTCTGTCTGTGCAAAAGGGCGCAAGGGAGTGAGACGCTCGGATGTGGTGCTAAGGCTGAGTGGGGACAAGAGGTCGCTGTCCCAGAAGCGGTTTATGGCTTGAAAGGAAGGACACCCTCTTGAGCTGGGAAGATCTTCTCTGATAGAAGGGAATTGAACACCAAGGGTTTTTAGCAAGTCGTACATAAAGGATGTCACAGGTAACAGCGAGAGCTGTGCTAATTCACTCTCCCCCAACCTGTTACTTTTTTCCCAGTCAAAACAATGTGGCAAATAAGAAAACTGTATGGGGAAAATGACGGCTGCACATTTCACTGAATTTCCTATTTGTTGAAAAGTTTCTTCACAATTCTAAAAATACTCCCCTGTTTTCCAAGAAGCTGCATTTTCTGGTTGCTCACGGGTGCTTGTAGGATCAAGGCATGAGTATCTTTGAAGCACTTGGAAGGAATTTTTTAGAAGCTGCTTGAGAAGGGTCGGTATGAGCACGTGAAGGATAGGCTGATATGACAGTGATTTGGAGATGGGTAAAAATTAAATGTGTCAGTGAATTTTTTCTTATACAGAATTGTCATTTCAATAATCATAATGTCTGTTTTGTAAATGAACCCGTAATTCCGAATAAAATTAAGGAATATTAGAGCAGCCTTAATGAAAGGGATTGCTTCTCCAGGCTGAAGAGGTCTGATACCATAATTTAAATATTGCCTCTCCTTTATTAACCAATTAGACATCGTTCCGTAGGCAGGTGTGCGGGTGTGTGTGTATAATAGGAAGAAATTATTGTTGCATTAAAACTTACTTCTCTCTTCTCACAATACATTTTGACATTGAGCTGACACTCAGATGCAAACCTAAGTGTGGTATTTTTCGCCAGTGTTAAGCATGGCTATAACATGTTAAGGGGTCCTGATTCTGCAAGGACTTTTAAAAGAGCGCAGAGTTGAGCTGTGCTAGCTAATCCATGTGAATTCCGTGGATCTGCTTTGTTCTCAGGTGCCTTTTCTGTGCCAAATCAGGGATATTACTACAGCAAGATCCAGTGACATCCAAAAGGGATCCTGACTAATGGATAGATGTGTGTTTCATTACAGTTCCCAGATAATTGCTGAGACATTTGTATTGTGACTTTACTGCCCAATATGGAAATKCTGCATTCTGGAGGTCCCTTTGCAGTACAGGCCCTGGATATGCCATTAATCTTCCAGCACCTGCCAATGCTACTTTTAGATAAAGCTGTYAGCATTGCTATTACAGTGGTTTGGTGTTCTGGGATTTTCACATCAGCGCTCTGGACTGAAGCATCTTCACTGAAGGATTCAGAGATGAGAGCACCAAAACCAAACATGGAAACTAAAATAGATGTAAATGCATAGGGTGGCCTTAAAGTTCTGAGTATGTAAGACGGTCATTTGCCAGATCACGTGCTGCTTTTGCTCTCTAAACAAAYACACTTGTTTTTCTGTGTTAAAAGCCTCTGTTTTTTAGAGAGGGAACAAGAACTGGGCCTACTTATGTCTTCTTAGCCTGATGAAAGAAGGGAAGATGAGCTAGGGAAGAAATCTCCAAAGTTTAGCCACACCTTTGCCCTCAGCAAGTGACTACTCCTGGAGCCCTTTYTCCTAACTGGGCCCAGCTCTGAAATAAACTGAAGTACTGAATAAATGCTTTGTGAGCAAGATCAGTAAAAAAGTAGTGCATATTTGCTGTGAATTAGCTGTTGGTGAAATAAAATAACTCAATTCCCATAATGTGAATCAGGAGGGTAGAAAGCGTGGGCCTTGAGGGGGGTGCAGGGAAAGCAGGAGGTGGGGACTGCCTGATGGAGCTAAGCCTCGATTTTTGTGCAGGATGCGGAATAACAAGGGAGTGAGGGCCTTGAATGCCTATGAGGCAATRAGCCTGCAGATCTTTAATAGCAGCATTTGATGCCAGAGAACTGCCAACGAATCAARTTAGGAAATCTGCGTATCGTTTTTCCTTTACTTTGTCCCTATCTGCACAGTTCTTAAATGGAGAGCAGCATTGCTATGGACATGCACAGAAGAACCAAGCCTTTGCCGAGCCATTGGTGAAATATTGAGATATTACTTTCTGAGCAGTAATAAAATAGACTGATAGTAGATTTTAAGCCTCCAGGCTTCTGAATGTCTGTGGAGCGCATGACCAGCAAACCAAAATCAGATTTAGACAGCCTGGAGGGGCTGTCAGGAAAACTTCATTTGCAGTATAACCTTTGTGCTCTCGCTTCAGTGGGTGTTAGGAGGGCCGAGGAACTTGTTTCAAATGCCTACAACCTGGACTGCAGTATGCACCCATCATCCCAGGAAAAGTTGCACCACTTTTCAGAGCGCTGAAATTCTGGCTTCCAAGCGAAAGGAGAGTTTTTTTCAGGTCCAAACAGAGACCAAACAGGAAAGTTGGACTAAATCATGATGTGAAAATGTGTAGGGGTAAGGTTGCTTTCTCTGCAGCCATCTCTCATGGTTCTTACAGTATGTGTTTTAATACAGTCATTCATTTTGTTGGTGGCAGTATCTTCTCATTACAGAATGTTTCATGTTCAGGTGCTTTGGCTTTATTCAGTGCTCAGTTGTTCATGACAAAGGTGATTTTGTATCTCAGTCCCTTTGAACGTAGTGTTGTAATTCCAGTTTAGTCATAGAACACCTGCTTCCATATGCTTCACTGGCAAGTGCTTTTTTTTCCCATAGACTTACTCTGAAAAGATCCAAAGATGATACTTCCTAGTGGGCCAGTGTCTTTAATCACCATATGTCCAAGAGGAGCACATCTAAGTAACTGAGGGATTACACATCTCATAGTTAGCTCTCAGACTTGCACACTTCCCAGGCACGTCTGTAGAAGCCAGCTAAATTTCACACTTAGAGCAAGTGCATGGATTCAGCATGGCATAGTCTTCCCAGGCTCTGTATGACACTAACATTAAATGTCACGCATTAAAAGTGTGTGACATTTCCCACATTAAAAGTGGCTGATTCTGTATAAACAAAATCCCTGTGATATATGGTATTCAATACTTGAACACAGTGTCAGARTGGATACAATATAAAGTCAGTATGATTCATGATAAAATAAAATTTAACTTACTGAGATATAATGTTTTGGCATTATCAAAATGCAGGGGAAAGTAGAATCAGAATGCTGCTACTTTTCTATCTAAAATTGTGTAAAAACTGATGGTGCTCCTGCAAATCATTTTGATGACATTGTCTTTATTGAGAGAAATCGGTTCTATCTGTTCTTTTGACACTTACGCTTGCGGAAAAGCAAGGATTTGTTTCTTTTCCCTGGTGATATGTATATTTCCGCTCACTCACCCTCCTTCTCTAAAGCTTTAAAAGAGAAAATATCCATCCTCTGTCTTTCTGAAAGCCAGTGTTTGCTGTTGATGAGAAGCTGCAGGAACAGTCAGGGCTTCAAGCAGAAATGCCCGTGTTGCTCTGTGGTTGGAGAGCATCCAGTGACCTCCCTGTTGCAGCAGCATGCACAAGAATGAGAATATTGTGTATCCTTCAGTTTTCCTAATAGTAAAATCCCARCTTTAAAATGACTGACATTACTTTCTAGTCCCAACAGATTGGCATAGCGAAAGCTCCGTGTACTGCAGTGCATCAGTAACGTTTCAGCTCGCTGTCACTGGTTGCTCGTGGGAGAAGKGCCTTCCCTGGTGGGCTTCCAGCCTTGCCTGGTGGCGAGAAAGGATGCAAAGTGCAGTGACTGCTTCCTCATGCAGTCAGCTTTGCATGCAGGAGACCTATTGCCGAGATGTTGTTCAGCCCTCCTCAGCCATCTCCGCTCCAGCGTGTCAGGGAGTTTTCCATTTCCCTTTTGTTCTCCAAATAACAATGGAGGAGAATGTGCCATTCCTGTTGAAACCCACATCAAGCCAGCTGTAACTATAACATGTCAGCAGAAAATGTTGTATGTGTCCTGTGTGTGGACAGACAAATGAAAGGTTTCCTGAGGAAATCCATCTTGCCCAAAGTACAARGTGACAGAACCATAGGGAATTAAACTGGTATTTGGTAAGTGATCCTGGAGGATAATTTCTTCTTTTCTGGCAAACACTTAAGGGAAGACACAGCCAGGAGGACTCAGCTGCAGGACTCAGACAGCTCTCATTGCAAATTGGCATAAGGACATTCACTTCATGATTCTTCATGATAGCATTCCTTGTATACCCTATGAGATAATAACTGATCCACTGGTTTACATGCTCAATTGTCCGTGTACAAACTGAGGGGCTCTTGCCTTTCCTCATTGCGTCTACAAATAGGACTTACATGCATGAAGAAGGATGTGCTCCACRGGTTTTATTCCCAGAGGCAACAAAATCAGTGAGGTTTAGCAATGCATRCAAGTCTGATGGGTATCCTGAACACAACTTTTGTTCTGCGTGCTAGATGTCTAGTAAAAAAAAGCATAGAGGAGTAGATACACTAATTCACCCACTGTGTGGGTTGGAAGAAATAAAGGAGAAAGTGTTCGGTGCTCTTGGAAACAGGGTATTGCAAATACAAAATTATTGGAAGGGGATTTCTTAATACTTTCCTGGGAGCAGTTGTCCCTGTGCCTCAGATTTATGTCATTTGTAATGGGGCCTTTCAGTAAGACAGTATAATTTAACAGTAATATCCAGAGTTCTAATAGAAAATTATTAGGAAATAAATGAAAACGGCTTAGTCATTTGCAGTATCAAACTTCAGGGCAACTTGCTGCCTTGTAATTATTAAGGGCAAGGACGAAATTCTCCCCAAGAGCAAACCCAGCCAATTACAGGGTTTCTTCTGCTGGAACAGGATGTGCTGAAGCTGATAGAGACCAGATAGTTCATGACCTTAGRTGTGATATGCTGAGATAACTTGGTATTCTTTTGGCTTCTGCATTTCTTCTGTGTTATGTATTATATTTTCATATATTCATTTCTAATAACTAACATTTTTGAAGACTTAAAAAAACAAAACAAAAAAAACAAACACAAGGAACACTGTTGACCTATGTGATTCAACTTAAATGCTAGGAGATTTTTCCCTCTGTGCCTGAGTAGTCCCTGTTGGAATGACTGACTGCTGATTTGTTTGGTTTTCAGTTGCTTCTGTCATGATGCAGAGGTCAGCGGGACCAGTGCATGTGTGTGTGAAGGCAACCAGAGAAGAAATAGCTCCTCCTGACCCTTAACCATGTGCAAATCAGGCTGGCCGTCACTTACTGTTCTCAGAGAGACTTAAGAAACATGATACTAGAGATTATCTCTGAATTTTCAAATCATGGCCTTGCTGTTAGGGGCTGTATCACTGACTGTACTAGGCACATCCTGATGTATTTGTGTCACATTTCCCTCTTAATAAGGATTTTAGCTGAAGTCCAACTTTAATTTAAACTTAGATCTAAGCTTTGGTGAGAGAGACCCAGCTGTGAGAATCCCGACCCAACTGCCAGATCTGAACATCTTTTCTTCTCTGTCCCAGTATCCTGAAAGCCTAAAAACTCCCTAAACTCACAGTGTACAGGTCTTGCTTATAAGTTCTTCTGGTGAGAACTATATTCCTGATGATCAACTTGAGGAGACATCCCTGGATATCTGTTTTTCAAGCTGTCATTAATGTGAGCCTTTTAAAATTACCTTTCAGTAACTTCGCTCAGAAGTTGTTTCTTTTGAATAGTGATGGTATAGCCTTTCTTCATTGTAAAACATGGGCCTCTGGGACATGTAGGATGTTTTAATCAAGCTCAAATTCTTGTTTCTAGTGAGTCTTGTGAGGTGATTGAATCTTAGGAGAAAAGTGCAGAAAGACTAAACATTCTTAAAGAGTGATGGGGCCTTGAATGGTACCTCTGTCTGGATTCACAATGCAGATCTCTGTTGGAGGGTCAAAGGAAGTAGAGATAATGCAGAAACACTGGATTTGTAACATGGTAGTGTTTTAGCACTTTCTGAGGTCACACTTCCATGATGTTGTTTTCTTTTACTAGTAGGATCTTGAAAACCAGTCAGACATTAAAGGAGAGGTAACATGGGATTAGGATTTCTCCTTATCATGCATAGGAATTGGTATTAGAATTACAGTTAGAACAGCAACGAGCAAGCAAAGTACAAGACAGGAGTGGTTGGAGTTGTGCCAAGGCCAGGTACCACGCACACAGCCGCAGAATCACCGCGCCTCCTTGGCCTGTGGTTCAGCGAGCAACTACAGCCATCTGTCGAATTGTTCCTCTTCRGGCATTGCTCCCTCACTTGACAAATTGCTAAGAAGAAAAAATCCAAAAACCCTGAAGGATCTGTGATTTGTAACTTCTGAGAGTGATTTACACCATAAGCGGGAATTTGATCTTTTCCAGACAATGACCCCGAACATGTAGCAGTGGTAGGCACCAAGAAATAAGTTAGCACTTGAGTGAAACCTTGAAAGAGTAAATAATAATCCATTTGCTTTTAGGAAAGATGTTACATTTGTGTGAACTGAAAAAAACAATGGTAATAAATTACTCACTTTTCTTTAAGCAGATTATCAAACCATGACCTCATTGATTTGAGCAAAACAAGCTCAGATACCAATGAAACTGCTTGGTAACCGTTATGTGAAGTGTGACATTTAGACAGGAATAAATTTGTAAAATTCTCATGAAGAGAGAAGAAAACAATTAAATGCTCAGTTAAGTCTGAAAGCTGATAACATAGCACATTCTTATAGCAACTGGTAGTGGATCTGGTAGCGCATTAATTGCTGTGGACTTTCAGATGGACAAAGGCAGTTGATGGTGTAGTTATTGCTTTAACTGAGAATAAGCAAAGGTGAATGTAAGTGTTGGCCAATACAGTCCTGCAATCAGTATTTCAGTGAGCCAATGAAAATGTCCTTAAAACAGCCCGAGTGTTCAGGTACATTGGGAGAGATCCAAGTCTGAGCTGTGCTGTTCCCTGAGCACTGATTTGATAAAAACATTTCCCAGCTTTTGGATCTACCACCATAGTCTTAGTTCTAAGACCAAAGTATTAGAACTTTAATGTAATAAAACCCCCAACACTTAAAGAAAAATGAACCTGCAAGAAAAAAAAAAAGGCAAATCCTCTTGTATAAATATGCAATTCAAATTTAGGAYTTTTTCAAGCTAGTAGATATAAAATACTCAACCACTTTGCTGCCTCCTTCCTATAAGGAAGAAAATTGATAATTAAGAAAATTGAAAATTGATAATTAATAAGAAAATTGATAAACAGGGGGGCAAGGTTCCGTGCACACTAGAGACAAAATTGTTTTACTTGACTCTTCTAATAAACCACCCTCACTAGCAGAAACACAAATGCCAAAGAAAAACGTTTTTTCCAAAGCTCTGAATATTTCCTCTAATTTGAATTCAGCCTTAAGGCTGATGAATTGTCTTGAATCCAAAACAAGACGAAAAATRATTTAGGGATTGACACTTCAATTTCAAATGTCCTTCTTATCCATTTCTTTATATCCTCCCTTTTGTCCTCTTTTCCTTGCTTCGAAGTCAAGCCAAACTCACAATTTTGCTTGCTTTTATTTTGAGACCTGTTAAACTCTCTTGKTTTTCCCTGTGGTTTTCTGTTGGATTCTGAGCTGGCTTCAGTTTGTGGTTCAGAGCCAGTTCCAGGTGGCCTGGGGATTACAAATGCCTTGCCACCAGAACAAAGGAAGCTGCTTTGTGAACTCTGGCAAAGCTAAACCCTTCTTCACATTTCCAGTTGAGAGAGTAGGCCCAGTTTATAACTAGTCCCTTGAAATAGGGAATTACAAATCTTAGTTTCAGTGTGAAAACATAAGACACTTAAATTTTTTTCTTTGTACTATGGAGTGATTCTTTCTTTTCTTCCCTCTTCCTGTTCCCCATATGACCACTGCTACCATCTATAGAAATGGAAACCACTGAAAATCGACTCCCCTGGAAAATGAATGGTTTGGAAACCTTTCAGAAAAGACAAATTATTAAAAGACCCATTTTCAGACTTACGAGCTTATTTCCTCTACATGGGGAAAGTTCTTCTGGGTTCCAATATTCTCTACTTATATACAACTCTTCTTACCTGGCCTCACAATACTGAGATCACCACCACAAGCCCTCCAGCATAGAATCATCCACCTGGAAGGTGCTTCCTTTTCACTCCTTTCAGCCACCGATTCTGTCAGCAAAACCTGGATTACCAGCTTTGCTATTGTTATCTATTGTTCTTCGTGTGTTCCAGCTTTCCTCATTAAATATGGTCATATAACCTTTCCTACCAGTCTTSAAACTGCTGGGAGCACTGCCCTCCCCCACCAAGCTCCATGACCAYGTACTGAAAACAAAAGTGGATCCTCCTTTTTATAATTCATAGCCATCTGTTTAGCTTTTAAAAGAAGAAAAGCAATAAATGTAGGATTCATGCTAGTCAGTCTCCACACCTTTAAAAAAAAATAAAAATTAAAAGACCAACAACTTAAATGCAGCTCGTCAAGGAGAGCACTTGTGGACACASAAGTCCTGAAAACAGCTGGAAAGAAGGAACTGGATCCCTCCCAGCACAGCAGCTCTGTGGGCTTCCTGAGGGACCTCTGTAGGTGAGTTCCCATCACCTCAGTGACCTGTGGGGTGGCCAGCACCATAATATTCCTGTCTGTTTACCCAGGTGGTAAAAACAATGCTGTAGTGACCAACAACTGCTTTGTGATCCCCTTCCTGAGTTCTCCCTCAACCTGTCACCTTCTAGAGAGCCCCTTTGTGCCCCAGGCCCCACAAGGGAGGGAAGACAGCACGTTCCCATGTGCCAGTGAAACCAAATGCACATTTTTCTGCACATTACAGTTCAAATTACAAGGTTATTTTCTGTGTAGCAAAATTAACTGGTTCATCTACTAATTCCTATTCCTGCACAGAACGAACATGGTCAATTCCATGGCAATCTTCTGGTTAAAACAAAGGGAATGTATCTTTTAGGAAGCTCTGTYTCATAGCAGCTGACAGAAAAATGGTAGCCGTGGGAGTCTCCAAGAAAAGGTCAGCACAGACCCATCACCTGCTCTGAGGACTGAGTGGTGAAATCCATACCATCCTGGGGAACAGCTTGCCTAGCACAGGGAGGAGTGGCTCACATCTACTACAAACTTCGGCTCCCAGACTTCTGCCTCAAAATTGAGAAAAACAGTGAGGCTGATCAAACGGCTGTTTCCTTTTGCACATGACTGAAATATAACTGTTATCCTGAACTGACTAGATTAAAGGAAGGCTGCTGCTTCATTCACGGGAATTCCTGCAGAAGTTGCCCTTTTCTGAATTACCAGCAGTAGCACTAACATGAGTGGCTGGTGAAGAAGCATTCATAAAGCTTTCAAGTCTATTGCTGTTGGCTTAGTGAGGGCTTTCTTCGTTGTGAGCCTGAATAGATTTATTGTCTCGGTCATGGAGTGTGAACAAAAGTGATAGTGCTCACCAGGCACTTAGTTTTCTCAATTCTAATTGTAACTAATGAAAAGAATACTGCATTTCCAGGAAGCATTTTAAATAGAAGTAGCCTCCAGTGCTGTTCAAAATACAATCTAAATAATGCAAGATTGTTACCAGAAAATACAGCGCTATTAAATAACACCAAGTAATGGACAACTATTCAAAGTCATTATTCTTGATTAGCCTGGATCATTATTACTGAGTGCATGTGACCTTATTTGCACTCAGTAATTCTTGTAGTCATTCAGGAAAGTTAAATAATCATTACTGATTAATTACTATTGATTATACTGAGTGGTTGCATCCATATTTTGTGGATTTTCAGTGCTGTATTAGGAAGCATTGAAACTTTCCAAATATGTTTTGTTTTCTTCCTACAAAAAAGATAACCCTTTTCAAAAGCAAGTAGTTTGGGAGAAAGTTGGCTTATGTTCCCTGAATCATGTAAGTATTTTTGAACAACCCACCCAAAAAGATGTGTTTTTTTCAGTCCAGAGAACTTTTGTTTCGAGTAAAATAATACGTTTTGTGTAGTTTGTGAGGATGAGACTTTTCTATAGCCGCTCAACTGAAACACATCATGGCAGTGTGCAAAGTGAGCCTTTCCACTCTGAGGTGAGGGACAGAGAAAATATCCACTGATTTTATTACATAAATGAATAGATGGCATTTTGAAGAGAAGCAAGTAGGAGGGGGGAAGTCTGGTTCTGCTGAATCCATAACACTAACGGTGCTGAAAATGGGAGGTTTCTGAGGATTCCCTGTTGATTTGCCTTGCAAATACCTCTTTCTGCAAATACCTGCTCGTGGCACACCTTTGACAAGAAGCCATTTGCAGTGTTTTGTCAGCACTTGTTTAGCATGAGACTAGGTGCCGTGATGAAGTGTCCCTATAGATCTTTTTAATTTTTTCCTAACTACAGGCTAGCTTGACAGAGTGACATATTGTTGGAACGTTGCATAAGAAAAGACTTGTTATGGAGCGTGTTGGATTTTTTTTTTTTTTTTTTAAATATTACAAGCATTGTCACGAGTCTAATTGGAGGGAGTAAGCAGCCAGTATCATTCGTGTCCGGGTTTGACTGACGGATCACTTCCCAGGTGCCCAGGGCAGTTTTTGTCTGCCGTGCCACCCTCGCCTCAGCTAAAGCAGTTTGCGGCAGAGCTGCGATGGAAGAGGCAGTGGCAGAGCGGCAATATCTCCTGCAAGAGCTCTCCACAACTCCCTTCGATGGGAGTAACCACCCAGCACGTCGGTTTTACTCCAGGCTTTTTTGGCTGTGGCGCAGTCAGTTAAAATGACAAAATGATGCATGATGGGAGGAAGAGCCTCATTATATTGTCGCTTGCACTTTGTAGTTTGCTTTTTAAAGGACTCTGTTTGCCATCACGCCTAATGGAGGGCAGAAGCTGACAGTCTGGGTTGCAACGATCCTGTGCAAAGTGTAAATGCTTCACAGTAACACCATGACAAACACCAGCTTGGGGTTTTTTGTTGTGTGTCTGATAGCTCTGTTAAAGATGCAGGTCTGAAAGAATTTAATTTAATCCTGTTTTCATGATTGTGAGGCACGGGAGCTGGGCTGGTTGTATTTATTCTACCCTGATATTAAGAAAAACTGGCTGTAGCTCGCATTCCGCTCACCTGGATTTAAGTCTGTCAGGGTTCTTTGGTGACAGAGCAGGTAATGGTTTGAAGTGCTAAGGGATTACATTTTTCAAGATTTTAAGGCCAAAATGTGTCCGTGTGACCACCAGTCTGACTTCCTGCGTATCTGCCCTGGGTGCCCGTGGGGCTGGCAGCGGGGCTGCGGGGTCCCCTCTGAGGAGAGCTGAGGGGACGTGGCTGGTTCCAGCCGGTTCCAGCCGGTTCCAGCGGCCCCACCKCAGGGCAGAGCTGAGCCCCTCAGCCAGGCCGGCGGCACCGCGGGGACGGCGTATTTAAGGAAGGGCAAACCGCTGCCGGGCAGGGAGGGGTGAGGGGAGAAGTGTGAGAAGCAGCCCCGCCGCACCGAGGGCCGGGCAGGAGGAGGGAGGAGGCGCTCCAGGCCCCAGCTGAGGGACCCCGGGGAGCTGGTGTTCCTGACAGGAACTGCAGCCATGGAGGGCCCAGGCTGGAGCAGGGGAGTGTGAGGAGAAAGAGGCAGCAGGGAGGAACCGTTATGGACGGACCACAACCCCCATCCCCACCCCCTGCACCACTTGGGGAGGGAGAGGTAGAGGAGTAAAAAAAGGAGGTGAGGGGAATGTGTTTTAGTTTTTTTGTCTTTCTCACCATCCAAACCTATTTTAATTTGCAATTAATTAAAATAATTTTTTCCAAGTCAAGTCTGTTTTGCCCATGACAGTAATTGATAAGTGATCTCCTTCTCTTTATCTCAACCCACGAGCTTTTTCATCTTATTTTCTCMTTCCCATCCTGTTGAGGGGGAGTGAGAGAGCAGCTGGRTGGGTGGCTGGTAGCCGGTCCAGGTCAACCCACCACAATATCACATGCTGTAGGATTTTATATAGCAGTTCCTTCAGGGGAAGGAATTCTTCCTGTGTGATGTGCTTTAACATCCAGCACATAACCCTTCTTCTCAAATGTATAGCACTGCATACTGGAGTGAAATCTCCTGAAGGTGGAAGAGAAAGAGGGAGAGGAGGAGTGTGTGTGACACACAGAGGAAATGGGACAGTGTATCCTGACCAATATTTGAGATGCCAACAGGTTCCTGTGTTCGTAGACTTGCAAGCTCGATAGAGCTGCTGTGCTGGGTAAGGTCACTTGTCAACAAAATTTCTACAGGGTTCTTCATAGTGAATCAGAAATGAGCCTTTACATTTTCTAGTAATTCCTCTGTGTTGGAAATGCACAGCATGACAGTCACTATTTGAATGTGTCGCTGAAGTGTTTGTGAAGATGAGAGCTTAACAAAGAAACTTACTGTGCTGAAACAAACACGGTAAAAAGGAGGTAGGATAAATTAAAGTATCTTTCTGTCCCTACAGAAACTCAACATATTGCATGAAGGTGTCCATGTCCTTGACGGTAGCTGAGAATGAATCTGGGCTTTGCTACAACAGCAAGATCAGATATCTGGAAAAATCAGAAGTCACTAAGAGAAAGACAATCTCTTGTCCTGATATTGAGGATTACAAAACAGCCAGTCAAGAGCCAGATGTGGTGTGGTACAAGGTAACTATTGCTGTCTTATTGCTATTGTGCTGAAACTATACAAAATTTCCACTGTTTTCAGTCTGAGGTGTAGAAATGGCCTTTTCTGAAACTGCAGTGGTTTGTGACTGGTCTGGAGGATGCTCTCCCAGTATTACAGAAGTAATACTAAGGTACAGGCAAGACTACCCAGCATAGTCATTGTTCAACAAAGATCAGTATCAATGACGATGTTCTGTACAGGAGGTCACATGATCTCTATAACAGCAATACATTCCCAAACCACTGTGCCTCTGTACCAGTTTCCACTTTCACGGGATGACTCCCTGCCTGATACCATAGTAGAAACAAAGGGAGGCAACCTACATTGGAGCCAAAGGTATATCAGCACCACCAGTTTCAGTAGTGCTACCCAATTAATTTTTATGAAGTCTGTTGGGTAATTTCACCAAGRCTTGTTAATTTTTGCCAAAGTCTGCTGTATAATTTCACAGAGATGCATTTACTTTTGCTGAGGTTCATTTAGTAATTTTACTGAGGTCTGTTAATTTTAACTGAGGTCTGTTAGATACTTTTGCTACTCGTCTGGTAACTCGGCTGGTTGTAYCTTCTCCAAGGCCTGTCAAGTATCGCACACCACTTTCAGGAGGAGATATATTGGTGATGTGTTTCTGTAGCTCTCCAAGGAAACAGGATAATRACTAAAATATGGGTTGTGAGGCAAACACCAGGTATCAAGACCATAGCAAGGTGTGGCATTTTTTACCCATTGTCTGGACTTGGACCAAAGTCTGATATTTGAAAAACCCTCGGGTACAAGTTGCTGCAAGAAACAATGGAGAAGAATAAAGACCTGAGAGTCAGAGGGAACGAGAAATAGTTGGGCAARARGAAGAGCTCAGTGGGGTCTGTGGAAAATAGTGTTTGGATTGTAGGGATAAAGGTAGAATAAGTTTAGGACAAGCTTTGTTCAGGTAACGAAGACAGAAACACACAAACTAGTTAAATCCTAAATTTTGAGTGCTTGATTTGCCAACCTTAATAATGTTCTTCAAAGATAGATATTTTGTRTGAAATAAGTAATATGTGCAGAGCTGCCGATTTTTTTCCTCCTTAGCAGGTTGCATCAGAAAAGAGCAATTATAAAAGTTGTCATCTATTTCTATTTTTTACAGAAATCTCACATGTTCTATTTTATAGTAACAAAACGTGTGCCATAACSCACTGTTAGTATAAACAAAGTTTTTCTTTCAGCCATTGTAGCTGTTACTCTCAGCATATGGGTGGGTATCTTCAGTGCTGTTCACATATGAAATATATGTATTCAGTTACGTCTGAAATCTTGGAGAAAAGAGGGTACCAGAGAGAAGGTATTTCTTGCCCTATCTGCCTAGGTATTACTGAACACCAGATCACTGAAGATCTCGKTTTTTTGCAAGAGCACACTGGAAAAATAGTCTGGCAGGAATAATCTTCAGCTGTCATGGAGCAGAAATCAGTCTAAGGAAGGTGCATGTACAACCCCACATCTTTGTGTGGACCAAGAAAGGGAACGGAAGGGTCTTTATTCCATATACCCACAYGTGTTATCTGGGTTGCACACACAGGTTGTGTGACACCAGACTGGAGTGTGACAGCTGACTGACAAGTCATCACTGTGGTGAAATTGAACAGAATTGATGTGGTTGGATGATAACGGTGAGGCAATCGAAGTCGACAACCTTTAGTCTGGCTTGTTAATGAACAGAGACATTAGTGGAATAAACTACTACCTATACCTCCTTATCCATAATTAACAATAAGGTGCTGTCAGTTCAGTTCTTAGGCAACACCTGTGTTATGGGGACCTGAGTCAGGAAGTTCAGTAATGTGAATTGTCAATATTAATGTTATGCAGAAGGTATGTATGGCAGGTTATCCCTTGAAACTTATTCCTGAAACAGGGTTTTGGAAATATATTCTAGAGGGTATTATGGTACTAGTGGTTAATAGAAGTCTGCCTATTCAAAGGAGTATAAGTCCAGTTTCTAGAAAACATATAATTATCTGGATTTCAAAATGAGTACTGGGGTAACCCCTACAGACCGCAATCTGGGACTTAAGATGCTGTGTGAGGCAACGTGTGTAACAAAAATACGGTCCCTTCTCCTGAAGAATAGTGTAAAGTGATATTCCACTTTAGGATCTGACCCTCACTTTCTGAAGGAGGCATCTGTTTCCAGTCATAGCACGCTGGATCCTCAATTTTTTCCCCTCTACCTTTGTGATTGAGTTTGAAGTGTACATGAAGGTGTAATCAGCCATCTTCTTGTGTAAATCTGCTCCAGAGGCACTGGGGGCAATTCCTTTTCATTATGTTGAAATATTTAGAGAAGATTTTCATCCAGGGGGAGAGCATAAGTTGTCCAAAATAGAACAGTAGATAAATAAATATGAGGAAGTCCTCATATTTATGTTCCTTCTTTATACCTTTGGCTGAAAAGAGAAATCCTTGTGTTCACGAGAACCTGCCAGTTTGCTGGTAGTTGGGGAGTTTGGACTTGTGACCAATGAAATACCATCAGACAGGACAGTAATGGTGCAAGCCCACCATGTGCAGGACTCGCCCTGCCTTCCAGAAGGAGGGATTAATGGATCTGAGCCAATAATTGCATCAATTTACAGTGTGTTATCTGTAATTTAAACACACTCTTAAAATAATTATGTCTGAATAGATTTACACATACACGCCTGATGAGTAATAAAAAATTTGCTATGAGGGTTTGTTTTAACAGTAGTATGAACTTCACTTCTGGCTAGAATTACACTGCACGAAATATTTATTTTTAAAGATTTGCACAGTTAATGCCATTGATATACATGCAGCTCTATTACGCCTCTTAGAACTGTTTTGACAAGAAGTATTTTTTTTGAAATAAGTATATGTGTCAAGGCATGATTGAATGAATGGGATGTAACAGTAAGAGCAGTTTCACGAAAAATCAACTGGCAGAGGAAAAAGGTATATTACRACTAGAATGCGGAGTCTTAATCCATTTCCACCATCTCTTTTCTACTACTGGGTTGAAGGAAGGGCTGTGAAAACAATCAAAATGGCAGGTGAAGGACAGGTAGTTGTTATCTACCCTACAAAAAATAGAGTTGTTGAGGTGCTGCCACTTAAATTTCAAGGAAGAGAAAAAGAAGCATAGTAGTGCACAACTTAATTATCAGAGGAAAAAAACCCAAATATTTAAGATCTCTAAGGAGAATAAATAGGCTAGAAAAAGAAACTTTCAGATTCTTCTAGCAGGTAAACATGGTGCAAAAGCAGTGAAGAGCAATTAATTGGTTAGAAAAGCAACAGTCATACAATTGAGCACTTACCTTTTTAGAGAAATTAGCAGACCTTTGACAGTAAAATCCAGGTTGTTCCCACAATATGAAGACTCGTTAGATTTTTTTTTTTAATTGGTTAGTTTCTCAGCCATTTTTGTTGCTTAAAATACAAATTGTTATGATTTTCCAGCTTCTCCCCTTTTTTGCTTTTAGTGTTGTGGATTAGACTAGTCTGTGAATAACAGGCAGAATAAAAAAGGCATTTTCAACATATGTTCAGAAAGCCTGCATAGTCAGTAGAAGAAAAAATAGTTAGCTAAAATTTGGGAAAGAAAGGTTTATAAATCACTTCTAATATGAAGCATTTTGTGTAGATACAAAAAGAAACAATTAGGAAATAAGTGGTACAATTTCAACAGAACAGTTCCTCACTGTAAAACCTCAATAGCACCAACGTTGTTTGTGCTAAATCATTAATCTCTGTAGTAGTAAAGATGTCATCCTTCTCATTACAAACGGGTAGTATATAAAAATATAAAGTGTATGAAAATGTATCTTAGATCTCTTTGCTCCCATACTTTAAAAAATATAATAGAGAATATAAAACTGGTAACATATGATAGGGTCCTTCAGTGCTGCACTGAAAGGGTGCATATCTGAAATACGCTTACTTTGTGTATTCTGGGAATTGTATTCCTTCTAAATTAGGATTGAATAGAACTGAATCATGTTCTTTGCCCAGTGTTCAGATTTAGTTACTCCAAGTAGGTGGTTGATGCATCTTTAAATAGGACTAAAAAATTGAGTGCAAATCAGAAAGGATTTAATGGCATTTTCTGGCTCAGATCTGTGTCCTGCATGAGTCAAAAATAAGCTCTGATTCTTTTTAGCACAGCAGATAGGATCTGGATTCTGATCATTCTCTGTCATCGGTGGTAACTGAAGTTCACATGCAAGACAAGATTACTTTCCTTACAACTGTACTTTGGAAACAGAAAGATAACCTGAACACTCGATAACCTGCAGCAGAATTGCACAGTTTCAGTATTCGAAATCTGACCACATGGTAACTGAATTTGGCCTACTAGAGATAGGGATAAATGCTTCTGTGCTCCGTTTTCAAGTGCAAGGCCAAAAGCTCACAGTCCCATCTTTTTATTTCTTTATTATTATCCTTTAATTTAGAAACTGTGGATTTAAACCTTAATTTAGACGTTGTGGATTTGGAATGTGTATGGAGTCCCATGAAAAAATTATGTTTGTGTCATTCTGATCTCTTGCTGTCATGCAGCGTATTTGCATGTCAATGTATTTTCTTGTTTGATTGTTTTCTTAAGAGAAAGCTTTGTTCTATTTTGTTTGCTGTATTTCTGACACTGCTGTTGCAGACAAGCAGAAAATGGGGYGGGGCATAGGTCTGGGCTATTTACACAAATCTCTGACACTGCTAAGCCTGATCTAACTGATGGGAGTTTGTTAGCTGCAGTCCGAGAGCTTATTCCATGTTGCCACCTTGGGAGAGGGAATAGAGGGGCATTAAAGGTTCTGGGGCCCTGTGTTGCTTTGTGTGCGCTGGGTACAGAATTAGCCAGAGCCTCCAGAACTGTCAGCAGTACTGACTGTTTTAGAGAACTGAGATTTTGTTTGCAGGGATTTTACAGAAGGACTCAAATGCTGTTCCAGTAGGACCACAATTCATAGTCATGAACCTAAATCTGCCAAATAACAGCTAAGGTCTGCCTGGCGAAGTCAGGGAGAGTTGCAGGCCATCAGTACCATGTACTCCATCAGAGGACGCACATGGCGGTGATGCTACAAAGATGGGAAAAGGTGATCAGTGATGGGAAAAGGCTGAATCAGAGTTCATCAGGTGCCAGAGAAGCCGGTGATGAGAAACAAGACCATAAGGAAACCAAGTTTCCTAAATTCTCTTGCTCACAAAACTGCTGTTTGTTCTTCCTGTTTTCTTCTGTTGGTAAATTGTTCTAGCCTGAGACTGTGTGTAAAGTTTGCCTTCAGGCTAACCCTTAACAGATGTTGCCCTTACTCCCTTCAAACAGAGATGTATTTTAGTGGTCCATCCTAAAGTAGAGGTCTTGGCAGTTGTTCATCATGAAAAAGGGAAGATACTTAACCATTGCTTCAGGGCACCACGTATTAAACACGGCCCATGTGATACAGTGGGAATTACTGAACCTTAAAAACATTTGTGTTTAATTTCTTTCTTCAAATTAATTCCAGTTTCAGATCTCTGTGCTTTCTGAAATTATATTTGAATTTGAATTGCAAAATATATTGAGATGGTCGTTCACTTATGTGTAATACTGAAAATCTGATCAGGCAACACTGTCTTATGTCATACAAGCTGGGTAATTTTGGGAATGTGTTTTTTTTCTGCAGGAATGTAAGCCAAAAATGTGGAGAAGCATCGTAATTCAGAAGGGAAATACTCTCTTAATACAAGAGGTCCAGGAAGAAGATGGAGGAAATTATACCTGTGAACTGAAGTTTGAAGGCAAGCTTATACGAAGAACGGTTGAATTGAAGGTTACTGGTAAGAATCTTTGTTCTATGCCAATAGAAAAAATAAAGCTTTGAACTGATAAGAAAAAGTGGTTTTCACATGTCAGTGAATCTATTTTATAGAAGTAAGTCCAAACCAAATCCCAATAGCTGAGCAGTCACAAACTAGGGGAAATTTATATCAAGAGCTTATAAAATTCCACAGAAGACTACTTCTACCTTTTGCTCTGTACAAAACCTGGAAATGCTGGTTATAAAGCAAAAGGTCGAGTGGACCTACGTCCTCCCTATACACTGGAAGTAATTCAGACTCCAATTTTGTCTTCARTGCTAAACAGAGGAAATGTTGACTGAAGCTGTAAAACAGGTTTTTGGTGAGGTTTGTCCTAGGATAATATGCAGCCAAAAGAGACATCTTGAGTCATTAATATTTTTTTTTGAGTGATTCCATATTTTTAAGTTTTGGTTTAATTTATGATGATCAACTTCTCTAGTCTAGTCTAGTTTTGTCTTTAATGAAGAGTGTGGCACACCTATTCCAAGAGTGGAGTTAGGAACATTGGACTGTCAGGGGGAAAGTAACCTGCTTATCAGGAGCTCATACATTGTATGTTTCTGAGTCCATGTAGTAATCTACTAGTCAACAGTATTTTTCTGTCTCTTTTTGTCAGGTACCAGAACTGAGTGGGTAAAATAGTATTGCTTACCAATATATTCCTGATCCCTTTCCATTCTACTCTACATTATGTCATCTGTAATTATTATTTTGCCTTCAGTGTCTGTGGAACTTTGCAAGTATCTGAAAACAGTTTAGTTTTTTTCAGCCCTTCGCACAAAACCATATAAGCAAATGGTTAGGTATTTCCCYGTCTGTATTTCGACATACTGATTAAAATGGGGTCCTACTTAAAGCGGTGATAAGTAGAATTCTACTTTCTTACATCAAACTGAATTAGTCCATATGATATTTCTAATGTGTTCTTGAAATACGATTCTTTCCTTTATTTTGAGTGAAATCCATTTTTCTTTTTTTATCATTATTTCTCATTTTAAATGAGTTCTTTTCCCTGTGTGCGAGATTCATATATCATGTGATTCTTTATTGTCCATATGGTTTTGACCATGGACAGATCTCTAAAGTATTGATTTGACCTACCTGACCCCAGACCTGTCAAATGAAGATATAATACCTGCCTTGTGGATAGTTGCTATCCTAGGTAGCATGCTGGTCTTCAACCAGAATATGAACTAAGTTTGACAAAGTGAAAATGAGATGCATCTAATTCAATTCCCTATGATGGATATTCTTTAGATAACAGATATTCTATGCTCTCCCTCTGATCATGACCTTGCTAGAACTCATGTGTTCTCTTCATTATTTGAACAGTGTGGTATATTTATACTTCACAATTTAATTAATTTGTCCTAAACTAACTATAGTATGTATTAAAGTTAATTGTTTTATTAAAATGTTTATGAACTGAATTATTAAAAATGTAAATATGGAATATGCAAGTGTTCTCCTTTTTGCAAAATGCTTGAGAACCAGGAGATTGTTCTCTGTGTAATTTGGTATGAAATTAATATTAAATTTCCTTTAGCTTATGGAAGCACATATGTTAGTAAACATCTTTTCCAGATTTTAAGTGTTTGGGAGACATATCTGATGTTATGTTTTTGCTGGTTGAATCTCTCTGGATATCTGGAATAGGCTAGTAAGTTTATGTTAGATGATGACCTGAAAATATTGATTAGAACTACAAATGTAATACATAGAAGCACGTAAACTTATTATCTTACAACTTGGTGCTTCACCAAGTTTCTTTCTCCTGATTCCGTTTTGTTTCGGTTTGCGAATGTTATATGCATGTGGGTTTAGATCTTTATGGGGGAGAGCTCAAAGAAAACTTGTACAACAACCAGCAGAGGATTACTTGTGTTGTGTGGCTGGCCATGTTGGGTGGAGGGTCCTGAGGGAGATCAGATCACAGACTGGGAGCAGGTACATGACATACTCACGGACTTTGTTGGAGAATACGTCTCATGGGAGACGGAAAGATAACTACACACTGATGTAGTTGTTGATGCGTCCTGAAAGTTTGCTTTCCCTGGGGCTAGTGCAGATCTAGGTTGGAGGCACCTCTGGAGATCATCCCATCCAACCCCCAGCTCAAGCAGAACCAGCGACAGCAGGCTGCCCAGGGCTGTGCCCAGTTGGGTTTTGATTATCTCTGAGAATACAGACTCCACAACCTCTCTGGGCAAGGCTGCCTCAGTGTTCAACCACCCCCACAGTAAAAAAAAGATTTTTTAAATGTTTAAACAGAATTTCTTTTATTTCAGTTTGTGTGCCCATTGCCTCTTATTCTGTCACTGGGCACCATTGAGAACAGTCTGGATCCATCTTCTTTACACCTTCCCACCAGGTGTTTATACACATGGATAAGATCCCCATGAGCCTTCTTTTCTCCAGACCAACTCAGGCCAGCTCTCTCAGCCTCTCCTTGTAAGGTAGATACTCCAGTCCCTTAATCATCTTCGTGGCCCTTCACCAGACTCGTTCCAGTATGCCCATGTCTTTCTTGTAGTGGGATTGGTGTTGCACTGGGCCACATTATTCACCTGTCTGAAAATTGAGTTCTCATCAAAATACTGTACAAGGAGAAGGTAGGGTGGGACCAGGGCTCAGACTGCTGAACCTGCTGGTCTTTATAAATCACTGTGAGCAAATACTGCTGAAGGCTTACCAGCAAAGCTGTGGTAGAACTGTCTCTGCTAGCCTGCAATGCAGATGTGGAGAAAAGGATCTTGCCTACTGTTTTCTTCTGCAGGAATTTTCTAATACTGTTTCTAATGCTGTTACTTATTAACATGCCTGAATTGGCATTTATTGGCAACTGCCTGGGTTCCTCTAACAATGCAGATTTTGAACAGCAAGACCCTGTTGGCTGCTGCTAGCAGCCATGGTAACCTGAAATTGTTATTAGAGTAAAGAATTATTCTGAAAGTGAAACAGGCAACTCCACATCTCCCTTGAGCRAGGAGAGCTGCACTGCCATGGAGAGAGAGGAGGTTGAGTTAGATTCCCTGCAGTCTTTCAGGCATTCACTAAAGTACACAATATTTGAAATACCAGTTAAGTCAATTAAGTTATTTACTTCATCTCCTGACTGTAAGACAAGGATCTTTCCTTTTTTAAAGTTGCATCAAATCTGGTACATGAGATTTTTAGTCCTTTTTGGAGATTCTGGTAGTTATGGAAGTRGCAATATGAAATAACTGATATTCATAGTTAAATGCAGTATGGGCATCTAAAGAGTGAAACTTGAAATCAGAATAAATGCAGTGCTGATGTAGCAGAAGTTGGAATAACGGAAAGCTTCATGAAAATTTGAAGGTGCAGGAGCCAGAAGCAACTTGCTGTTGGAAAAGGTAATCAGAAGAGTTAATGATATCCAAGACTAATGCMGCAGCTTTACTGAAGATGTGATCCCACAAGGCAGTCTGGTCGAAATTAATTGCAGACAAGGGAGCAGTGGTGGACTAAGTGAAGAATGACAGTGTATTTGGTATTCATATYAGTGTTGCTTAAGCATTTATTTCAAGTAGGGTCTGCTAGGTGAGACTTTTAATTAGGGGCAAAGACCTACTCTTATTAGTTATCCAGTGATTATTTTAAGCGAACTTCCAGTGAAGCCATCAGAGCTATTAGAAGGTGCTGCCTTCACTTCCTGTGCCAGAGTGTTGGGGCAGTTGCCTGAGTGGCTGTGGCTGTGGCTGTGGCCGTGCAAGGGAGCTGCAAGGACAGCAGTGCCGGTCCTCAGGCACTGCCTTCCTCAGATCCAGACTTGCCTTGTCACTTTTGCAGACCCAAATGGAAGATCTCAGTGGCTCAGTTAGAGGTAGAAGGGGAGTTCCTGCTCCCTTTCTTCTTCCTGTGACTAAGTCATGATATTAGCTACTATGAGATAATTTGTGAGAAAAAAATCTCTGGAGTCATAGATGGAAACTGAAAGCCATCAATGTAATGCCTGGCCACAGTARGAAAGACAAAGAGATCCGAATTGTATTAGTAGATGAGCAGAGTAAAATGGCATTTGTGGGAAGGGGTAGTTGGACTACACATGGAGTGCTGTACGTGACGTGTATGTTATCATATGGCTTCGATGGTTAAGGTACGGGTAAGTGTGATTAAGATGATAAAAAGCTTCAGAGGCTATAGCTCTTTGGGGTTGTAAGGAAAAGGCTTGCAGCCTAGAATATATTCGAAAAGTATTTTCACACAAAGTATTTATAGGGACAAAATCCTGAGCTACAATACAGTACTAATGAGCAATGCCTAAATCTTGGTGTTTGGGTGCATTTAACAATAATAGATTGTCAACAAAACAACATTTTCATCACTTGTTCTTCATGGGTTTGTTATATTATGCAGACAGATGTGAAACAAGTCTTGTCAGCCTTTTTTGCCGAAGAAACATGACAACAGCGTTATCTCTTAGCAAGTAACATGTACCCCTTCAGCCTATGTAAAAAAACATAATATATATATGCTTTCACTTTGCTTCTTGGTAGTTTTGTTGTGGACAAACAAGTGAGATTAGTAACTGTGATCCAGGGTTCTAAAGCCTAAAAATGTAACAGAAACCCAATTTTTAATTACAGAATAAATTAGAGTGCACCCACATAGAAAAAATGAACATGATAATATAAAGTTACAGATAATAAACAATATCAGAATTTATTAATTTTTAATAAAATTACAGATATTCAGGAATATCAGAAATCATAAGCATTTTAATTAGTATTGTTAAATGCCAGTGTTTGTTGAAGAACAGTTATACTATTCAGATAAAAAGAAAAACCTAAACATAAAAAGTCATGTTGGTTTTGAAAGGCAATTTAGGTAACCTCCTGCTTTCCCCACCCCTACCAACCAGTTCACTCTGTCTTGATACACAGCAATGTTTCAATAGCTTTTGGCATGAAAAGGTGCAATTGAGAAAAATAGCTGCTACGTTTACCTGCTGCTTCAGCACTCTCTTTTTGTTTTGGAACACTGGTCTGTAAGGAGACAGGCTTAGAAGAAGATGTAAGCAGGTGTACGTTGGAGGTTGGGGAAGGGGTGATCCCCCTGAGAAAGGAGCAAGCCCTGCTCTCATGGGGTGGCCCAGGTGTCCCCTGGCACGTGGGGCTGTCTTGCAGGGGTGTGCTTTTCCATGGACAGCTATGCTAGTGGGAGAGGTTGCCTTGTTCTTTCTGCTCCCTGTGAAAAGAGGTGATTTGTGAACTTGTACTGGTGAGTTATTTTCCAGTTTGACAGCAGAAGATGGCCATCTGACCAACTTCATAAACTGCTGGTGATGGATTGGAGTGACATGCAGGAATTACTGGACCACTCTGTCCAGCAGCCCTGTCCTCCAAGTTCCCTTCAACCTCTACTCTGCCATATTCTTCATAGGCTGCTAAAATGCCCGACTGTTCCTAAAAGTCATTTATGCAGCAATATTTGTTTTGACCGTCATAAACGACAAATTGTTGCACATGGCCACATGAATTGAATGATTCTGCCTGAATTCACTCTTTGCTCATAGTTTTTCAATTAAATTCTTTCAAATCTCATTACATTGCCCACTTTTCAAATTATACCTGCTGCTGTTGCTAGATTTTGTTTGTGTGTTTGGGACCCCTTTATTAGCACAAGTAATTGATGGTGATTTGCTGTTGTTAAGCCAAGGGGGTGAATTGGATTTAAAAATGCAAACGATTAGTCATACTCTCCAGCAGCTCTAGGGACATACAGAGACAAGCCACCACAGAGCTACCACAGAATAAGTGACAATGTGAGCTAAAAGTACGTCCACTATTTGGTGGTAGTTGCTTTTCTGCACGTTTTTAGGCCTCTGTAAGCTGGGTATGCTATTTTACATTATTTGTAGTGGAGTCTAGTGACACGTTGGCAGGAATCAATGGGTGCTGATCAGTACAAATTTACACCTGCAGTAATCTGTAAGTGCACCCTAAGCCTTATCAGCAGATAAAATATTATCAACAGAATCATACAAATGACATGTTGACTTACGACATTTTTGGCTGTTGCCAGCTTCCAGAACCACCATAGCAAAAAGTGTTAAGGTAAATTAAAAGCTTATTTGAACTGAACTGAAACATGTCCTTTGGAATTCAGATGATTATAAGGGATTTACTTTTATAATGTAAAATATAAGAATTGTTATTTGCTTAAAAATCCAAAAACATTTAATGATTCCATCCCAATGGCATTATGTTTTGGCACAAGCAGTTTAGTAATCTGCAATGAATTTATGAAATACTTCAGTATTGCTTAAGCAGTTACTTATCCAAAAAATCAGTTTAGCTTTAAAAGGTCACTGAGCTCTGAATATCGTTGTGCAGATGGGAATTGGATATACATAAAAGCAGGGCCAACATAAGACACAGGTTAAAAAAGCAGGTGGCTAAGGAATAAAAGTGGATGAACTGAAAGTATTCAGCAGAGTTTTCTGCAGTGAGAGGTACTATGCTAAGGGCACGCCTGTCGCACAAAGCTCTGGTCTGCAGGGATTCCTAAGTTAACTCTGACGGAGCTTTTTCAGCAGAGCTAGTTAACRTGTTTGTGTGGCTTTTGGTACCCAAAGTAACTCTGACATCTCTGCYTGGCATTGCACTCTGTAGAGAGCCTCTGGATCCTGGCGGAGGCTGGACGCGCTCTCACCCTCCYGTTACTGCTTCATAGTCTAACCTCCAGAGCCTTTTCTTTGGGGATGGCATGAAATAGCTGCTGTTACCACCATTTTATTATCAAATAAGGCAGTAATATGTCAAATAGAGCAGTGTGTGGAAATAACATCCGTTTCAGTTTATATAATTTTAACKTCAAAATCATATTGCAACATTTTGTATTTCTTATTTTGTTTTGTCAAATTAATTCCTTTTTGTGAGCTGAGAGATTTTAATTTGATTCGTGGGGGTATAATTTTTCATAATACATATAGCTACTAATACTAATATATTACTAGAATCTTTCAGCATTCCTGGAATTAGACGGTTTGATAATTCCTATTAAATTTTTTTTTAATTGATATTTCAAAAAAAATTTTAAGTTGATATTTCACAGGAARTTTCTCATGAAATGCCAGAATTTTCACCAAATGCAGACTCTAATTCCTGGCAGCACTAGAYATCTCACCTAATCCCTGGGATCTGGGAGCTGCTTGGAGTGCAGGGGTATTTTCATTGCTGGTTTTGACCAGTGGATCTGGTGAGAGCTGCTAGCTCCCCCCTCTCTTATTTATTTGTATTTTCAAACATGGGCCAGAGTGCCTKTTAGCTCAAATAAAGCAGAAACCATTTCAAGGAAAGCCTAAAGCAGCCTATGAAGTTTCCTGATGAAACAGACKGCAAAGCACTCCAAGGTAAAACGTGGTGACGTGTACGGTGGGAGTTAGCCTGGCCTTCGGGGTTTGCTCCTCCTCRCATACTTGCATGGCCAGTGCTGACGGGGATGGGAAGTGTTTGCTGCGTTTGGAGCTGTTTCCCTTTTCCTGGAAACAGCTGCTCCTTCAAGAGAGCTCTTTTTTTAGCTCCACATCTCCAAATGAAAAATTTCCCCTATTTAGGGTTCACTAGAATTGTATCACATCTGAAGTGGTGTTGAAGCTGTCAGCAGCTGTTGGACCCAGGAACATGCTTTTTCGTCTTTCCCTCTCTCCTGGCTTGGCAGCTTTAGCCCTTCTTTCCCCGCCATGAACAATGTTCAGTTCACTCTCGGTGCTTGGCAGTCCTCTCCACTCCCGACATATGGCCTAGGGTGCCTGTCCCCCCGTCGTATCCCATGCGAGTGCTCTAGCTGGAGCTCACTCTTGGCAGGAAATGTACTGTTTCCAGCCGAAGGCCCAACTTCTGCTCTCCATAACTTCACGGGGAGCTGCTGGAGTGCAGTCAGAGAACATTGGCACTTTCTACTTTAGAGCCCAATTTTGTACTTAACAAGCTATTTTTATCCATAAGCCGTAACTGCCTCCTGTACTTAGTAATACAGACAGCAAATCACTGTGCAAAATGCTTTCGGAGTAGGGGTGTGATAGATGTTTTGCACCCCGTTTCCTTGGCTGATGTGAGGCCGTATCTCATGCCTCGGCCTCAGGAGGATGCAGGGAGAAGGGGGCTCAGGCTGCGGCTTCCCTGACGTCTGCCTGTGTGCCGCATTGGGCTTTAGGAATCATTCTCTAMTAGTGTCACAAGGTAAGGATACAATGATTAACCGACCAGAGCTGCTGAGCTCAAAATAAAGTATGCATTTTCAGATTTTCATCAAACATAGCGTAAGCAGTTAGGGTGGATAATAAGCTGGTAAGATTTTCACAGTGACTTACATTTCCTTTTTAATTCATGGTGTCAGTACGTGCCATTGGCCAGTGGACTGTACTTATAGTGGTAGAGGCAGCCGGGCCTTCTTTCCTTCTGGAAAACACCTTTTAACATTTTTTTTTTTGTAACAGAACTTTTTCCAATATTTGAATCCAAAAGAGAATAAATGAAAAAAAGCTAGACAAACCTATTGTTGGGGGCAAAATATTTACAAAAACAAAAGGCAAAGAGAAAAGCAGCTTGCTTGTGACTACAGTTCTGACAACTGTGAAAAGGAGATACTTTTTTAATTCAGAATAGAAATCTTAAAGTGAACAAGTTAAATGTGTGGAAATTTTGTACTTCTGGGAGGGATACTACAGATTGTTTGGGAACAGAAAATCCTTCCTGTTCCCTTCTAATGTTGACATGTTAAAATACATAACATTTACGTCATATCTGAAGTGACATTTTCTTGCTGCTATAACTTACACATTTCCATAGCAAGACTTCATCTCTTCTCCCTCTTTGCAATATCTTGACACAGTCAGGGAATCACTTTTTCATTAAACGCAAAGGATAGAGAAAAACCTGCCCAAATTAAGTTTTTACTGAGAGTCTCAAACTTTAAAAGACCTTTAGGTCTTTTAAACAGAAGATACTGTTCTTAGCATTTCCTCTGCTGCATTTTCATGTAAATGATGCATTGGATCTTCTAGTAGTTTGATTTTCTAAAGGAAACCTTCCTTTTTTTGRCAGAAACCAACCCATAAATGGGTTAAGTGCTGACAAATACAGTACTAAAAGGCCAGGAAATGAATTTCACAGCTGGGTTCTCAAACCATTGCCAAAATAACTGTCTATTTAAAGCTACATATAGGAAGTGCCAAAAATTAGAGTTTTCTTTTGATATATTTTATGTGATTTGTATTAATTTTTATCAAGGTCCTTGTTTTGTAAATATTAGGTTTCTGTTCTTACAGTAAAGTATTTATCTTAAACCTCTGATTCGGATTCTGACTTGTTACATGTCTGGCCAGCAGCATCCCATTAACTGCTGTAGGCAGCTACTTTCTGTGTTGAAAGCAACTTAATAGCCACTAATTTCTATAGTGACTTTAATTTTTCTAGCTACCTCAGGCAAACCCAGTGTGATCCAGAAAGAGAAATGGGGCCATTTGCTTTTGACCACATTTGGAAAATGGAGCAATTTCTCTGCCTCCTTCAGAGAGTTCCTTGTTCAACCATGCAAAAAACCCAACATAAATCTGCAGGAACTTCTGTGTCTGTGAAGAGTCAACAGGAAAATTCAATCCAGAGCGAGGTATCAGTACAATGCCAGGTGCCCATTCACGTGGAAGAAGTGACACAGCCAGCCATGTTCTGTCTTTTTAACATCTCCTTTTCACCTGATGCCCAGCAAGGTCCTGATAAATTGACCCAACTCTGCTGGCTCAAGAGCACCTCATCAAAGTCAGTAAGCTGAGGATCTGGACAGTATCTGAAGGWTGCACGTGCCCATTCGTGGTTGCTGTGTGAACTGTGTCGCTGTTGAAGTGACAACGCAATATATCCACAAGGATAAAAGCTCCTTCATTTTCGGTCCCTCAAATGATCCAGATTGATGACTTTCCCATTCACCAGAGTGACCTGTTAATATAGGGCTCATGAAAAAAGAGTTTGAAAGATAAACATTAAGTATTACCTCCATATTTCCTGGAGAAAGTACAAGTTCTAAGGGCAATGAGGAATGTAGCAATATGCTGCAGTCTATGAATTATATATAGTGTCAGTACTCTTGGCGCTTTACTTACAGCTTCACAAACTGCCTTCCTAGCTCATGAACATCCAAAGTAATTAGAATGGCAAATAGCGTTAGTTTTTATTGACCTTTGTTGCCCCCTAGTTCTCTGTCATGTTCTTGAACATCATCTAGGTTTTTTCCTTCAACCTTAAATCAGCAGTTTGCAGTTTGTAGCATTGATTATTTGGTATTGTCTAATTTATTGATGTGGACAGCCAAGGCTTCCACACTTGTTATCGGTTGCCCATTTATCCAATGATCTGTCATTGTGCACAGCAACTGTAGCTTGCTGAATCACTTACTATATACTGTAAATGTCAGATATGAACTCCTACTTTAAGAATTGCCTTTTATTCTGGGAGCTGCTGAGCCACATTCTCTAAGTGTATTGTGCTTTCAGTAGTGGAGGTGATTTAGTATAAATGATAGGATTGCGGGTTTTTTGCCCACAAYGGTGAGGTAAAGCGCAGCCACTGAAATAAACTGTGCATTTTCATTTCCTGTATAAAAGAGGCTTCCTTCATCATGAAAGTGTAGGCTGGATGCTCATTCTTCTTKATTAATAATAGATAGGCAGATAGATGCACAGACACGGAGTAACGCTGCCCCTGAAACCATTTTGCTAATGGTGAAATAGATACACATGAGTGAGCAGATTGCTTTATCCACTGAAAATGCAGCCTTCCCACCCTCCCAGAGAAACACTGCAAATCTTGACTAATGTTTTGTCTCATAAGAAAAGCGTGAGAATAAGAAGCAATGCCTATCTAGTTCCTTTGAAATGACTGGAGAAATTTTAATAGGTGAACTGTAGTAACTTCAGCTGGGGATTAGGGTTATGTTTTCTCAGCACAATGTTGATGCCTTTCAGAGCTGGTTTATACTACATAGCACTTGTGGCTGAGTATCTGAGATGAAAAGTTCTGCTGTGGAAGGAATAGTGCTCACTACTGAATTGTCAGCATTATTTCTTGCTGCACTTATGTGATCCTCAAAGGTGCCTTATTCAAGTGCCTGTTTGGCCTGACCCTCTTTAGCTTATGAGATCTGACAGTAGTAGTATTGCTTCAGGCTCCAATGTTACTCTTATGAAGTTCACCAGAAGATTGAAGCTAATAACTTACCAATGTTTGTTCTGTGCCTTGCAATATTTAAGTTGAAAGGACATACAAAAATATGGTTGGTGTGTTAAGTACCCTGTCTGTCTTTAATGCCATGGAGCAGCATGGAATATATGTTCTTAATTTTTATCAGGACCAACCAAGCTATTTTTTGACTTTGATAGTATTGATTGACCGCTTGTAAGCAGGAGAAAAATAAGCGTTCGACTAAATTTGTATTTAGGTGTTTATGACTCCAGTCTACTTCAAAGGAATAGGTAGCTACTAGGTTACTTTAGACTTYCGTGTAGTGACTTATTTACTGTATCTGTTAAGTGGTTTTTGCAATGCAAGCATGTTTCTGTAAATAAAATCAATTTGCAACCAATGGGAAGGGAACAGTAAGTGATTTAACTTTTCATCTTTTTCTTTGGCTGAAAATGAAAAGCTCTCAAAGGTATTGTTTATGACAAGCCCCATGGGCTGAAGTACTCTGAGAAAGTGCAGGAAATACAAAGCACAAAATTGCAAACCAAAATGATTTAACAGTAAAATTAATAAACAATAGAGTTGTAAATTTGTAAGGCAGCTTTGGGTTCTTATCCTCTATTTTTTTTCTGGTGTAGCCCAGCTATGGACCTAAAGAACTGTTTCTACTAGTAAAGGGCAGCATGGTCTGTGTGGTCTCTGATTTTATTTTATCTTGGCTGGTGCTGGTTCTCTTGTGTGGGTACCTGTCTGCCAGGAATTGGTCTGAGATAATTTCATAATGGCTTGAGATGATAAAAGGCCTCTGGTTATATCGAAGCAGACTAGATTCAAGCACCAGATGGCTTTTCATCTTTGTAGAGTACATATCACATTAGTAGCTGTGGATAGCTGAGTTGCCCATCCTGGGCCATGACTGGTTATAGTTTCTGGCAGGGAAGGAACCAATTTGCCATAAGCCGTATATGCCCTTATGACTTCTCTGGAATACACTAACATGCCGCTTTTTCTTCCTAAATGGGAAAAGAGGTGCATCCGGAACAAGGGAGATGTGACCCTGCCAGGGCTCTGACAGCTCCGTAACCTCTAAGTGGCCGTAGCAACTGTATTTAGGMAGATGTTTTTAAGGAGAGCATTGTTATCTGAATATATATATGTATATGTGACTGTGCRGTAAAGTGATCTGATTTGAAGATGTCATTTAAATTGTTCCTCTCTTGGGACACGGGATGTTGCAGAAATATAGGCAATTTGTAAATAAAATAGGAATGAGAGGTACTCAATAAGTTTTTCAGCATGTTGTGGATGACAATATGAGAGGAAGGGGCCTCAGAAATACCATGGGAAGGATTGGACGGACAGAGAGGAAGACCTTTGGTACTTGGTTGAGTTTTCTGATATAAAAGTCTGTTTGAAACTGGTGAAAAACCTAACCAAAGCATCAGGTTGATGAAGAAATGTGTTTTTTCTAAAAAAAATAATGAGTTTTGTTAAAGAGGAATGTTAGCATTTGCCCCCTTATGAAATACTTTTTTTTCCTTCCATAGCAAAAATTCCATTCTGGTATAAACTGCAGCTTTTCTGTGGTGTTCTCCAGAGGGAGAGAATTCACTGTTTTCCTAACTAAAAGACTTTTTCCATCACTTGGCAAAGAAGCTGCACTAGAGCTTTGGGCAATGCTGCAGTCGGAGGAAATACTGTGATCACAGTCGGTGGGTGGGAAGAAAAGATGGTAGAGAGGTCGACCTGGAACGGTGGTGGTGCTCCAGGGTTRTTATTGTGGTGCCTACACCTCCAGCAATGACAAAGCCTGTTATGTCCTCATCTATAACTGGTTTCATACAGCCTATGCAAATAAATGTTTCATAATTTACTCATATACTGAAGTTAATTCACTTGGGATTGTTTGTTTTAAATAAACTTATCAAAGAGAAATTTCTCTTCCATGTTAGTGGCTTCCCACACCAGACAATTCAAGTTCCTGTAGATTATTCCAACATGACTGAAGCAGTATAGTAAAGCACGGAAGTATTTCGAACCGTTCCCTCAAGGATAGTTATCAATGCATTCATTTCAGAAAAGCAGTCACGGAAGCTGGGCACGTCTGAAATGTACATGTTGCATCGTTTTACCTGTAGGGAAAAAAAGACCCTTTTTTTGGGTTTTAWTTTTTATTTCTGCTTTTTCTCCACTTTCCAAACATGAATAATTCTATTCCCTGCTATCCACTGTTCTGGTATCGCAACTGGAATTGTGTATTTCATAAACAGATGCTGAGGTTTGTTTCAGCTGGAGCTCATGGTGTGGGAGAGAGGTTAATGTGACCCATCATACTCTGAAGATAAGGCGTGGAAATGATATCTATTAGTTTAATGTAGAGGATATTGACTGGAAAGAATTAAAGATGGTTCCTTTTCATTAAGTTGTGGGAGGGTCAGAGCCATGGCTTTCAGCACTTCCAGGATCTCTGGCTATCTGCCACCGTATCTATATTCCCCATCAGCCCAGACCTCATTTTAATATTTAAAATGGTACCTGCTTTCTTTTTCTAGCCCTTGAAAGGGCTTTAGTTCTTTTCCTTGTTCTGCCAGTGCTCTAGCTGCTACAGCTGTTGCTGTCACATTTAATAAGGACTTTGTAGAGTTTAAATATGGCACTGCTGCACCAGTTTTYCTTGGCGTAAGGGAAGAGCTTTGTTCATTAAGGTGAGGTGCTCCTCACTGGCTCTGCTGCTGACATGGGGGTTTCAGCTGAAGGTGACAGGAACTTGTAACTTGCCCCGGTATGCAAGGGAAGCTCCCTGCGGTGCAAGTGCTGCCTGACGCCGTAACGCAGCCATCGATGGAGCTAGGAGCTTGCTGTGCTGTGTGATAGACCCCATCCAGCACAGAGCYCTCACCGATTTGTCCCGGGACTGTGGTATTCGCAAACTTATGTCTTTCAAATAAGAATTTTAAATTGACCACATTGTAGTTCCTGACCTATAGTTGTGCCATTACTCCCAACTTTGTGGTTGCATATTTCTCATTTTAAAATCTCCAGTGATGCTGGCGTGATTCCTTTTATGCAGTAAACAGGTAACTTTCCCTTGCTCACTTGCAGACTAGGTCGGAAATAAGGCAGCAGTGTGGACAGTAGCTTGACATTTTAAAATGTCAGGGGGAGGAGGAAGCGAGACTAAAACTTGATGTCCTCATGCCTACAGTAACTCAGCTGCTGATTGAAATATTCTTTTCCCCAGCCTTGAGCTCTGTATATGTCAATCCAGCTGAATATAATTGGGGCTGTTTACTTTGACAGACAGTCAAAATTCAAGAAAAACATGGAAGAAAATGCTCAGCCCCCAGTCTGCGGTGTACTGCTGTATACCCTCCTGTGTATATTGTATCTCCTCCCATTCTCCCTCTCCCTGAACTCCTCCGTCCCTCTGCCCAACCAGGCTAGATACTTACATTCATTCTCAATGTTAAACTGTGCATTAAAAAAGCCCATTTCCTTCCTGAAGGTATTCATCATCTCCCAGGACCTTTGATGACATCCCCTTCCTTTGATTCTGAATCATTCTCATGTTTCCAGTATGGCAGAGTGTGATTCCCCCCCCCCCCCCCCCCCCCAACATTACAAAAAGACCAACCTCTCTTGTTAGGATTTCTTTTGAAGTATCCGGGTTGAAAAGAGCTGAGCCGTGGGATAGAAAAGTATTGCTAAAATATGACATTTTAAAAAATTGATAATAAAGTCTAGGTTAAAAAAGAAGTTACTGTGCAATGCATATATTTTCATCTAAACATTACAGGCTGTTCTTTTGTTTGAATTTTCTGGGTGATGAAGGAAAACAGATGAGTGCTCATTTTGGTAAAAATACTACATTTCAAGAATATTATCAATTATATTTGGACACTTCGTGGCATGTTTCTATCCTTTAAATAGGATTGGTTTTGGCTTAGTGTGCTTGTACTGCTCCGATTCTGCTTTAATTCACAGACATTTGCATTTCTCTGCTTTCACTGTTGRTAGCATGCTTGGTGAATAACAGCTTGCTGGGTTTACATTATGAAAATAAGAAGAGGAAATGAAAAYGTGGATCCTTATCTTCAAGCAAAGATGCCTAAATTAGAGCAAATCTTTTTGTTGTTCTTATGTTTGCTAAATATAAGGCGYAGTCAAATCCCAGAAGCTGACATGAGAAACATCTGCAGTATGGRAAGTGGTGATTTGAATTCTCAAATCCACGTCATAGCCATGCCCGTTTAACCTGAACCAAATAAAAGTTAAACCCAAGCAGAGATTGTTTCCATGTTTGCATTTGAGGTTCTCCTTCATTCTAATGCATGCTTTCCTGTCTAGCTGAGAACTTACAACCAGGCTGTGCTATATTGTTGTGGAGAAAGAGGGAGTCTCCAAAGGGCAGCTGCAATCAGTGACCCAGCGTCAATAGTCCAAATCAGTCTGAAGACTTGGTGGAGAGGTGGGAGGGGAAGGCTAAACAGATGCCTAAAAGCAATCCAGAGCCTCAACTGGCACAAATCATCAGTAAAAATCTAGGAGACAGTGCTGCTTTGTACTGACCAAGGGCCTTTATATTAAATTCTCGGTTGCTTATTATGGAGGTGGCTTTAAAAAGTTGCTGCTGTTCATTTAGATTCAGCTTCCAGCTTGTCATATATGCCAAGGACCTTGCCACCATTGCAAGATAACACAGGTATCAACAAGAGTGATTGTTCTCCTCTCATCTGAAGACATAGTGTACCAATTACTATTTAAAATCATTATTTAAAGTGTTTCTCATAAACCCTTTCATAGCAGGAGCACTTTTGAAATATTAAGTGCTATTTTCTTTTTAGCCAGAGCAAGGATTGAGGGAGGGATGGAGTCACTTGGAAGCATGTGGCTGCAATTTCTTGTATGAAGCTCATTTGTCAACATAATAGATGCGCTGCTGTAGTGATGGGGTTGTTGTCGTGTGTGCTGTATATCACTCCAAGGGTTGTCCTGGAGGCAAGATGCACGTGTAATATAAAGTGGTGGAGGAACGTAGCTCTGTTCCATCTCTGTCAGARGGCATGATGACTGTCCCAAGGGAAAGGGCAGATGCCACCATGCTGACATGGTGCCGCATCCTTGCGGCACTGTGCGGTGGGCTGGCTGGCACAGCTCCCATGCCCCGGCTGCCTGGGTGCTTCTGCGCTGCTAATGCAGGCACTGCTTGCTGAAGGCTCTCTGTGCTGTGGTCCATCACATCTTGTAGACACACGTACAGTGTGCTCGTTGTCTGAGCAGCTGCTAAAATTAAACATGTAAGCGCAAGTTGTTTTTTACAGCCTCATTTTGATTTTCTCAAGGCAGTCATTTATATTAGAGATGGGAGGCTGAGACCTGATCTGCAAGGGGGCTGACTATGGTATCCTTTATTGGTTTATGTGAAGAACAAAGTCAATGAAATTGATAGTTACACTGGTRTAAAATTCATGAGAAACTGGTGCTAGACTTCGAATATTTTCAAAGTATTTTTTCTAAATTTGACCTTGATTTTGAGTTTCTGACCTTCAAAAGAGAAAAAGAGCATCTGAACAGATATTTTTCTTGCARCAAAAATGGCAATAGCAAAATCAACTCTGGCCTTTGGTCAAGCCTGAGAAATTTCAGCCTGAAAGGGGAAGATTTGTAAGTCACTGACTTGGCACAAAAGTGAAACCCTTGTGTGTGTACTTGTACGTATAGCTGTAACTATTGTAACAAGGGCTAATGTGYGGCTGCCAAGGAAAACTCAACATGACAAAACATAATGTGAGAAGTGTAGGAGATAGAAGAGTAACCAAGTGACTAAATAGTACATGGTTTGCAAGAAATCCATTGCAGCATGAAACTGAAAGAAGAGTATTTGCCAGCTTCCTGAGATGAAGGTGATTGTGCTCTAGACAGTTAACATCAGTAGCAAAAATCTAGGATGCAAAAGCAAACATGTATATTAAGCTGTTTTTGTCTAGGGTAATCTTTTTGATCTAATAACAATTAGATGGATGTGCCATTCCTAGACTCATTCCCCTGTGTCACTGGAGGGGCAAACCATCTGAAATAAACAGTCTGGCTTCTATTAATGTTAATCAAAGTAACTTGTGTTGTACTCAGTGGTCTTCTGCCAGTGTACAGTTGAGYGTTCGGTCCGTTGCAGACATACATGGCAATGCTGGAGAACAGCTGTTCGGATGCATAGACTAAAGAGTTAGAAAAGTAAGAGGTGAGGGAAGCAGGCAAAAAAGAGCTTCCATTTCTATGGAAGAGTGTGAATTTTTGGTGGGTGTTAAGTTTCCTTTGCCATGGGGAGCAAGCTTTTCAAGCAATGCCTTGTTCTCGTCTAAAGAGAAACATATGCAGTTCCAGCTGTGAAAATTATCATGCAGTAAACTAGTCTCAAATGACTTTGCTGCTTCATTTCATAGTTATGATTTTGGAAGCATATCACAGCAAAGGCCTTCATACAGGACTAAGTTCAAATCAAGTGTCGAGTTTTGAAATTGAAGTCAGTTGTGAAATCCCCAAGCATTTAAAAATGCCCCTGAAAAACTTAAGAGATGAAAAATGTATTTTGTGTTAAACAGTTCATTCAAAAGGTAAACAAAGAGGAGGGAGGAAACAGCTGTTTCTTAATAGCAAAATAATTTATTCACTTGATTTTTGGATTGTCTTCTTACCTCTGCAGAAAAATGTGACGACCTTAAAATAAAAGTAGATTTGGGGATGTAGTGATACCAGGAGCAGGCAGGCACACACATGCATCTTGCTGTGTATTGTGGAAATGATGCTACATACATGAGTTTACTCAGAGCTCCTCATTCTCTACCTCCTCATCTTCCTGATGGTTTAGCTGCACTAGTGAAGTGTGAAGAAACACTTCGTGAGCTGCTTGAGCTTTCTGGTCTTGATTCTGACTCTTAAGTCCCTTACTCAGAAATGTCAGGAGGGTACTCATGGGCCTTAATTGATTTCTGTGGGACCAAGGTGAAGTATGAGGCCATTGCCCATYCCTTAACTGATTGTCTGTTGCAGTTCAGCAAAACATAAACAAGTGTTTTATTTTCCTTGAAGTTGATGAGGTTTAAGCACAATGCTTAAGGGCAGTCACATAGTATAAGACTTTGGCGGAACAGGAATGGATTTTCATAGAAGTGGTGCATGTGAAAACCTTTGCCGGGTCCTTCTGTCTGCCAGGGCTGCCTCTCTTCACCTCCGGCTGGGCTACGCAAGCCTGGCACATGTCAGAGCGCAGCTTTTGCAGCTGTGACAGCACTGCAACTACCACTGTTGTTGTAAAACATCCAGTCCCTTTCTCTAATGCCCTCTAATCCCAAACACTTGAAAGTGTATGGGAAACTTATGCTGAATCAATACCTTATGAATAAGGAAGCTTTTCATACAGAGCTGATGATAGAAATGAATGTTTGGCTCTTGTATTGGACAAAGTGTACTTGTGCAGCAGTTTCATCTCTGAATGGCATTTTTAGCTGCAGCTACTAGAAACATAAATGGCAAAAAAACATGCTCTGTTGTGAAGGCTCKGTTGAAAATAAAACTTGTCCTGTACTCGTGTACCAAGTAATAATGATAATAAAAAAGCTGTTCAGAAAGTGCTACTACTTGAATTAGGCCTGTCTTCATCTCGTTAAAATAAATGTATTTATTAAGTATGCATATCTTTATCTCTTATGTAATGAGAAGAACAGAGTCGTATCACAGATCTGCAGTGTCTTTTGTGCTCTACAAATTCGGTGCRACAGTCACCAGACAAAAAGTGATTTATACAGTGTCTTGTAATGGGTGGAATAATTAACAGTGGTGGCATCCATCACTTCTACAGCATGCTTATCTCAGAACTTTTCCATTGATTCACGARAAAAGCAGGAACAAAACACAGGAACAGAACAATAAAAGTCAGTTACATACTCAGCCCTTTAACTTGGTGTGCCTGATTTGGACACCTGATGAATAAATCTCTACAGCTTGAACGAAGTGTTGCTTAATAACGTGGACACAGTCTGRATTCAGTTTGTCAGAAATTAATTCTGCAAGGGTAAGAACAAGGGAAAAATAAGCCCCACAACTGTCTATGGAGTTTGAAGGCTATGAAATGAGTTTCAATTTTGCTTTCTGCCGAGACACTTTCTTCACTGGGAGCATGTAATAGCTAAAGATTTTGGAAAAGTTTCCTGTCGTTGTAAGGCATGYGATCTTGGATTCAAAGGAAGAGATGATAACTTAACAGAATAGTACACGAGTAAATTGTTGCTCAGCTCTGGTGTAACTTATTTCTGATTTCCAACACTCGTTCACTTCAAAACTTCAAGTTTTTAAAAGTGAGACCGATTGAGAATCTGACTCTCTGACTTCATGCGTTTCTCCTCTTTCATTCTTCTGGCACTGGCATGCTTTGGCATTACTGTATTGCCTTTTTTTTTTTTTTTTTTTTTTTTTAAATAACTTTGCAAAGCTGCTTGCCAAGTGCAGTGCCATCAAACTGCATGGAAGTGGCAATCCAGTACAGAGTAGCACCCTCTGACAACAGTTTGGGAGCAAAGGAATGTTGCATTAGATACGGAGCATGCACTAGTGTAACCCACACTCCTCTTGTGCATCTTCCTGCAGTTCTTTGGTTGTTTTCTGCCATCARTAGGTTTCTGTTAAAAAGTAAAGTTTATTTGCTAGCTTTGTTGGTTTTGAAAAAATAGGGGAGCAATAAGACACTGCATAATTCTGTACAAGACGTGGAGATAATGGCTCTCAGAAGACAACTGTGAAAATCAAGATCATTGAGATTAGTCTTTTTTCTGTATTGAAAGTAGAACACAACACATTATAAGTATGGGAGATGTCTGGGAAGTATGAGGTACAAGGTTTATGAGAAGCTTAAGTGCAGTATGAAATTGGCTGGCTAAAGATAATACCAAGGTTAATAAGAGGAGGAAATAATTTTCTGACTACAAATCACATTTGTAATTATGCAAACTAAGATTAAAAGGGCATTTGGATTGTGGGCTCCATCACCTGAGATGGTTGCCTTAGCACTGACGTATTCCTCAGCATTGCATGATGCTACGTCATTTGGTGTGAGACAGAGGAGGGAGGAAGAGTTGGTTAGCGTGAGTACCTAAAACCAAATCAGATTCACAGATTTTGGAGATTTTTACACAAATAGATCTCCGTTTAAGGATGGGGCAGTTGTGGGCTTCCTCTCTAGGAAAGGAAGAGTGAGAAGTTTGTTAATTTACAGGAGTGCCTGTGAGAGCTCAGAGGAGGAATCCTGGTTATCTCTAAAGCACACCACCAGTTCTGTCCACAGAATACGTTCAGAAGAGGAGGCATCGATACTACAGGTCATTGTAGAAACCATTATGCATTGATATGAACCAGTAGTGGAGAATTCAGTCTGGAAAATCACAGTATCTGTTTGCAAAGGAAGGAACCCAGGGAAAATATTTTGTTCGCTTTTATTAAAATTGCACATTTGCTTGTATGATTTGGGGGTTATTTCCATTATGATCTGAGCAGAACAAAAATTCCTTTCAAACAAGTATCCTTCTGGCTGCTACAACTCAGATCACATTCAGATGGAAAAGGAARACAATTTTTAGTTCTGTTGCCCTTGAAAAAAAATGGTCTTAATTAAAGAGGGATATTTTTAGTGAAATACAAAATAGCTTAACGAAATATAAGACTTTTCTAGTGTTCATTGAAATTCAAAGCACTCTGAGTTCTGGCATTAGTGCAGAAAGAAATTTAATATAAATATGTACCGAATGTCTGTCACTGCTCCCATGCCATGTTGGTGTATTCCTAGAGCACATGCAACTTTCTGTGAATTTGCTGTCTGCTAAATAATAATGTCATTTACTGAGTTCCTTTAACAGCAGACACATAATCATCTGTTCAAAATAATTATGTAAGATTCTAGTTGATCTGAAGAAAGTCATATAGCTTTTTAGCTTGTAATTAACACACATACTTGCCAGCTTTGCTTTTTCATGTAGAAATAGGAGCAGTTGTGTGTTTTATTACATTTTTTTCTTTGCTGGGAGTCTGCATTCCCAACTCTACAGAAAGCTGTGAAGGATTTACACACTTGGTGCTGTAAAACAGAGCTTGAAAAAACATACCGAGTTTCTATGCAAAGGCCTGTTTCAGTAACAAGGCCTCCACTGCATCTACCTAAATATTCTTTAAATAACTTAAAAAAAAAAAAAAAAGGAAAAAAAAAGAATATGAGCATTCCCTGAGGGTGCAAGTGCTTCTGATTTTAATGGACATGAATCTTCATCTGTTACTGAGGTGCTTGTAATCAGTACATTAGAACAGATGTAAYCCACACCGGTAGAGAATGAGTCTTTGTCCCCCACTAGTGGTTGACCTAGGATGATAAAAATGTATGGCAGCTGGTTGCAAGTAGCAGTACTCCCTTACCGTGGTTGATAGGTGTCTCTGCATGAAGGTCTGAAGCTGCCAAAACTTAAACCTTTAGGGTTTCAGCTCTGCTACTCACCCTTTTCAGCTCATGGCTTTGAACAAGTTATTAGATTTGGAGTGTGTCCTTTTCCCCTCCCAACAAAAGCTCGAGCATACGTACTGTTTGTGCGGAGTGTAGGGTAACTGGTGAATTCATGCTTCCAATATTCTGTAGGTAGAAGGATAGAAGCAAAAATAATAGTTGTTGTTATCTACTGGGGCTGTAACTCCTAATTCTTCCTGCAGTTGGCTTTGGCTAAAAAGTTTTCACGTTTGGGTAAGTCATCATGTAATCTCAGAGGGTGTTTTAGCTGGGAATGTGGAGGTTATTGTAAGAAAGCCCATGCCTCAGCAAATAACTCTTATATAATTGGTAATATGCCAGCAGGACAGCGTTCAACTAGCTTAGATTCACACCAGTCCTAAGAAATGGAAGCTGGGGAAGAATAGCAGCCATATACTGCTGCAAAGTGTTACGGTATTTGTCCTGCGCCCAAACACTTTTAAGACAGATTATACCAAATTCAGGTCTCTCCTGAAATCAGAAACATAGTGATGGATTCAGAGACATTAAATCAGTCAGCCAGGACTGTGAGCAGGATTGGTGCAGACCTTCCAGTTTTGGCCTGTCACTTTGGGTTCAGAAGTGAAGGGTACTGTGCTGCAAAGCACATGATCTCRGGCTTCCCCAGCTTCTCAGGTGGTAACACAAAGCCCAGGGCTCTGCACTGGGGTAAATAACAGCAAGGAGTCTATTCATCACAGTGTCTGTGAAATTAGCACTCTTGTTAGAAAGGCAGCTCTATTCAGGTAGTTCCATATTAGCTCTTTTCTTCCTAGGGAATAAAAAGATCGAGATGAGAACTATATGATTCAAGCCTACTCGGAAGTTATCCGCCACAACAGGAGCAAAAATTTGCTGGAGAGTCCTACTGGTGTTAAATCTCTGTGCGGACAGTGTCTGGCATCATTTTATTAGCAGACTAGATATGCTGTTAAAAATTGTATCTATTATATCCATCCCAGAGGCGTTCATTCAGAAGAGAGTAATGGAGCTCAGCTGACAAAAGGGATTTGTCCAGTCGGACGTGCTGAAGGGCCTTGAGATAAGAAATAATTCTCACATAAGCAGTTCCTGAGGTAAAATATTAATTTATAGGAAATACTTTAAAATAGGTCTTTTGAGGAGATTTTATATGGCTCAGGTTTCTCATTTTTAGAAGCTTTAGAGCTTACCTCACCTGGTAAGAATTTGCAAATCCAATCCCAATGATTTGTGTGCCCATATTCACACTTTTCAAGGCATAATAACTTCCTGAGCAAGGAATATGTTTTGCTCAGGACATAGCCACGCTATGTTTTTCGGGATTAGTTCAGGGAGCTCTTTCCCCTGACAGTTCCACTGGACAAGCCTTTGCCCTGATGGAGGCTCGTTTGCCTTCCCTGAATGGTGCAGTGGGGAYGGATAGGCATGAATTCTGCCCTTTTTGTTTACTCCCTGAAAGCCCTCCCTGACCGACTGGGTGGCAGGCAATTCTCTGACAGACTGAGCTGTCGTTTTTAAAATTACTTACAGACATAGGAAGTACAAAACCAATACAGAAACAACCCTACTTTTCTCTTTGGAGGAACCCTGCTTCCCTGATGCTGTATGCCCCACTCCACACGCCATCTCTGTAAGGGGCTGTTCTTCGTTCTGGCAGGGGACTGAGTTTGTAACTCCCCTTTTATGTCCAACTTAGCAGCTGGATTTCAGCTTACATGCCAGMATGCATTTCTTGGGACATTTCTATACATTTTCATAATTAATTTATAAGGTGCAATACCAGGTACKTAGCTACCATCTGAATTTATCACCTGTGTTGCTGCCTGCCTTTACTGTTATAATTCTGCYAAAGAGCAATCAGTTTGTCTGGTGTGGTTTATTCTTTATGTGCCATAAAGCCTACTGCTTGTGTATCCATTACCCAGTAGATACGTAGAGAGTGGTACTTTGAGGGGTGGAGGAGGTGTGGGGTTATTTTGCTCTCATAGTTTGCTGGAGACACTGAAGAACTATGAAAGCTATGGTGCTTCTGTAGAGCTCATTCTTTAGTTGGTGTAGAGCTTGCCACTTCTCTAAATGAGCTCAGGTATTACATCTACTCCAGCTACTAGAAAATCCTGGTCAGCAGTGTACGGGAGGGAAATGTATTGGTTTGCCCTTTATCTGKTTTTGTGATTATTTCTTGTTAACTTCAAGAGGTCTGGTTCAAATAATAGAAAAGATATCAGGAATGTAGCTGCTAGGAGAAATCGCCCCTTTTCAGGAACTGCTTTTATATTACTAGATTTTAGACATTTGGATTATCATGTTTTCAATGGAAGAGACAGTGTCAAAGCCCCATTTGTGCCTGCTTGCTTCAGATTGCAGATTAAGAGTGCTTTTAAAACTGTCTTTAAAAATGCTATTTATAAGAAAATGCAAGAAAATTGGACTGTATAGAAATTGGACTTAACCCAATTGTTGGGAATGGAGGGAATTGTAAAGGGCTTGGAGACATGCATTGTAGCTGGCATCTCTCTGGATCTTGGKTTTGGGACCATCTGACATTAATCTTGATTGCACAAAATGAAAGAGAGCCATCCCAAATCTCTGCAGAGTCCCCCTGCCCCTAGGGTTACTTTTGTATTAATTTCATTTACAGGAATTGGGAATAGTTTCCTTAAAGGTGATCTGTGAAATTAAAGGTTTCTCCTTGCTTTGATTYAGTTAAGAGGCCAAAGCTTGTAGGCACTCAATGAAGCACTCACTGAAGTCCAATTTTTTTTCTCTGCTCCTGATGAAAGTGCTATTGCATTTGGTGAGACATTCCCAAGTAATATCTCCTGTTTACTCACTGTTATTTGCTATTGTCTGGGCAGAGTGTACTTACCTCCCCAACCTGCCAGAAATATGAAATTTGCCTCTGGTGCCTTAGATTTTATATTAAGCTATTTTTCGATCTTTAGTGAAGAAAATTCTTTTTCTTGCTGCTCTCTCCTCAGTCCTGGAAGTGGCAGCAGTCTGATCCTGCCATCTTGCAGCCTCTCAGTCAGCACTTCTCTGATTACTGCAGGATTTTTTTTGTTCTTCACCGTGTAGCTCAACCAGAGACTCCCTGTCAGTCCTAACAGCCTGTCCATAACGTGCAAGGAGTTGTTACTCTCTGCAGTGCCACGTGCCGTGTTTCAGGGGGTGTCTCTCCTCTAGTTGTGTGCACAGAGGTAACATTTTCTGTCTGCTTGCAAGGTACGGTATCACAGGTGCATGCAGGACTAAATCCTAAACCTGATTTTCTTGGGAATAAGACAYGGAAGCCTCCTCTTCCTTTGTATAAGGTCTTGCCAAACAGACCAGGGAGCCCAGGCCTGGAGATGTGGGTGTTGGTGACTGGAGCAGCTCACCAGAGCCGCTGCTCATTTATAGTGCCAGAAATCTTCTTACTCTCAGAAGATCCTGCCTTATTGTGGCAGCATCTTTTTCTGCCTAGAGCTGTCACAGAGCTTTCCTGTGGCTGGGAGGGGCATGAGGAGAAATAGGGAATTAGGAGCGGCAGCAGGTTATGGCAGTGGCTGGAGAAGGCCGGCTTGCCTGCAAATCCCAGCAAGTCTACTTCTAGCTGTGAAGTGAAAATGCATSATAAAATCTCAGGCAGGGATTTCACAGCCTCAGTGTCGTGGTTTAACTCCAGCCGGCAACTAAGCCCCACACAGCTGCTCGCTCGCTCACTCCCCCCCCCCCCGGGATGGGGGAGAGCATCAGAAGAGTAAAAATAAGAGAACTCATGGGTTGAGATAAGGACCTTTTAATTACCTTTTAATAGGTAAAGCAAAAGCCAGGCATGGAAGCAAAGCAAACCAAGGAATTCCTTCACTGCTTCCCACGGGCAGGCAGGTGTTCAGCCATCCCCAGGACAGCCGGGCTCCATCACGCCTAACGGTGACTGGGGAAGACAAACGCCATCACTCCCAACGTCCCCCCTTCCTCCCTCTTCCCCCAGCTCTATATGCTGAGCATGAGCCATATGGTGGGGGATATCCCTGGGGTCATTGGGGTCAGCTGTCCCGGCTGGGTCCCCTCCCAGCTTCTTGTGCCCCCCCAGCCTGCTCGCTGGTGGGGTGGGGTGAGGAGCAGAAAAGGCCTTGGCTCTGTGTAAGCCCTGCTCAGCAGTAAGGAAAACATCCCTGGGTTATCAACACTGTTTTCAGCACAAATCCAAAACATAGCCTTGTACTAGCTAYTGTGAAGGAAATTAACTCTACCCCAGCCAAAACCAGCACACTCAGACACAGGGAGGCGAGGCAAAGAGAAAGAGGAGGGCATGTTTTCTTCGTTGTCTTTATGAGTGGTCTTACCCAATATCATCCACCCATGKTTTTTGGCCCAGGCATTTTTCACAATTCCGGATTTTGTTTTGCTTTTTCTGTTTCCCCRGATGTTCTCTGCAACTGTGTAAGCAAGGAGAATAGATGCATAACTTCTTCACATCCCCAGTATTTACTTAGGGGGCAAGCTTCRTGTACACGTACAGACAGACACACAGACATAGGCGTGCAAAAATATGATGACCAAATGCTGYAGGCTCAGAAGTGGGCATCCATGGTGGAACTATTTCCACAGATACAAGCTGTCAGCCAACACAGGTTCTGGCACCTGCCTAATGTTACTTAGACAGAATACGTCATTATTTGCCATAAGGAATAGAGGCTTTTGAACCCAGGTATAATGCTTTTTAAAACGAGGTCTTGCATGTAGTGGCATGCCGGGAAAGGCTGCTGTGTTCTCATTCTGGTCTACAGGTGTTCTAGACTGTAAGTGACTCTGTGTTCCCATTTGCAGTATGGTCCCTTCAGGTGCTTTTTATCCTGTGAGTTTATTTTAATTACCTTGCATTGACCGTTGGCTATCTTCAGTAGTTACAGAACTACTGAAGTGATCTCTCATTATGCAATTTGGTGTATGCATAATTATGAAATTATAGTGTGTAATTTATTCATTTTGAGACCAGCTTATGATAAAATCCACAGCTGCTTCTTTCTCTAGGAAACCCTTTTTTTAACTTTAAAGGTTGAGTGGGAGGTTCCACAAAGGAGGTGAGGGGCTGTGTTTGCTTGGCAAGAGTGCACGTCACATCAGTGCTGGGGCACAAGCGGCCAGAGCGGGTGGCTCCTGGGCAGACAGCACGGATGGCACACGGAGGCTGCCCCAGGATGTGCCTGCAGGATGTGCCTAGCCGGTGTGCAACCTTGCCGTGCGTGGGCACGCGGGGCAGTCGCCGGCCTGATCCTTCCAGTGCTACTGCATCTTCGGTGTGTGCAGCGCCAGCACAAGGTACTGCTGCCCTCCCCCTCTGGGCCAGCCACGAACAGGATCAGGAACAGCTCTGCTATCCCATGCAATCAGAGGATTTATSTGTCTTAAAAATAGCCCAGGTAAATATTACACCCGCAGTGGTTTTGCACTTTCCTAGCAAATGGCAGCAGGGTTACCTTTCACGCTGCCTGTTTCTGCCCCACCGAGATCAGGTAGGGTAGGGAGGAGGGTGCGGCAGCAGTCAGCGATCACTGCATTTTTCTAGCAATCAGTATGGTTTATCTCAGAACTGACATATCTTTCCACACTTGGCTCTTAATGCAGGTTTAGCAAGCAGATTGCTGTAGAATTCATTACAGAAGCCAGGCTGTTACTGCATTCAGGTTTTGATAGGGGAATGGAAATGTGAAACATCTTTTTGGTGAAACAAAGGAAGCTGATAAAGTATGTCCTGTGAATTGAATGTTAATGCTGTTACAGGGCAAATACTTGAAGGATTGAGATGTTCTATTGAGAGCAGATCTGATCACAGGCCTTTAAGTGAATACAGTGCCTTTTAACTCCCATCTTATTTCCATTTAGAAGTAATTAAATGACTTTCAGATTCAAATGTGAATTATTTGGTGGTGATTTAGATTTTCATACAGACGAGGTATGAAAGTATCCCATTTTTTATTGTACCTACATTTTAACAGAAATTTATAATAAAATTGAAATGTGGCTTTTTATAGAAGCTTTAGGTATTGCTCAAGAACTCCTTACAGCTGGGATTGGCTTAGCTCCTAACATTAGCAGCTATGTTTTAACCCACCCTCAAACAATTACACATGATTAAAAGACAGAGTTAATTTAAAAAATACATATTTAATTGACAAGAAAATCTATCAAAATCTTTTATRTAAAACTTTTATTTTTGTTTTGTGAAATGCTGTCTCATCGATATAGACCTGCCCATGGAAATGCATGGGTATTGGTGGAAATGCCAGGGTGTTGGCAAAAGTGAGYGCATTACAGGAACAGCCAGGAGGCTGATCATTCACCTCGGGGAGACCAAAGTTCTCATCTCCAATTAGCTATTTGTCCTTTCTAGCAGACCACTGCTGCTTCTATTCTGGTGTCTCCTATTCTGATGTTTATTCAGTGTTTTGGGAAAGAAAGATCAGGATTTGCTTATAGATTAGAAGCAGTTCTGGAAAAAAACTGTTTCCTCCTACTTTCCTGCCAGTTTGAATTGCTGTTTTCTGATTATCCCTAAATCATTGCAATTGCAAAGAATGGAAAATGGACATGAATTATGTTTGACCCAAACTCGCACACTGTACATGCATCAGCCCTTAGGGTATCCCTTGGTGTCATAGCCTAAACTGTTTCAAGGTCTGAGAGTCTGCATCTTTGAGCGCTCTGCACGGCTGAGCTGACGGCTCCCCGCACAGCTCAGGGGTATATGGGAAGGGACAAATGCCTCCTGCTGGGAATTGCAGTGTAGCCCTGGGAACCCATACAGGAGCCCATGGCGGATGTCCTCTGGCTTGTGTGTACAGTAGTGCAGGGCAGGTGTATTATGTCCCCTGGGAAATGAATTAGCAACTCCCTTACTGGTGTTGGATGACAATAGGACAAAGRTTTTACTAGAGTCCAGAAACCTCAGTAACTCAACACAGCTCTCAACTATCAGAGCAAACCTTGCCCTTTCTTCAACACTTKGAGTGAATGTTTAAAAATGTGAAGCAACCAATTAATTAGGAAGAAGACTCCTCTATGGCTGGATATTTCTTTTCTTGCAGCATATTTCTCCCTAGTCTTAGGCACTATTTTGTTGTCTTTAATACCTCTTGATTACATCTTGTTATCATCTTGTCTTGATTGGCTTTGTGGCTCGTTACACAAAAAGGGTGCTAATCTTTGTTAATTAGTTCCTTATTAGAGTCAATTGAGATTTGTAGCACAAGAAGCGAGCCGTATTTCTGATGTTAAATAATTGGCTGCCAAGGAATTCTTAGCATGAAATCGTGTCAGTATAAGTGATGATACTTTAATATTTTATGTGGTTTTGTATGTGTTTACTACAGTACTTCTTCTTGGTTCTTCCAGCTGCAGTTCCCAAGACTTCTTTTTTTGTCCTGCAGTTGTCTTACTAGTTTGAACATAGCTTATCTTTCCAAGATATTTCTTTCCATATTACATTCTATGATTTCATTACTTCATTGCTAGAGAGCTATTTTGTTCAGAAAATTGTCTTCTGTAAATGGCAGGATGTACTTTCATTGCTTTTCACACTTGTCTTTATTCTGTCCTGGTTTTTGCTGTGTCATAGGATTGGATATTATAAGGTCTTTGGAGAGCATTAACACCTGAAATGTTCTCTGGAGAACTGGTAATAGGAAATGGGATGTAAGGTTGTAGCACTGCTTTAAATCAGTGGGGATGCTCCTGTATTTCACCAAAAWTCCAAGTCATTGCTCTGTACCTGGTCCCACTAATGATGACCAAAGCCCCATGTTGTGATATCACTCACAGCTTACCTCAGGTGCTGYTCCTGGCTCAGGAGGGAGAACCCATGGGAACTGAGTGTAAGGAGTAAACCTCCTCTGTGCTTGCTTAGCTCTGGGCCATACGCCAGGACATGAGGCTGAACCCAAACCAAGCCTTTTGCCTGACTTTCTGGTACGGCACAGTGCTTTTCCTGGGAGACAAAAGAAGATATTAATTACAGAATTAATCCATATCAAARCAAACACAACCTTAGGAGACCGAGCGTTTTGAGACCTGTGTTCTCAGCCTGCTCTGCTACAGCTCCGATGCATTGACCTGGGTAGTGYTCCTTTGTCCCCTGTAAAATGGGAATATAGACACCCTTGGGAGTGTAGTGATGAACTGAACTGTAGAGAAGTTGAGTATCAGTTTTTCAGCCAGTGCTAGTAGAGAATATTCTCAGGCCACAGTGGGCACCTCTGCAGCAGGTTAAGAAATCTTTGGGTTATATGTTCGTCTCAAGTACTGTAAYGTTTTACATATCATTAACATATATTTTGCAGAGCAGAGCCGAAGTCAGTCAATTGTTTTAGTCCCAATGATAGGTTTTGAAGTAGTTTAGCTAGCTTACTGCTTGTTTTCTATTTYCTTACATTATGGATCGAGCCTAGAGATGCCCCCCAAATATGTACTTTATGATTTGCTTTTTATTGTCCAGCAGTACATTAATTTTATAAAACTACCAGAAAATTTCTTCCATTCAAATAAGACCCATAGAAGAATTATTATTGTGACTCTCCCCAGAGTCACATTTATTTTGAAGATTGCTTTGAAATGGTGGAGGGACATTCTGGAGCRGGTTAACTTTATTAAGTTATATAGCTGGACTTTTTAATTTTGCAGAAAGGTCAGATCTCTCTCTTGCTAAAATCCTACGGGACTTTTACCTTCAAGGGGCTGCAGCTTCAGAKCTGCATATTGGCCCCTAGCTGCTTGTTCTCTAAACAGGAGGATTTATCTAAGTAAATATTAAAATTCAAAGATGGGCATGTGGGAATCATGCTTGGTATCCACAGGGTGTGCTTGCCTCAGCACAGTTGCTCCAGTATTCCCATGCCATGCTGAACTCCACTCATTTATCCGGCGCGTACCCGCGTGAGGGAGGACACGTACCAGTCAGGTGCTGACACCCCTCCGCAGGCAAGTGTGTCAGCAGCAGTATGGGCTGTACTACAGCTTTGCAGTTAGTTCATATGGCAAAGCATTTTTAAAAGCATCTACTGTACCTGCAGCTGATATTGATCATACTGTGTACAAATCTGTAGAGCCTTGTGATACAAAGTCCATCCTAACTTTAATCATAAAATTACATTCTTTCTCTGCACAGTACATAACCTGGTTTCTACCAATTTATCAGTCTTTCAGCGTACCTTTCTGTCTCTAATCTCTCTAATATACTGGGTGAAACACGGTCTGGTCATGGAGCTTTACATCACAGTTTGTAAGTTTTACCCTTTCTTTCGAGCAATATAACTTCACAACAAACAGATTTTAAAAAATAATAATACAAGAAATCAAATGCTTATAAACAGGCTAACCTCTGGGCATTCCGTTTTACTGTGTGGTGGTTGGAACTCATCTGCAAAATAATGCTGTGTTATTTCTCAAGGATACGTAACAAAGTAAAATAGTTTTGGTATTTGAATTATTGAAGAATCACAGTACATATCAAAACTATTTTTTGCTTTTGAGATGCTGCATGCAGAGTGATGCAGATTTAAATAGTGCATAAGGTATTTTGACAATGAAATATATTTTAAGACATAAACTGAATGTTTGTGAGTTATGAGCTTTATCCTCAGTAGTCAGAAGAATGCATTTATTCCCATTAGTGCAAAAGAACTCATAAATCAGAGTGGCAAGATACGATGCTCACAAATGTCGCATGTATGCAGATGCATTTACTCTTCCTGCTCTCAACTGAATAGTTGTGTTTAGTTGATTATCTTAAACCATGGTGGTGAAAGTCAGCGTAGCTCCCATTACAGTCTAGTGAGATAAGCTGCTTAGCTCCAGCTGACTCTCTAGCCCATAGTGATAAATAAGTTAGGAATCTTATGGTCTTGAATTTTGTATTAATAGGACAATTTGTGGCAACTTCTCAAAGATTATTTCTGTGCTACAAGTTGGAAGTCCCTAACTGAATGAAGATATAACCTGGCGCGGGCATGCTGACTCTTTCCAGTGCTGAATATTCCAATTGTGTGTGCTCTAGTGACTACTGTCGCTGCTAGAGCACAGAATTTCAAATAAAATGAAAAAAGAACAAAAAAAAAAAGAGGGAAAATCTGTGTGGGGTAGCCAGTATCTTGGAGAAATGTATATATTACCTAAGCTTTTTAAGCTCTCCTTTGAAGCTTTCTGTGAGACGCCTTCAGTAACCTGGTTTTCAAAGTAAGATAAACCTCTGGCACTGAACAGCTTTAGCCGAACGTGGAAAATTCTATGGAGGCAAACCAAGTCAGTGCTTGGAATAGGGTCCTGCCTCTGTTCTCTGCATGTTGTTCTTTTGCGGGTTCTTGCTGCATGAGTGTAACTTGTTGCAGAGTTTAACAGAAAATGTCACCGAAAGATCCTCTTAATCCAGGAGTGACTGCTAATTAGTAGATGAACTTGCAGAACGGGCAGACAGCTGGTCCTCTGTATCCCTTCTGAGTCTCTTTTCTGTTCTGGACATGGAAGTATGTGCATAAAATGAACATTATAGTCTAACATTTGAAGCAAAGGTGTCATCAAGGGACAATTCCTGTCAAAGGAAGAGTCCTCATCTTAATGATTGCCTATCTAACAAGTTAAGAACATTTTTACAGTGAAAGAATTAAGCACGGTGCAGGGCAAAGTCACAGTATTGTAAAATAATAATAAAAAAGATTATAAAAGAATACATTAGCACCTGTCATTTAAAAAATGATGAATCTTGAACTGAAGACTGTTGTGAACAAGATAAGGATGCAGCCCTCCAAGAAATACTTCAGGGGATTTCTTTTAATAAGACCTGAAAAATATGTCTTGGGCATAAGACCACAGAACAGACACTTGAAAGCCTAGAGCCAACTTTCTATTTTGCCATTGTAATTTGACCCAGCTATTGTACTTAATCACTGAATATGAGGTAGCTACAAGTTCCCATCCCTCAGATAACTTTTTAGAAGTTCAATAATTGGAAAAATTTCAGCTATTTCCCATCATGGCTAAATGGTTGGAAAAACAGTTAAAGCCCTTTCTTGAGCATTTCTAATGAAAAAAGGCACTTAATTGGGAACCTCCCATTCCCAGTTGTTCGTTAGTGGCATGTGAAGGGGAAAACAGATTTCAGAGTATTAAGACATTTCAGCGAGGTCCCTAAGGGAACATAGGGAACACTTGCTATGCAGTGAACCCAAACTTACAGGAATGCGATACCCTCATCTCACGAAAACCAGGTAGTTTCCTGCCAGTGGGAGCTGAAAGTGCTTGGCCTTGTGTGAACAATCTCAGAGATTGCAATTTACTCCTGCACAGAGGGCTGCTGGAAAAGGCCCGGTGGTTACAGTGGATGCCAAGTTGAAAATGAGACAACAGTCCGTTCTACTGCAAATAAGGCAAACCATTGGGAGGGGTAAAGTCAGAAGGTAAGGGAAGAAGGCAGTGCATGTCCATTCTGACTTTGTTCTTGTTATGGGAGAATCAGTGCTGACTTAAGGATTTTTTTGTTTTGATTAACGGTATGTGTACTATCTGATTCTGAGCATGTTTACTTGCATTAGCTCACTTGGAGTACTTTAGTTTGGGCTAAATACCTGAGCTCAGTTTGAGAATACTTGAGCTTTGCTTGTATGAAATGTATGAACTATTAAAGAACAGGCTTCCAAAGCACATTTCAGACAGTGACTCCATGTCACTTGAATATCTTATTGTGATATTGAAGAAAAGATTGGACCAACACTTGTCAGGAAAGCAGTGGTAGTAGAGGATTGTTGAAGGTGGAGCTGATCCTCTCTTTGATTGGGAGAACGGTAAAGATGGTCTCTATGGGTACCTTGCCATTTTCTGTCGAAAAGATTTGTTGGCCCTCAGTAAAATGTGGCATATCTAGCTGCTTTYATTTCTCTGTCTGTCATTAGTTCTACTCCTGAGACCCTTTCAAGCACTAAAGGTCCCTGAAGGATGAGGAGAACTCCACCATATACGAAAATTTGGCGGTGTGTGTATGTGTGTGTGTGCAATCTGTGATCACATCAGTCTCATTTAATTCTTCAGAATACTCAGTGTACTGAGTTGCCCAGTTATTTGGCAGTTAGAATTGTGACCAACAGTTGTACAATTGATTTTAATGTACCTTGTTCTTAGAAATTTGAACATCCTGTTAATTGTTTACAGTGGGATCCTTTGAAAAAGTTGCAGATTAATGTACCTTTTTATTGCAAAAATCTTACTAACAGGAATAACATCCAAATGCAGAGTTTGTTTGAGAGTCAATAATGACATTCTCCATGCTGTCCTCAGGCAAGCAAATGACATTTTGAAATATTAGATTTTAGAAAGTATGAAAGACCCTGCACCCAAAGTATTGCAGAAAATCAAAAACATTGTCTGTTACATTAATGTCTTGATTCCAGACTGTGAGAAACTATTTTATGAAATTTAGAGCTGCAGTTCTCTTGCAGACAATCATGATATATTAAAAAGTTCATGGAAATAGACAGGCTCTGTGTGAACCTTCAAAACAAAACCAAAAGGATTATGACTCCAAATTTRGCTGGATAACACATTAATCATCTTTTGGAAGTTATTGTTTAACAGTAGTATGCAGGATAGTCTCTTAGAATTTAAGTCAAACATATTTAAAGAGGGATTTATTTATTTATTTGCAGTTTCACTAGAGGAGGCAACACTTACAGACGGCACTTACAAAATTGTGAGGTTTTTTCATTCTGAGTTTTGTCCTGTGTCTGTGAGAGATGGTTGGACGTAGCAGAATGACATCTTCCGGATATTTTTAGTCTTATGCTGGTTTGTAATGTTGTATTTACACCARCCATTGGAAAGGTCACTTTATAAATTGGCATAAAGTTGCACGCTATCACAGCTAATAGGGCAGCTGTTACTGGATATTACGTTTCTTCAATCTTCCACCTATTCCATCATTCTAGAACAAAGCCAGTGAGGGAATGCATGTTTGTCTTATGCTTTGAGTTAAAATATATACATTTGAACAATGTGAGTTTCCTCAGTTCAGTAACACCTCTCACCTGTGAGGTTGAAGAGCATCTAAGCCAACTACACATTATGTTGCGTATCATACTGTAACACTTACTATGGTGTGCCTAAGAACCCACCAGAAAGGGTGGACTCCACTCCTCAAACTCTGTTTTCATGGAATAGTTTTACTCCTCATGTAAAATTTGTGGTAAAATGGGATAGTTTTACCACCTCACGTAGCTGCATTCTCCATTGGTCTGAAGGGAGGTTAGCTGTCGTACTGCAGAGCGCACCTGAACTTTGCCATTTTAAATGGTTAGAGAGAATGCCTCCCTCCTGAGTGCTTGGGTTTGTGGAGAGTCAGGATGACAGTGAGGAACTGTGAGAAATCAAGATGAAGAGACAGCCTTTCACATAGCAGTCGCACAAAAATGGGACGAAAAGCAGGACATGCACTTTAGTTTTTCAGTTTTGTAGCCTTCGTATTGACAATACGTCTGTTTTCCTCCGTCCTGCATGTGGAATACTTTGAACTCAAGGAGATGCGCTGCATGCATCTTTACAAGGACACTCCTCGTGCTATAGAAACTATTTGCTCAGCACTGGACTCAGTTGTTTGCTTTGTAAGATTTGAATGTGTCGTGGTTATCTCACCCACTTTTGTGGTAGATCCTTAAAATAAAAACTTCCTTATGGTTCAGGCTCATAGAACTCTGGTGTAGATCAATGCATCTTGTCTTCCAGCTTGAGAAAACTTTTACCCTTTGGATTCCTCAGACTAGAATTAACATCAGTGAATGCAGATACCTCCGTTCCTGGAAAGATGTAGAAAGCAGTGAAAATACTGAGTACAGTCCTCAGAAGAAATCCTTTCTCTACTSGTTTTGTTAGTCTCAGAATAAAAGCTAGATTCTAAAAGGGACCTCAATGTAAAATGGAAATGAACTTAGGGCACATTACAAGCAGGTTTCAGATTTTGTGTAAATCTAAGAATGTTGGAGGCTGCTGGCTGGGCTTTGCTTGAAAAACAATTTTTCACATAGCTTTGATGCAACTGCTGATGAAATGAAAATGGAAACCACTGCCTACTGATCGGTATGGATGCACAGTTCAGGGCTGCACAGTGGAAATTTGTTGGGGCTAAGATGTTTCCTGCTTCTGCCTTTACCTTCTTCTGTCCCTTGACTGTATTCAGATCTGAAATTCTCATTTCATCTGGAATATTGCAGCAGCTCATGTGCACCGTATAATTAGGGATTCTCAGCTCCACGGCCTGACACTCATTATACTGCATGCAATGTTCTTTGTCAAAAGGGCAAGAAGGGGCATGTGCTCAATATGGATGAAGCTATCTGTATGAAAGGAGCTTCTAAATCTRTATCTGCACCAGTGAAGGATGAGGCTGTTTGGTAGTCACAGCTGAATTTTGGCTAAGTGAAAACGTTCACTTGCCTGCATGTTCCCTATATGCTGGTGAACAAACATCAGCATWATCAAGCATGAAATAAGAGCCTCAATTCTCAGATGAAAGTGTGAAGGTGGATTTGCATTCATCACCCACACAGGCATATCATTATGGAGTTTGATCCTTATCTCTGAGATACTGCAGAATATGTACAAAAGCTTCTACGAACCGTTGTGCTGCCGATCCCTGCACAGACCTTAAGGACTCGTTCTCTGCGTGCCCACGTAAATCAGCACAGGGACTGTGCAGTGCTCTCTTTACAGCATGGGGATAGGTGAGTGACATGTTTTAGTAAATTATGCAGTTTCCAAAAGGCAAGGCTACCATGTGATACACTTCCACTCAGGAGGCATTAGTTTTTGCCACAAAATTTGTGTTTCTTAAAGGAAAATATTACTCTGTGGCTATGTCATAAGCAAATGCAGGTATTAGAATTGCTCCCCACTTTGTTGTGGGTTTTTTTCCTGTTTCAGTGAGTTTTCTTTCTCAGTAGAAATCCCATTTAGCTTAAACTTGGTTTTTTTTCCAAAGTATAACCTCAAGCTAAACTCTTTTGTTTATGCTGCTTTTTTTGCAATGGTTTTAAGCTGAAGTTAACYTTCCTATTAGCATTTTAATGGAAAAAGAGGTTCTACCACTTAGCAAGAAGTTTTGTCTGCTTTCAAATAGCAACATGGTAAAGGTATGAAATGCTGCTTTCCAGTGTTTGCAAATTCCTTCTTTTCCTACAGCAAGAGTCTTTTCTCTTTATTGATATAAATAAGAACAGCATTTGGCAGGAACTTCCCAGGTCATCTGTTTCAGTCATTTGCTTTATAATCATATCAAATATTTCACATTATAAGCTAGTCAGTCTTGTTTTAAATGAAACTGAGGTTTTTTTGCCCCTACTTTCTTAAGTCAAAGCCTATTCTAAATGCTCACTTTTCTGGTGGTTAAAATACCTCTTCATAGCTTAAAAGAATTCATGGTCAATTATAGCCACTTGTTCCAGTGCCAATAATGTCCTTTAGCTGAAACRTTGTTCTTTTAAGTGAAGATGACTTTCCAAATAGGATTTTGTTGCCGTAGTCCTTCCTTACAAATGTCCCCATTGTGTGACACTGTATGGGGAGCCCTTTCCTTAGTGGGGGATCTGGAAGTGGGTCAGGGCATTGTGTGCCTAAGTAAATAATATTAAAAGTACTGTCAGCTTTCCAAAAGTACTGCAGGGTCTTTCTAACACCCTCTCAAAATAGTAGAGGTTAAGCCATGTGAAAATCGAAGGGCAAGCAGTAGATTTGTTATACARGTAAGAATTATTTATTAGAAGTTCTCAGGACAATAAAGGCTTTAAAATAAGGGTTATRATAATAGCTTTGCTCCTGCCTTTCTAGGGTTTCCATTAGACATTAATTCTATTATTAAAAATTGAATTTGTTTTATTTATGATCCTGTTTTCTTAGAAGACACCTATTGATCAAAACAGGCCTGGGCTTATTAAAAATTCAAAGCATTATCTGGATCAGTTGTCAAGCTGGATATATTAAACCAGAATATGTTTTAACAGTAGCAGTTCAAAGTGATGTGCCCAGCAAGAAGGGGAGCCAGGCACACCTACAAAGTATATCCCGAAAACCCGAAGCACCTTCAGGGACCCAGAGGTGAGRGCACGTTGTGGTGCTGTGCCGATGGAGGCACAGTGGTTCTTTGGGCAGTTGCTGGCAGGAAGAGGCTGGTGATAAGAGCCTGTCGAAAGGGCTTTATATTGAGAGAATTTAATCTCTCTACTGATAAAAGTACTGGGAAGGTGCCTTTCTGATGGTATATTTGGTGCTTTCACATAGAAGGGCTCACTGAGGTCACTGAAAAAGACAAAACGGAAACTAGAAGGTGCCAAGTGAAGCCAGACAGGTTCGTACAGGACGCAGCAGGGAGTTGCTAACGCTGGAGCGAAGTGTCCATGTGACGGTGACGGTGCTGCCTCCATCCCCTGGCCTCACCTGGGGGAGGACGAGCATCAGCACCTGAGCTCCAGCGAGGTGTGGCATCTGCAGTGTGCCCTTACATGGAGATAGTGTGAGTGTGTTGGCTTTTTACTATGCTGGCTGGAAGAGCAGTTGATAGAAAGCTATGCTTTTCTTGTAAATTGCTTGAAAAATGGTGTATTTGGGGAAAATGTTCGATCTTGCACACMGGTATCTGATGAGGCTATGTTAAAAGACGGAAACCTCCATCTGCTGTATGAGAGCAGTTCAGCGTGTCAGAACAGCAGGTCATGGGGGCTTGTGTGACTTAACTGTGYCCAGAGTTATTTATGTTCTTTTATTGAGAGCAAAGTCTACAAAGCTGCTGTCCTGAAGAATCAGAAATTTGAATACAGGAGGATTTCCGACCAAAAGATGAGTATTGGATCAGTAAATTAAGTTTAGTTATGAGAGGATAAACATACATTGTCAGGCACTACACCTCTTCCTATCCCTGCGGTTTTGGGGTGGGGTGGATTGGTGATGTTGCATTACATTAACATARAAGTCTTTTGTGAGGCAGGGTGACTGTACCTGAGATTACCCACTCTTACAGAAGAGAAGGTAGCTGTTAGTGTAATGTATTTGCTGGTTTGGACAGACAGATTGCAGATTTTCCAAATCACCTTTCCTTCCTTTTAAACAAAAAATCATGAGGAGAACAAAACCACCAAGATAGTATGTTAGGTCTTGAKATTACCCTTACTACAAAGTTAAATGGTTTGAGTTTAATAATAGTAATAGTAATAGTAATAATAATAATGATAATAATAATTTGAGGTTACATCATATTTAATATTCATAAAAGGAATTTCAGAAAATGGTGATATCTTTGCCCAATCTGCTATTCAATGGTATCAATTTTGTCCGATTTTCAAAATGATTCATTTTAAAGAAGACATTTACAGGTTGTTGGTTTTTATATATGTTCTGTTAAAGGATTGTAACCGCAGGCAGGTATCCCAAATTCCCACATATAAAACTGTCATTCTCATTTGAAATAGCTCAAAAGTACCATCTCGACCACTCAATTCACCCCAAGTTCGTCTTACTTGGGGTCAGGATTTTGACCTGCGTAGCTGGCAATTGTGTCCTAAGTTGTGCTTGTTTGATTTGTCTGCATTTAGGAAGCAGAATTAGAGGCACGTAACATGACTTCATTGTGGATCATTTATACAAGAGGAATGTTGTTAGTATACGAGTACAAAGTAGCTGGTGTTTGCCAGCTGCTGCTCTTTGACTCTGCTGTGCTAACAGATTGTTGACTTTGTGTATATGTAATGATTTTTTCAAAGAATCAGTGATCGTTGAGGCAGCAATAATTGGCACCAGGGAAACCTTTTAGCAAGCCTTCCCTAGCGGTTCGGGATGTGTTGATTTTCACTGGTTTTTGAATAGCTAGAAAATGTGCTAATTTTCAGTTGTGTAGTAACACTTAATTAAAAATGCTGTAGAGACTCGGAGGGGTGGGCTTAATGTTGGGCGAGATCTTGACAAGTGGGCAGTGTGTACCGATGAGACTGAGAATGAACTATTGTCTCAGACAAACTGGGAAGTGGAAGAATAGAAGGCCTTGTTTGTAAAGAAAAAGCAGCAGGAGAAAAATTCACAGCAAAAGTCATTGTAATGAACTGAGAATGGAAGTACATGATACAAACTGTCCAGCTTGGATTATTTAGGAGCCAAGCATCCTACCATGCTGTTCAACAAGAAGCACTGGGCTTCAAAGTGAAGATCCACTAGATCCAAAGCCCAGGCTTGGGATGTTACCAGTTTAAGGGCATGTTGGGTTCTGTGCATGCATGATATACAAGGGACATCTGGAAATGTTTCATCTGACTGTGGGATTATATTTACTTGTCACTTGCAAGCCTGTCCATCATCATTATTTACCACTTAGGGCATCACAGCCCCCAGGCACAGAAGCCAATGTCATTGATTACGGCTGGTGCACACCAGGGTCAAGAACACTGGACTGAAAATATTCCTCAACCAGCTTGCAGTAGTTCAGTGCCTGGGATGACTACGGAGAGCTGCTGACTGGAGCCCTCAGTAGGGAGAACTTTTATGCAGTTTTCATCAGAGTAAATGCACTCAGCTGTGTGGGTCTTGCACCTGCCTGCCATCTTTTCTAGCACCAAGACTGAATACCRCTTCTCAGGAAGCATTCATACCAGTGCAGGCTGGAGATGACAGGCACCCTGCTGAATTTTGGATCCCTCTGTCAAGATCCATGTGCAAAAGGGTTCCACAGATGTGTCYCTTTAGGAAATAGGGATAGACATTTGAATAAAATGCTGAGCTCCCTTTCCTAGTGAAGGTGAACGTGATTTGCACCATCGTTGTGACCTTACAATTCCATGTGAGAGAGGGACAGGTCTTTTATGAYGGGCTCATAGCTCATCAGTGACACAAGCTGACATTTCATACTGCTTCTGCTCATTCTGTTTGGTCCACAGAGGAATCAACAAGCAGAAAGTAATAGCTTACACTGGGGAGAGATTGTGGATCTTTTTGGATGACCCTGTCTTGTGTGTTCCTACCTGTCACCCAGATTTACAGCAGAGCCAGGATGGGTTAATTTCCTACCTGTCCCCAGATCCTGTGACAGAGCGTTGTACGGCATTGTTGGGTCTAGTTCTGTTCAAAGTAATGGCCTTCTTTACCCCATAGAAATGGGCCTTATGCCTTTTCTGCGATCTCATAAGGGAAATAACACTAATGAAGAGGAGAATGGCGAGTCTGTTCTTCTTTAGTCGTGCCATGCTAGTATGTCATGCTAGTATAGCCAGTAAGACATGCTAGTGTCAGAGTCAAAGTCCTGCTCCATATGGGTTTATTATAAATGTGCTACTTACAGTAGCTTGACCTGGGATTTGGTACACCCATATTTCAGCCTGGGAGTAGTCATTTACTTGCCCACATTTTGGAAGCTGGTGACTTACAAATTTCAAATGTACAAAAGAATTAAAGGAAAGTACAAGAGTCACCATTTGGGTGCCCCACACATTTCAGCAGTACGTGAAGTGCGTGTCCAGCCCAGCAAGGTCTTTGCAGAACAGAGAAGTGATTTATGCTCACGCTAAATGTCAAGCATATGTAATGGCTGCAGGTCTTTGAGCTAAGGTCAACCAAAGACTAGGCTTAGGATTTGGGTAAGGTTAGAACAGGGACAAAGCCTARTGCTCTAGTTGGAGTGGGGCTGAGGAGGGACTGCCGAAGGAAAACAGACCATTCTTCTGGAGCTTCCATCAGAAAGTTTCTTGCCAGAGCTTTGTCCCTCAGCATATGCTGATGACTCRTTTCTCACAGAGGCCATGTTCTGCACAATGCTACGTGGCAGGCAGTCTTGGCTGACACTGGCTCACAAGCTGTTTTATTTTCTCTACCAGGTCCGTGGAGGCTGCGGTTGCAGCTGTAATTTCATTTGAGCCGGTATGAGTGTGGAGCAATCCTGTGCCATGGTGTCCAGGAGTAGAAATTGTCTGTCAAGTGGTATCACTAAGTAGAGATAGAAAGTACTCCCCTTTGTTCCAGTCTCAAAATACTACTGCAGTTGTCTTACTCCTGCTTCCCCTGGCCATAGCTTTAATACATAGTAGAGTAGAAGTTCATCTATTTACCTTAAATGTTGGTATAAAACAGGTTGTACATTTGGATAAGTGAACAGGGAACTCTGCATTTTTTCCATCTTCTCTTTCAGTTTAGGCAATACCTCAAATCTATTTGYCTGTTGTATAGGTCTGGATTTCAGTGCAGGTTTTCTTGAGCCTCATTCACGTAAGTATCATATCTTGCAAGACATCCAATCTTGAATGGCTCTTCCGTTGTCTTAGAGGCCTTAGTCTGCCAACCCAAAGGAAGCCTACTTGTGCAGGATCAGACAGTTCACGTACGAAAGAATACCTACAGCTGAGTTCTGTTCTGGGATATTCCTCCTTTGAAGGCTGTGATATGGGAGATACAGATAGTAGTTTGGTTTTCTCCAGATTCCTCCAGAACTTTGAGGGTTTTTAAAAAAACAAAAGCAAAAGTTAAGGCTCTAGCTTCTGCAGCTGTGAAAGAAGCTTTCAAAACTAACATGAGTTTAAATTAGGAAGTTTTATCTGCCTGAATCTGAAGCTTGAAAATGTAAGAGTCATTTCAGTTGCTTAATGAAATAATGAAAGCTCATATGAAATTATGCAAAACCAGGGGAAATTCAGTATTCTGAAACCCTACACCCAGATTAATCAAACTAATGGCAAGGTATAAAAGGACACATTTGGGAGATTATGTAGAAATTCAGCTATGTAGGGTTTTAAGAGCCTTGGAAAGGGAAGATGAGCCTTTGCTAAGTGCTGTGTGGCAATTTTCTCAGTACAGTAGTTAAATACAATATTTTGGGGAGAAGTGATGTGGGKTTTTTTTYYTTTTTTTTGCCTACAAACCTCCTCAACACATTTGTTTTATATTGGAGGAAGTTAAATATGCTTCAAAGATATTGTCTTAATTTTCTGAAGAAAAATATGTAACTATGCTTCATATAGGAAAAATATCACACCAAGGTRTTCCTATTTGGGGAGAAGAGATATATTACTCTTCCTTTCTTTTTTTTTTTTTATCTAAAACTGAATTTGACATTAATTTACAAACAGTTTCAGGCAACCAATAACACATTTCTTTTCCTTCATAAGCCATTTGTCTGAAAAAATTAACTGGGCTCCTACCTTGAATATTTGAGCRCTGCTCAGTGTTCAAACAGTGTGAAAATATAATTGGAATCTCCTAGTTTCTGCTGCTTCTCACTATCATATTTTAAATAGAACAAACAATATGTAGAAGTGAAAAAAGAAAGGAATTAAAGCCTGAGAGGGCTGAAATCTGGGAAAGGATGTGATACACCCAAAACYTATAATGAAATTTATGAATTAAAAAGTGTGCTTACCAAGAGTACCAGCAAAAATGAATACTAAGAATCAGATACCTTACTGCCAAACTATTACCCCCAAAACTTGGGAACTTGGAATTCAGGTGCCAAATTTACTCTCCTCTGTGACAGGCTGCTGTGCCAGCACTCAGAGTCATCCCACTCACACCACAGAAGGTCGAGAGAGTCTAAAACCATAAAGGATCAAGATAAATAGCAGCATGACGATAATCAGCCCAAAGCTYCTGCTTGCCCTGAATGAGCTCGCTTGTGAGACTGCAGCCTCATCTCTCGAAGGAAACATCTCCAGATGAAATTTACTTCACTAGAGGGATTCAGACTGRAAAGTTTCCTGATCTGAGGGTTTTTCCCTGCTCTTAAAACCATGCTCCACCTGCAGCAGCCCAAAATGCACTTATTAATATGAGACTAGGCCTTTATCTAGGGCATGAGGAAAGCACTGCTTCATTGGTGGTGGAAAGCTTGCTCCCATAAGGGCATCTTGTCACAGCCCACATCGCATGTCTCATGTACAGTTTCATGTACAGAGTGTCCCTCAAGGAAATGCTCCATYCCCAAATCTGTATGCTTATCTCAGTGCATCTCTGACAGTCCCCATGGCTTGTACTTGTACTGTACGTGCCTCTCCTGTTCCCACCTAGGATCCCTCGTACTTGTTTCCCAAAGGAGACATTTCAGTGTGTGGTATTGGTAAATCATCTTTCTAAGAGGCAGAGGGAAATGGAAAGGAGGCGGAAAGGGGCTTGTGTGCCATTTGAAGGATGGAAGGAGCACACTCTGTTGTGCTGTTTGCTCCCACAGTAGTGTGGATTTGGAGATTTTGAGCATTCCCCYGTGGATGCCACTCGCCTCGATCCACATTTTCCAAATACGCTGATGCAGCAGAGATGAGCACCAGAGAGAAGCACATGCTCTGAAAACACTTCATCAAAGCCTGTTTGTTATGACTAACAGCCATCAGTGTACAAAAGAGRTGGTGACATCTCTTGAGTTAAGATAACGTGAGGAAAGAGAGAATGGGCAAGTTTCCTCAGATGCAGCCTAAGCTCCTACCAAGCCAGTTTGCCTGCCCTGGCCAGCTCAGCTTGGTCATGGCAGAGAGCACCTGCCTCAGCCCCCACGGTCAAGGYGAGCACAGAGACTCCTGACCCCGAGCTGCCTGCTTCTCTCATGACTCACATGTTAAGTCAGGTTCTTTAACCTAAAAAATATGGCTGCAGAATAATCCTTGTTGGTTCATTTCCACTTCAAGTAAGCATAAATCCTATTGCTAAGTCCTCTGTCATAGTGCTGCGGGGGGCTGGGTCTCGGGGAGGACTCGGGTTGCCTCAGAGGTAGTTCAAATGTTATTAAAGGAAAGGTCAGGCTGCCAGCCAAAGATGGAGAGATGGTAGTTTGTGATAGACATGTTTGTAAAATCTGGGAGGAAAATATTGGGGAGGAAGATGGGGGGAGAAAATTTGCTCTGTTAGACATCTGTGTATTGAAAGTGACAACATTTAATATTATTAGCAGGAAAATGTATCACATATTAAATTAATGTACCATATTATGGGGTGCTTTTATACAGCAATTTGGCACTCTTGGTGAAGTTTTGTGTTGAGAAGTAATAAAGAAAATTCTAGTGTAAAATATGCTACCTTCAACATYCATAAAACATGCTGTACTTTAAAGGACCCGATCCTGTTCACATCCACAGAAACGGAAGCTTTGCCATTGACTTCTGCGGAAGCAAGGTCAGCTACAAAATGATCAATTAAATAGGATTCCAAGAATGATTTACTGTCCCCACGATATTCATTTTCACCCCATTAGTGCTCCTTTTCGTTAGTGTGACCTTCAGTCTTGCATAGTGAAATGCTCGTTGCTCCAAACCATGACGTAACATGATGAGAATACAACTGATAAGGCAATGATCTGAATCAAACAAGATAGTACCAGTGTGCAGGAACTTTTTGTACAGTACAGTGGACTCYTGGCCCACACCTTGTAGTGGTTTTGGACACCCTGGCTGTATAAAATCTGTAAATTCTCATAAATTAGTTAATGTGTAGGCTTGAGGAATCAAAATATCTTCTATAAGATCTGTTTGATTGCTGATCATTTTTAAAGCACTTCAATGACTGAACTATAGCATCCAGACATATATTTTCTTGGGGGGAAATTAATGTTGGTTTGCTTTTCCAAATAAAAATATCTAGCTTCGGATCTGTAAGACAAACGGAAAACAAACAAAGGGCTAATCCCAGTGGAACAGGAATTCAGTTATGCACCATCTATATCACAGACCTTGGAAATCTTGACTTGCAGTTTCCATTGAAAAATAGAGATGTTTGATGTAGTGACAGATGATATACTGTACTGTATTTTCTTTTTCTATTGCTGTTGGAATTGTATATTTAGTGAATTAGTTGTGATTGATGATAGTGTTTTAAGGACTTGCTAGTTCTTCCTGGCAAAAGATGGCATATTTTAACTATATTAATGGTTTGAGACTTAAGGATAGCACCATATATTTTTGTAATCTTTCAGCAGCAAAGCCACAATTTATACAAATGGATTCACTCTGTCTTTAGCTCAAGCAACTCTGACAAAAGATGTCATTTGAAGTAATGTTACTCATCATTCATAAACGCAAAAGCTTAAGGCTCCATTGCTTTGATATGAAATTGCGCTGGATTTTTCAACTCCTTGCAAGATCAGTATATGGTGTTAATGATAATTTAACTGTTTTATGCAGCTCCAGATTAGACTACTTTTGAACACAAAGGTGCTTATTTACCAACAGAAAGAGATACACTAACTTGAGAGTATGTAGGAGGAGAAAAGAAGCATTCCAGCCACAACTCAGAATTCCCTAAATGTCAGCTCTGGAGCAGTTAAAAAATAGTGCTACCATGCGTTCAGCCAAAATTGCCTATTTACAGTACAGTATATTAGATCCCTTTACAGCACCTTGGTAAGGAAGCACATCATTGCAGAATAATACCAAGGGCTGGGAGAGGTCTCTGACTTTTACTTTGGTGTATTAGCTGAAATGGAGCCCAATCCTGCAGTTGCATTTGAATACTCCCTTTTGTTRTGATATCAGTAATGGATGTATAGGGACCATCTCTGGATGGGTAATAATCAACAAAAGCATGTACAAAAAGTAGTCTTTAGACACAATCTGAGAATAATAACAGATTAAGACAGACCTTCTGCCTTAAAAGCGTATCTAACATTGCTGCTGCACTGTGGTTTTCCTTCTGTGATCCAACCCTTTTACRATGTCTCTATGCTTTTGCTACTAAAAAAACCTCCAAGCAACAACCAAACAAACCCCAGCCATTCCTTTCTCTGTTTAATCCACTGGTTCTGTAAAAAGCAATGATATCATATAGTTTGTAGATAAGTGATAGATCTTTATATAGTGCCTGTTTTACAAGTGTGCTGACACACAAAGAATTTTTTAATTATTAATGAAAATCTGGGAGAGAAAGTGATAATATTTCCCACCTGTAATCCTGTATTTAGATTATCTCCATATTAACCTGTTAAAATACTTTGTTCTGTAATTATTAATCCAAATACTGTTCACCTCCTGAGAAACTGTCATGGTCTTTAGCTCTGCATCTCACGTCTTTCAGTTTAAAATGTTGCCTTACCTTTCTAGAAAACAGACCTTAGAATTTAAGAAAAAGACCTGATGAACAAAACATAATCTTTTTTCCTGTAATAAATAAAATATGATTGATAACTATTGTGCATCAGAAGGAGCTGATGGACATGTACATGTTGATTAGAGAGAACTGAACGTGGTGCATAACACATTTTAAAGCAGACAATAAAATGGAGAAAAATTTTCAAATGGGGTTGGATGGTAGGTAAAACAGTCACATGGAGCTGGGTCAGGTTATCACACTCACCGTATGATGAACGTGACAAAAAATGCAACCTTTACTGTTTCCTACACTGCCACTGCTGAGTTTGTGCTCAGCTTCTCCATCAGCCAGTCATCCCATCCTTTGGGACTGAAGTATTATAGATGGTCAGAAATGTATTTTTTTTATCTGTGAGGAAGTTTGTGGGTTTTTTCCTCAGATTTTGCTTTCATTTTACATTGGAACAAAAGCCAAAATTCTCGAAATTCCCCTCATGAAGGCACATCTGACGAATGCCACTTGAGAATACTGTTTCAGAAAGAAATGAAAGTTTCAGGGTGGCATTACTGGAAAATTTGGGGGGGGATTCTTCTTTAAATGACTGTCTTTGTTGCTTGAACATTGTTCCATGAGCTGGGGCAGTAGTACTACATAATCATAGATAAGATATAAAATGGCAGTCAAAATAGTATGTTGAGTTTTATTTGAATGATGTAGTTTAAATGTAATGGCAGTTACTACCTAGAACAGATTGAATTGTCTCATTCTCTTGTTGAAAATGTCAAAGCAAAATCTTAAATTGCTTTAACACATGACAAACAGAAGACACTTTCAACAGGAAAATGAAGTGTCAAGAAGGTTCGTTACAACAAGCTGACACAATTTCATGAAAAATTTCTCAGAAATTACATTCCTGGTGCAAAACTTATATCTTGCTGCTAGAAAAAAGCAGCAGAAAACCTAAAACCTGGGTAACGAATGGTCCTCTGAGAACAGCAGAGAAATGTAGAAGCTGAGGAAAGTGATCTCTGTTTTGAGCGGCTTCACCAACAGCGTCCCGGTGGCTGAGGAGTGGGAGCAGTGCTGATTTCTGTCCTGGCAGCTGGATGGAGAAATTGCAGGAGAACAGAAAACCCCTCTCCAGGAGCCTGCGTATGCACAAGTAGTTGAGGGAGAGGCAGGTGGAGTATCTGGGTGTTTGGGCAGCCCATCGGTATCGCGTCCATGCACCGTTCCCAGAGACCTTGTACTGCCTCCTCCACCGAGGCTGGGGGGAGCGAGTTCCCCTTCCCAAGCACTTCATGTGTATAGCCCTGGCTGAGAGGAAACTTGGCGCTGTTTTGTTCATGAAAATAAGGTGGGTTCCTCTCCCTCACCTCTCCCTCCCCTCGCCTCCTCTCCCCTCCCCTCCCCTCCCTTCCCCTCCCCTTTTTCTGCTTGATGTTCTTTGGCTCTTTCCGTTGTTTTTTTCCTATTTTTTTCTTAATTTAAAGATTATCTTCATCTTTTAATAAAGGATGGAGRAAATATACTGAAGGATTAAATCCTTATCTGCAGCCATTTGAAGTGCCTGTGGGACTGTTTAATCTCACATTTCAGGGGATTGGAAGCTAGGCCCTCCTGCAGTTTCTGCTGCATACAGTATAACCTGTGCCCAAAYTGACCTGTGGGACAGGTACAATCCATCACTTACTCTGCTGTCAAGTTTATTTTATGCTCCTCTGGTATAAATGACTAGTGTGTTGACAGCCTGCTTAGCAATGGTCACATAGATTCAAAACAAGTATAGTCCCAATGACATCTTTTGGCCATGTCTTCACTCTTTTCCATTGCTTTYAGTGTTGCCACAAGGTCTTTGAATTGTTTCACTGGGAAGTTAATTTGTTCCTCTCAACTGTGCTGCATGTCCTTGGGCTTGTTAACGGGGCTGCACAGAGATGCACCAGTGGGCACTGGAATGACATTTGTCCTCSTGCTTTTTGTATGTGTAGCTCTCTATGCAGCCTTTAGTCACGTTCCCCTTGGAGGTTTGCTTGCCGTTCTTTGCATCTCCACTGACCATTAAACATTTTCAAGTAATACGTTAGTCAACATGTTTATTGTTGAGTAGTCGCCTCCTGTAAACCTGATGCGTGGGGGTGAGAGTGTGCCCACTGACTTAGGATGTGAATCATTTATCTGAAACTTGTTTTATCAAAGCTATGAAGTTTTGCATAGCATCTTTCTTTGAGGCAGTGCTTTGCRCATGTTTGGTGTATTTTTGTGAAAAAGAAATTGCATTCTTGGATCAGAAGACTTCTCTGTGCTTGATAGCAGCTGATACTGAAAGACTCAGGTCCCACACGGATCACCAGGAGGCTATTCTGCTTCCCATCAACTGGTATAAACTCTGATGAAAGTGGGGAATGGCAGCACTGCTGACTCTGAAAATGGGTCGTCCCACCAGAGATTTCTATGKATGCTACTTTTTTTATTAATTCTTTTAAATCATTTGCCTCAAATAAGAAGTCAAATTTCATGAGATAACTATCTCCTTCATTTCTTAAAGCATTGTCTTTCATCAGAAGATTTACATTTTCTTGATCTTTGGTCATGAGGCAGGATAAACAGTAGCGAGTGTATCTATGGTTTCTTTACATGCCTGTATTATGCCTGCTTTTATTAATTTTTCTGCTCATCCAACCAATAATGACATGATTTGACCCAATTTTTTCTTAACAATTCTACATGTGCTTAGTGAATAATATATTCAAAACTTCCTCAGTGGTAGGTAAAATGAAAAAAAAAAAAAAAAAAAAAAAAGAAAAACCTGCTGGAATATATTTTGCAGCTTTTGAAGGCAAATTAGAGACAAAGAACCTACATAAATATTGCATAAACATTTTATGAAAAGGTTTTCCTTGTCAAGAATAGTAACATTTTTCATCATTGTAGTGAGCTTTGGAAGCCAGGGTGCTAATCCAAAGAATGCATCAGAATTAATAGGCTGGATGGGGCAGGGTGAAACCTACTCATTAACCCCCTATGGAGCGAAATCAATTGGCAAGAGGTGACTTAACAGAAGTTCCGTGTTTCTTGTGAATGTCGTTAATCTAAAAAACTTACAATTGAAATTCCATCTAAAAATTGTTTGCGGTACGGCAGCTTTGAAATTGTAATGGTCCTGCTGAACATCAAAGCAGKCTGAGCTGTTACACTGTGCAACATCTAATCATGTCCCAAATACAAGTTTTAAATGGTTTCTACTGCCTTTGAGACTTGAAGTGAAATACATTTTTAATGTTGATCTTCAGTAGCTCTGTCGTCGTCTTTGAAAAACTGCACAGGAATGTTCGGTCTGTGACAAAGGTTTTGACTCAGGKCTATCTCAGGGCACAGGTGAGCCATGCAGTCGCCTGAAACAGCGAACTAAGAGAGGTTGCAAAGTGGCACCGGCTCCTCCTTCGCCAGGCTGTGGTGTGCRCTGGCTGGAGGCTGCCATTGAGCTTGGAGACGGCTTTTCCCAGCCCCAAGAAGAGCACCCATTGTTTTGCCTAGATATAGTACCATAGGTGCTTAATACTTAGTTCAGCTGGCATTCCTTGTCCACAATAATTCTGTTTTGATACACGATCTATATTTAATATGAGGGTTTTAGTTTCAGAGAATAATGGATTGCTTTGAGTTTTATTAAAACAATGCGTAAAATCCACTCCACGATAATTCATGTTGCTGGGGTTGTGCTGTGGTGCAGTAGTTCACTGTGCAAGAGTGGTCAGATTGATCACGGAGTATTAATTGGTTGTGGACTGCAGACTTTTGGTACTCTGGCTTCAGGTTGACAAGAATGATAGCTTTCATTTGCATGCAAAGTCTCCAGCTGTCCCTTTAAGATGGATGATGGGATCTGGCTTCATCCGTCACCACTTCTTTACTTTTTTATAAGACAGAAAGAAAAAAGAATTAAAAAAGCCAAAAGATAAAATGTCATAAAATGTTCTTTGCAGATCTCCTTGAAATAGAGGGTAATTTCAAGCATCTTATTTCTGCTCAGAGTCCAAGAGAAACATTTTGAGTGCAGATGAAGTGATGTGTCCTTTGTGTTAAATACACTCCATTCATTAAATAAAGCACACTCCATTTGAGATTTTCATGAATTATATTGCAGGGAAGTGTAATTTACATTTAGTAACAATTTATTACACTTTTTTTCTCTACTTCAGAGGAAACTCATGCTTGTTTCGTAAAAGAAAGCTGCATGATCCACATTTAGGAAAGGAATAAAATGATCATGCATAATCTAATCCAATCTGTGACAGGTGTGTTGGCAACTGTAGGAGTAAGGGAACTTGATAGCATCAGTACAGTGAGAGCCCTGCTAACAGAATTCTTCTACTTTCCAGTACCCACCTTGCAATGACTCTAGTGACAGCACAGGTAGTAACCCATACCATCAGTGTCACTGAGTGTTTCACATCAGGAGATGCGTAACAGTCAGCTGCCACTGACATTTAACACGTGTACTGCAGTAGTGTGAAGTGTTCAGCCCTGTTGTAATTACTTTGTGATGGGCACCTTCTGGGATTTTGCCATCTGTGCTTCAGTAATGTGCAATCTATGCAATTGTTTCTATTCCACTTCACCGGAGTCCTCCTAAGTCATATTCTGTTGCGTAAGTTCCACCAGAACCTCACCATTTCATTTTCTACAGCCCTACATGACTTGATTGCCTTGTAAGAAGGGGGAAGAAGGTCCTGAACAAATCTGAAAACTAGAAGATCCCAAACCCAAAATCTAGTTCATTTCTGCTTTTCTTAACATTTCCATTAATTCAGCAGGGTTCACCTAGTACCTGATGCTCCTGCTTTTTTCTCCAAAGCAGTTTGGCTATCTCCATGCACTCTGACAGCATCCTGTGTGCAGTAGCTACAGACATCTTAGGTGAGAAGACTGGCAGCAAGACTTCTTGTTTAGAGATGATTTCACACCTGGAATTGCCAGCTGCTGTTACTAGTTTTAAACAGTTGCGGTGGGCTGCAAGATCATGCCTGCAGCAGAAGCTGTTGGAGCAGCTGGCAAGAACAGGACAGACACAGCTAGTGTTTAGGATTTTGACTGCTCTCAAAGTCAAGGGGGCTACAGTCATGGCCAGCTGCTTCTTGGTGCCAGTAGTATGACCTGTCAAACACAGGTCTGTTCCAAGTCATTGAGGACTTAATGGGTTACAATCAAAACCACCAATAATGATCCAAGAGCATTTGAGTGCCTCAAAATTCATTTCCCTTGCGAGCTACATTTCAGCGTGGACACAGCATCTTCCTTAAAACTGTGATTGTGTTGTCCTTCTTCCTATGTCATAAAAAGAATTCATGTGATGAATTCAAATTATTTACTGCTAATATAAAAATGCTAAACTCCTTGCAGAAAATTGTCCCACAGTGGCAGACCAAATAGTGCATTAAGGCACTCTTGATCCTAGGCAGAATTTTCAAAAGGTGATATTCACGGCAATGGTGGCAGAGGGGGAGGCATCCAGTTGCTGTATGACTTCACCTCACTGTCCCAAAAGACGCATTTCCTGCTCAAATAGTAATAAATAGAGAAAARCTCTTTGTCCCTGGTTAATGACTCCTGGCTTCCACACAAGTTCTGASTTTACTGAGTTTGAGTTTAATGAGAATAAGTGTTCAGTGTTTATTTTCAAAGGTGGAGACATTTATCCTTTGACAACAYTTTGTTGCAATGGGATAAATGGGTTGCTGTTTCTGTCACGGCAAATGACGGACGGAGGTGCAATCATTTTGTCAGCTTGATACTGTGGTGAAGGAAAGGCAGCACAATAGCTGAATGATGAAAAAGTGTGTTTTGACTGACTGGTAGAACACACTACAATACAGCTAATCAGGGAATGGCGTCCCCATATAAACAGCCTCACAAAGCTGCATTTTTATGAATGAGTTGCTTTATGTGGTTTTCCACTGCTTTTCACCTTGTGTGGTAATTTACTGCTGTGCCAAGAAAATGAAAAGTGTTTGTTCTAATCTGGTAGTGGGACTTGCTGGTGAACGTGTGTAAGAGGCTCAGTCCACAAAGTATACTTATTACAAGTCCAGGTGGGAACCCTTGGCTCTTTAGACAAGCTTTTAACTCTGCAAGTGCACAGTTCAGTCCCTGGCAGCCAAGACTATAGCTGTCACATTTACATTTACATCTGCACAATTGGCTCACACATTTGCTTAGGTGTAAGCAGCAACATAAAAGATAAAGCAGTAGCAGGTCAGGCCTGATGCATTTTACTGTCAGCCATTGAGAAATCTGTTGGCACAAGCTGGGATTTCAGATGAGCCAAAGGGAGTTAGGTACATATTTTCTAAAAGGTGTGATGCTGAGCTTCTCTTAGCAACATGTGCCCTCTGGTTAACATACTGATTTAGCGTTTTGCACGCAGTTAGTTCCATCTTCACCTAGGGTGTGAAAGTTGCGATGTCAYTGCCAAGGTTTTTAGATGCCAAAGTAGATCTAAGCCATGCCTGGAAGCATGTGTGTTTGAACTAGGAGTGAACAAAAACTTAACTTTGGGTATGAGCTAGTTTCAGATAAAGGATTTGGCATGCTGYTATTTGCCCCAGAGGATGCTATTCAAACAGATCGGTTCTGCTGTCAAAAGGTTAGCCAGATTCTTGATTGAATGATGCTAGAGGCTCTGTGTTAATTAATGGTGGGAAAATGCCAGATCCTTTGATTGAAGGAAGTAGGTTGGCATGTAATTGTCTCATAGAAGATCTGAAACAATTCCATTAGATTCCCTGCATTCTGCTTCATATTTGGATAATTGTTCCTTTCATCATTGCAAATTACATGAACAAATGTCCAGGAGGTACATCAATAGAACAGCAAATGTACTTTGGGTGGTTATCACAGGAAGAGGAAAAGTCATTATCCACCCTGAGGAAGAAGAAGAAAACCCTTCCCCAGCATTTGACCAGTTCTTAGCCACATGTGAATTAACATTTTTAGCCTTCTGCCTTCATCTCCCTTAGAAGAGTAATCTGGTCTGGAAAACATTCCAGCTGTGCTGAGTCTCTTACAAGAAAGAGGCCCTTCAGATCATAAGCAGCTGGATTTCAGTGTGTGACCCTCCCTGRTGCTGACTGGCTTCACACTGGTAGCAATTCAGGTCCTTGGGGCACAGGTGATGCTTGTTGGCTTAGCGCATGTCTTTGCATGACATAGGGGGAAGGTGATCTGCATTAAATTCAGAAGTTGTGTTTAGCTGAGCCACTCCACAATTGCAGTAAGAGACTTGTGTTTGTTGTAACAACAGCTTGGGCTGTYTGTTTCTCACCGTGGTTGCTGTAAAAGAAGTCTGACTGGCATGGSGAGAGTACTGTGAGGCTGCTGCAGAGAGAAGGTAGGAAATAGTGTAGGGAAATAGAGCTGTGTCACGTAACAACCTGTGAAGGAACTGGTGCTTACTGAGGTGCCTGGTAGTTCTTCTAACTGGTTATCATTGCTTATCCCTGAGTAATGATATCCTAAGGCTGTTTGTTTTCAACTGCTTTGTGCTTTTTCAGGAGAACTCATTAGTGTGTCAGATATATGTTTGAATATGGAATGAGAGATTTTTGAAACAGTAAGGCTGTGGTGGGAAAAAATGAGCCTCTAGGCTCTTRCACTGCACTGGTACTTAGAAGCAGGAGCTGCTCCTTCAAGGCTGTTGTCTTCTTCAGTTGGTCCTGTGGGTAGCTARACATTGCCCTGTGCAGCAAGTCATGCTCTCCCTTGTCTGCTAAAGATCACTGTGTAACTAATTGGAGAGAGCAAATCTTTTGCAGGTCTCTTCTCTGCTTTTSTGAGGCACTTCTCCTGGGTCAGCATATTCCTTGTGCCTATGAAAAAGAGAGAATAAGAGTATCATGTGTTCTGGGAAAGAAAATGCACCTGGATGAAGAGTTACACCGGATCAGAGCAGTGTATTGTTTTGTACAACACTGTGCCTTTAAATCTCTTATTGAAAAACCCCATGACAAGCATTGCTGAAATCACAGCAACTTGATTATTGTTTTAAAGTTTGTGTATTACTTTCTAATGGGATGAATATAAGCACAGGAGGAAACAGCACTTTAAGCAGTCTCCTAGCAGTCTGGCTGCTAAACAGCCTCTGGCCATGTCCACTATGCTCTTATGGGAGGCACATGCATTGCCAGGTGCCCCTGGGTAAAGAAATGTCTTTCCAGCTTGTCATCCAGCAGCTGTGACTGCAAGCGATGCCCCAGGTAGCATGGCAGGTGTTACCCTGGGACAAAGCACAGAAGCCCTGTGTGAGCTTTCCTCTCAATCTTAATCCAGTAGTGTACTGTATCAGCTGATACTTGCATAAACAAATGCAGCCAAAGCTGTCCCAGCCTGTTTATGGGATGAAATCCTAGAATGGCAAGTAAAGGCAAAGAAACCCCTTAGTGTGCTGCATTGTCAGACCTAGTATCTTGCAAAGGTAGGTCTATCTGTGTGGCTGCAGGAATTGTTGCTTTGGGGAACTAATATCATCCTTGTTCTAGTGGCTTCACCATGTAAGTATTGCTGCTCAGAGCAGCCCAGGGGCATGGCATGTTCCAAGGGGTCTGGGGGGAAAAAAAAAAAAAGTAGACAGCTCTATCCCAGCTCTTCCTGTGACAGTTAATTAGGTCTATTCATATTTATTTTCAGAAGTACTGCTGTACCTTTAATAATAGGAAGAGTGATTGCAGTGCATTTAGTTGTTTTAATTTAAAGTGGGTTTTCTGAGAGGTGAAGTAAGAGTTAGATGAGAACGCATAATACTGTTAGCTTTATTAAAGACATGTTGATACAGTAACAGCATTAACTTTTTGTTCTGCTTCCCCTTCTAGCAAGGCTGGAAATCAGAATGCAGCACATCTATAAAACTGTTCTGAGAATTAAAGAAACTTCTCTTAGAGGAATGGGCATTTGAAGAAAGGTTGTTTATGGACTTCTGTCAAGTACAGAGATAATGAAAGATTAGAATCCCTCATAGAATATCTTGTACTGCCTTACTATATAAGAAGGACCAAAAGTGAATTTCGTAAGGTGAATAAGTGATCTGATGTCTGACCTCTAAAATAAGAATGGCTTTTGTTTTCTGTAAACACGTATGACATTGAAGAGCCAGCAGTTCATTGCCTTCTAGACTCAAAATCCCTTTGGGCCATTTCAGTTCCTATGTAAAGAGCTCTGACAGGCTGCCAGTTCGTTATAATGRTTACTCTCTAAAAACAGTGTGGCAAAACATAACCATTTAAAATGTGACACACAGGAGCACATTTAGAAAACATCCAAAGGCTGCAAGTAATGCTGAGGGAAACAGGGGGAAGCCCTGGTCAGATTGGGTTGCAAAGAGTGCAGGTGGGAATGAGATATGAAAAGAACATTAAGCAAGGAAAACCTGAGCACACTGGTACAGCGTGGATGCAGCTACCCCAGCAAGTTTTCTCCACGTCCTACAATGCACACAGAGTACAACTTGGTACTAGAGATGAAAAATAATAATACAAGAAAAGCCTAGAGGTAGCAACAAAAGCACTCCCAACAAATTTCCATCCAAAACAAGATTTACCTGGTATATCAAGTTGTTTAGAATTGCGTTCTCAAGCTGATCTCTTTCGCCATTTCAGTCTTCATTTTACTTCTGAGGTCTTGTGTGTGTGCTGAGCTTTAAACACATCATAATGTCTTCTGGAGTCCTGTAAAGGGTCGGTGAGAGTGTTGCTTGTTCTGACGTAGTCTGGACAAAGGGCTTGATTCTGTTAGTACTGGGGTTAGGTCCCGAAACCCCTTTGCAGCCACTGTGACCTTTCCACTGCCTCCAGCACATTTTGCAGCAGTACCGCGTGGAAGCTGCGGCAAATAGCTGCATGCTGCTGGCAGTAGCCGTTCTCTTCTCTCTGTGCTGAGTGCCTGGGATACTCCTGCATGTAGATACAGGCCAAATGTGTTACCTTCCTAAGAAGTCTGAATTGTGCACTGTTAGGCCAAAATGCATTTTCTAGAGATTTTTGGCTCGTTCTTTTAAGAAGTCACTGACCTCAGTTGCACAGAGGCCGTTAAGAACATTGTTAAATTTTTAATACCTTTGTAGTACTTCCTTTTCCTGTCTCCTTCCAGCAGGCRGTCTGAGGAAGTCTGCCTAGACAGTATAAAAACCAATAAGGAAACCAAACCAAAATTGCAAAAAAGCAATATTGTCAGATTGTGACTTGAGTGATGAGGTTCCCCCTCAGCAGATGCCAGGGCCTGACAACACTACCTCTAATTTTCTGTCATCAGTTGAGAGAAAATGGCAAATGATACCTGTGAAGAGGTCCTTGTTATGGCTGGCAGCGGGTTACAGTTCAAGAAGTGTAATTCTAGTCTAGTGGCTCTTGCTTCTTGGAACTTATTATTTATTGACAGGGGTTTTTCATGTGAGGAATTAGAGTATAAGAAAAGCAGAGCTCTTATACATGTTGAACAGAAAAATATCAGTACTGAAAATGTACTCTCACTCTCATGTTYCCCCTTGCCAAATGTTCTGGCTATCAGCGTATTGGGACTTCCTGCGGAATGTACTTTTTTCCTGGAGCTTGAAGCAGATGTGACCTTCAAGTGAGAAACTTAYGGTTTGAATAAGGGTGGGATTTGTGGAGAAGCTGGAGAAACAGTTATTTGTCTCCCCTTGGATGCAATGGGATTTTATGAGGAAGAGCATCTCAAAAGCTTTTAGCAATTTAAAAGCATACGTTGCTTAAAAAATCATCAGTGGAATGTGTTCCGAAGTCCCTTGGGTTTGATGCCCAAAACTCCTACTTGGAATTTTTCAGTTTGGTTAAGATTGAAATTCCTTAAAAAGCAAGTAGTTAGACTGTACTTACACATGTAGGTTTGGCAGTACTTTCTTCTTATTCTCTAATGACATTCAGATGACTTAGGTGCATTAGCACAGCAAACTAATTATTTGTTTCTGCCAGAAATTTTCTACTCACAGGCTAATCCCCAARTAACGTGATTGTACAGGTAGCCTTGATGTCGCTTCTGGGTCAATCTTGTGACTTTGTGTTGGATGAACATTTTTGAGCTGCTGAATTCTCGTTAACGGAATTTCCCATTTATCTTTCATTCTGTGCCCTGCTTGTGTTTTTAGTCTTAATAACATGCTGKTTACATCACTTTGGAGATTCCTGTGTTGTCCTTGTGGGTAAACTGTACAAGTTCTTCTTACAAACACACAGGATTTTGATCTGAAATGTTGGCTGCTGACTTGTTACCGAAATGCCTATTTTGTGATAAGCAAAGTAGCATCAGTGGAAGGAACTCCATTTTCATTTAAATGAAACTGGGGCAGTGRATTGTGCTGACAATCACTTCTTGAGTTTAAAATAATAGTGGCAACTGTAAAGCAAAATCAAACAGGTATTTCTTTAACACAGTTTATTATTATCTGTAGATGTGGATGTAAAAATGTTTTGTAGGTTGACTATATTTGGGGTTTTTTTGGTAGCAGAATAACTCAGCTACCTCCAATTTTATGCAGCTGTCATTTGATAGCTGGTTATCAGAGCCACATTAGTGAAACGTGTGACTGCTGCACCTCTGCTTCAGCCACTCAGCCAGCTTGTTTTAAAGCCCTAGGGAAGGTGTGTTGAACCACTGACTCATGCTGAAGCARACTGGGGGAGAGGTGCCCTCCCAGCGTGCCAACGGCGCAGGCTGAGCTGGGAGCATAGGCCAGGAGCTTGCAGAGCTCAAGCTCCCTCTGCTTGGTTCAGGGGGACCTGCCACCCCAACCACGGGCAGCTTTCCGCTTGAGCTACCAAACCCCACTGGATAGACTTGTTTCCTATCAAATCAGTAAGTGCTGAGGCTTCTGAGGACATCAGGGCAATTTTGCCTTAGTCTTTTATTGAAAAATGCAAATTTATTTTACAAGCAGATCAAATAATTTCAGGTAATGAATTTTAACTGAAAAAGTTTTGAAGCAATTTTGAAATGTTTACATTCATGTGGTATAAGATGCTGTATTTGATTAAAACCAGTTCTCCCCACCTCCAGGAATACTCGGTCATTTATTTCAACCTCGCCCCAGCTTACAGAACCTATTTGCACAGCCTGGCACTAAGCTCTCAAACCAGGTCGTGAAGCCTGTGTCTGTAGCTGTGCTTTTCAGTAGCAGTATTATCTGTGACTGTCTGTCCCGRTGGCTGGAGCAGTCACCTGGTAGGACCAGGCTGGGGTAGTGTTTCCTGCTCTCAAATGGAGATACTTCTGTATAGAAGAAGGCAGGGTCCCCACTYGGGCTTTGAGAAGAGCATCCAGGTGCCTCACGTGGTTGGGTGGGAATGTAAGCTAGGTGTGAAGCTGTTGGGGTTCATCAGACAAAATTCTGTGCAAGTTTTCTTTGAGCATCTGAATACTGTTTTGGGCAAGCATGAAGACATGTTGGGACTGCTCACACTGAAATAGATTTGGTTGGCGTTTCAAATTAATTAAGTYTGTTAACTTTGCAAGGTGAGGATCTAACATGCTTGATCTAGTTATTATATGTAGATTAAAAGTGAGAAATGGACTTTGTTTTGCTGCTTTGTATTAAAAATTTAATTCTTGAAATAGCTTGTTTCTGTTGAATCAGTGGGCCACCACAGCCACTAGGAGAGCGGTAACACATTGGCAGTGTAACAGCCATATTATGTAATAAATGTTTACATGCCATCAAGTGTACAAACATTTGATTACTTACATGACAGAGCTTTTCTTTTGCAGTCATTGGTCTCAATTTTTCCATTACATTTTCTCATTTTCTTTTCCAGCTTTACTCACAGACAAACCTCCAAAGCCGTTGTTCCCCATGGAGAACCAGCCAACTGTTATAGATGTCCAGCTGGGTAAGTCCCCTTCTGGGAATAACAGATCCTAAACTTCCACTCTTATAGCAGATGGGAAAAATTGAAAGTGGTAAGAAAGGTTTAGTGGTACGGTTATTACATGCAAATCAATTTGCAGCTTCTCATTTATAACTGCAGAATTTACTGCCATGGCAATTTAAGGGAATGAACTTGTGTAACATCAAGGGATGGCAGTACTAATTGGTTACATTGGATATTAAATATACAGCACTGCTGCTCTTTTTTATATATGATTGATAGAGTAATATGTGTCTACAGTGGTGCTGTATTGATCAGTTGATGTTCACCCTATCTAAGACAAATATTCACATAAAAGAAGTGCTGATTCCTTTAAAAGTTAATGTAAAACAGTGCATTTTCAGGTTGTTCTAAATGCTTACCAGAGAGGGCTTTTGACTAAAATGCTTATATGCTTTTCTCACTCCTGACATATATTCTTCTGTGAATGCACATCTCTGAATCTCTGCTGGCAGCCTGTATTTTCTCCCATGTTGAGAAACTCTAATGTTGGAGTGTTCTGCTAACTTTGGGGAACTGTGGGGCATTTTAGTGCTCCAAGAATGGATTGGCTTTGAAGTTCCAGAGGTTTTTTCAGTGACTTGAAAATAGATTCCTAATTTTGAGAGGCAGAATTGGAGTTGCTGTTGAGGACTGTGGTGCCATGAGCTTAAATTACAAGAGATATGTTGCAGGTGTGGATTATTCACTCTGTGCTGAAGCTGTGGCATTTTCCTTCTTCTTGAGCTTGACTCTTTTCTTCCTTTGGTAGAAAAGTTGTCTAGGAATCAGTGATGGAATTGTGTTTAAAAGCGAGCAGGGTCAGAATGAAACATTTAAGTGGGCTGATAACATTGTGSTAAAGCTGTTTGTTTTTGTGAAACCCTACAGGGTCCTACTTGAGCTGAGTACAAGGGCACATCCTTGTTCCTAAACCTAACAATTTCAGTGAGTCACTTAAGATGCTATGAAGTATTTAAAAATGGGGCTTGAATTCTTGAATGTGATTGTTGAAGCGTGGTGAGAATATGAATCATTTGTGACCTTAGCTAATTGTAAAGATTAGCTTTCTGTCATACCTGAATTGACTCTAGAGTCTGTAAGGGCTTGCACAGGGAGGACAGAAGTGGGTCTGGGAAGCAGCCCGTGCCACATGAATTCCGCCGACAGTTGCATATGTGCATGTTCAGGTTCCCCTCCACAGGACTCGTGTGTCTGTAGCTGAGCAGAAATTGTCCCTAAAAGGGGAAAACACAAAATGGTCTGAAGCCATAGTCAAAAGCCCAGCAGAATTAACAGCAAAACACAGTCATTAAAGTTTGGATCAGCCCAAAAGGCTGAATTGAGTCTCCTGGTCCAGCTTCTTAAAAGTCAACTTTCTAATGATTTCCTTTGGGAGCAAACTGTGCCTGCATACATCTGTGTAATAAAGGCACTCAAAGAGTGCACATCTTTGTTTCCTGCATTTTTATTCCATCTTCATTTTCTCTTCCAAGTTCCCCTGTTCCATCAGGACTCTGTTGGTTTTGCACTACATTTCTTTTTTCTCTGTGAAAACATTTTGTTCTGACTGATTAAAAAGAGGTTTGATTAAAAAAAAAAAAAAAAAAAAAAACCAACACAAAAAACAACAACAACAACAACAAAACCCAAAAAAACCCACACAACCCCCTCCTTTCCTTGGGGGTATGGCTCAGTAATAGGATTTTGGGATATCTCTGAAGGGAAATATAAATCTTGCATCTTTATATGCTGGAATGTAATCCATTAGTTGTCCCCTAAGATCAGGGAATTTACATATGGTGCCTTTTTTCTGATATGTTAATGGATTTGGTTATTGCCACTAAGCCGTATTCATATTATGTGTAAAAGATTAACGCTTACGGAAGAACCTGAACTTATTTCTTTAACATACAATGAAGTTCATTGATTTCCTTCTTGATTTTAAATGGCAAACAGATAGAGCTAGAAAATTCTGAGGGAGCACCTTCCTCTTGTGGAGGCCACCTGCAGCTTTGGGCTGGGAGGCTGTGCTGACCTCTGCAATACGCGGCAGAGCCTCACTATGTGCTGGAGCTTTGCAGGAAAGCGCGTCGTTTGATTGCAGCGAAGTAACGGAGGGGAAGGTTGTCTGTAAGGTCATCTGCTGGCATACTTTTTTGAAATCTTGTTAAGCTCCTAGGAGTTTTGAACAAGAGACGTTCTTCAGTATTTTATTAGAAATCAAAGCAAAGTTTCTGTGTTTTACAGGGCCTTTAGCCYATGGAGTCAAATCACCCAGTATGCCTGCTTTTTCGGTGGTTGTGCAAGTACGAATGTGCCACTAAACTACAAAAGAAATGGAGTTTAATCCATCTGCTTGTTCTGCAGAGATTATTTTCGATTTCTATTGGAAAACTAATCTTTAAAGAAATAGCTGTCTTTGCTCTATAAGCAGAGGAGATTAATAATTATTTCCTGTCTTTATCCTTAATGATTAGCACAATGCAATGCAAAATCTTCCTAGAACTCTAGGCAGTGGCCTAACTATTTAGCAGCTTATTTGACCTGATTGCAGACTTTGGTATTCACCTTTTGGCTTTCAGCTTTTATAAGAAGATTCAAATGGAAATAGGTATGCACAATTCTTATTGACAGTGGATAAAAGAGTTCCTTCAGGCTTCAAACATGGCCCAGATCCTGTCTTGTTCTTAAGGAGCATGAATGTACTTTTTGCCTTTTCCGTTTTCCTTTGGAATGTGACAGAGATCAAAACCAACCCCATCAAGGTTAGAGAGAAGCAGAAACTGGAATTTACTTCTTTCTTGTTTTCTGTATTTGCTTGTGCTGGAGAAACAGAGCCAGAGAGAGGAGGGTTGACAGAAGGACAAAAGAGCATCCCAGAGGACTAGAGAAATAGTCCAAAACAATGTCACTGTCTCAGATGCTTTACCAGGTCAGATAATCACTTCATCTCTGGGCCGACCTAGAAAATAATGACAGAATTTTTTTTTTATTGTTCATTTGCTGCTTCCTTTTCATAAAAACAAAACTAAAAAAAAAAGTTTTTATTTAGTTTTTAGCTCTTTGCATTGGGGTCAGCGTAGTAATAGTTCTTGATTGTGTAGTATGCAGCACATTTAATCTTATATCTTAGTTTTAACAAATAATGTTTATTTGTACTATGTAATATATGTTTTTGCAAATATATGACATTAATCTGATAATATCATGTTCTTCCTGAAAAAATATATCCCTGAGTTGTCTTCATGACGTTAAAATAAAATTTGATAGTATGAGCCAAAATACATATAGGTCTTCTGCCCAGGAGATGGTGTGGCTTTAGCAGAAGRCCCTTAAGATTGCTTTTGAAGAGTTTTGTGCCATAACTCTGTAGTCCTACAAACTCTGTAAAATGTGACTGTCCCCCATGTAAAGCTCTGAATGTGAATCTGGTATGATTCAAAGTAGTTGTTCAAAGACACCTTTTTTTAGAGCAGGAGCTTGCTGTTGCTTTGATTGACCATGTAAACCGAAGTGTGCATATGGATTGCTCATACCAAATCCCTGAGGTTAGAGAACTCCTTATGTGATTCAGAAAAGTAAAGATCAAAACCCCAGTCAGAAGTCTTGAGGCTGTGGTGCAGTAAGTTTTAAAGATCTATTCTCTTTTCACATACAGCTGTTCTGACAGTAAGTGGAGCATGCTGTGCTGTAAGTCTTAAGATGACTTGTTGGGACACCACTCTGCCGATTTCTTAGTTTATTTTTTAAATTCTTTTCCAGCTAACTTTGTTCACTCTTAGTGCTTTGAGAACATGGAAAGAAAGATAACCAATCCTTTGTGTTTTGATTACACKATTACGGAATAGGTTTCTTCTCTGAACTAGCTCCTTTGCACAATTCTGGTAGCACCAGGGAGTCAAAACCTGATGGATAGATAGGTAGCTGTGAGTTATTGCACTGCCAGCGCTCAGCTGGTGTAAAAGCAGCGTGGCAGAGGCATAAGCATTTGTGGAATAAAGGAAGCACAGTTGTGCTCTGCTGATTCTTGGCTGGACAAGCATCTGTAAGGATTTTGTAGGAGCTGTATCTAGCTAGTCTATGTATAAGCAGCTTCCAGAGTCATCTCGCTTGCACCATGGCTGCTATTTTACACTTGTGTGTTCCACAAAGTATCAAAAAAGTTAAAAATACGGTGTCAAAATGAAAGCTAAGTGTGTCTGTTAATTCTGTACCATGTATTACAGTGACTGCAATGTTAAGTTAGTCTTTTCCTTATGAATGAGTTAGTTGAGACTGGAATKAATGTTTGCATGTTTGTGTCTATATTAATTGAATATATCATTTATGTATCATTTGCTTTTCAACTGTGTACTGGTGTTGTTTTTCAGGCATTTACTTATGAAATGTAGCAGTCTTAGAAAATAAAACAAGAAACATCTATGTTAATTCATTTACTGAACAGGGAAAATGTCAAGGGGTTTAACTCACTTTTGTCGTGGTAGTTTATCTGCTTCTAAAGATGCTGAGGAAAGAAAACACATAGTTTATGAGGATTCTCATTTTTCCTAGTAGCTGRCCTGTTCAGAAAGATTTTGTTCCTAGAAGATTTAACAGTGCAGTTCCTTGGGACTAGTTATTAAGCAGATCAATAGAGCTACTGTAAAACAAGAGCAAGGGAATATAYGAAGTTACATCTCTTGACAGGTATGGGAATAGAATAAAAATAGTTTTAAAAAACAAAAAAAGGTCCTTTTTGTTTGAAGCACTGGCTGGAAGGAATCATTTGGGAAGTGAAAATCCATGCATTTGCTGACATTTTAAAAAATACTACATTCACTGTCCACAGTCTTAGTTTTCATTGAGACCCCACTAATCTTCTTAAAAATAAATAATAATGATTAAAAAGAAAAATCTGCAAGATCTTTTGGAGACAYCAATTTCATACCAAGCCTGTCTATTCAAGACAATCCAGCAGTGTCTTGTCATTACTGATTTGCTGATTAAATCATGCTTTCTTCATATTTAAAGATACAGGTATTTGATAAACATCTTAGTTGAATAGGGTGGTGATCTTGGACAAAAACAATACAGAAATTTTGAACTGTAAAGTAATTCAAACAGAGCAAGTGATTTGAAAGTGAACTTGGGAAGGAATTCTCATTAGTGTGTTTGCAGTGTGAAAAGAGCACTGATAGTCTTCTGTGGTCAGGCCTCCGAGTGTTGTGCGCGTGCCTTTTGACTTGCTCTTTGATTAAATGATCACATATGACGACTACTCAGGCACGTAKGAAAAACAGGTATCTTAGATGTTGGTGGCTACATGCTACCCTTCCGCCTTTCTTGCCCTCAGCTCCCACCAGGCATCCTCCAGCCTAGGGCTCAGCAGGGGCTCTCAGCTGGAGATCTGGGTTTCTGTGAGCTGGGCCAAATCCAGAGCTTAGCACCTCTCYGAGAGCAGTAGCCCTCTCTCCCTGTGCTGCTCCTGCTCCCTCTGCTCAGCTGGGGCAGCACAGAAGAGACAAACCTTGAGGAATCAGAGGAGACCTGAMCCAAATGGGCCCTAAGGGAGCAAAGAGGCTAAACTGGGAGAAAGATGAAGCTGAGACCAAGAGGAGGATAAAATTAAAGCTTAGAGGGCAAGGAGACAAGGCTGCAGATTATTTTTTTAAATCTTTTTTTTTTTCTCCCTGCTTTTTCTGTTGAGATTTGCAGCTCTTGTCACTCTGTGAAATGTGGTGGCAGCCCAAATACACATTTGCAAGGAATTCTCGGAGCCCAGTGGGAGTGAGATGTGGGCACAGAAGTGTGCTGGGCTTCCACAGCTGATGGCCAAGTCGCCACAGAACACGTTCAGACTGACTCTTCTGAAAGTTTATAGCCAGATTAGACTCTGGAGGATTTTTCTGGGAATGTCTTGTATAGACACTATTGGCCATCAAATTGGACGTCTCTTCTCTTAGGGTGAAAAGAAGGGGGATGGAAGGAAGGAAATATCTTTTTTTCCCCATTTCCTTCACCCATTCTGTGAGAATGCCTGACGTTTTTGACGAAGATCCCTCCCTCTTCCTGTCTTCCAAAGTTAAAAAGCTCTAATTAAGATAATTAACTAATATCTCAGCTTTGATTTCACCTAACAGATCAATCAGTACAAAATCATAAGCATATGAAATCACAGCTTATAAAAAGCAGCCTTGATAGGAGATTATATTACCTATATGTACACTGTATTTCTTCTGGTTGGGAAGTACAATAACAATCATCAATACCATTTTTTTTTTTTCTGTTGAATCCAACTTTTCAAGATACAACTCCTTTTCCAGTCAGAATAGTCTATAAATATTRCTCCTGTAATATAGTCTATAAATATTAAAAGTAATAGTACTTTAAGTGGAGTAATGGCTTAATGATTTATGGTGGTTAAATCATGCACTGAGTGCCCTACAGAGAGGAGACTGGAAGTTGTCCATAGAGACTCGGTTGCTCTTTCCTTGTGCAAGGCCTCAGTGTGGTGACAGTGTTGCCCCAAATCACGTCCTCCTCCTGCCTTATTTTGTCCGRGTGGAATAACCCCTACCCCCACACCAGGGATCTAGGTCTGTGTGCACTGAATGGCAAAGCAGAGSGGAGGTGGGACTAAAGGCAGAGAAATCATGTGGTTCGTGTCCCCTCCACCCCAACACCAGCAAAAATTTGATCCCCTCCATCCCCAGTTCTCCCCACRCTGCACCTTCATCTCACAGCCGTGTCCCCCGTGCGCTGTTGCTGTCTGGAGGAGCAAGCTGGTACCCTCACTGTTGTCTCCTTCACTCCTTCTTCCAGCCATCCAGGGCTCTCCACTGCACCCACCTCCTCCCACAGGTAAGCTGGGAGATCCCCTTTCTTCCCACAGGAGACCAAACCTCATACACCATTCCCTTCCCTTCCCTTTCAGAAGTTACAGACTCGCTGTGTAAATGACCTCAGACTCGGTGCTGGAAAATCATTTCCTCGCAGCAGTGCRAACTGTAATACCAAAAGCTTCATGTTCCTGCACAGAAATACCTGAAGGAGCAATTTTGACTAGGAAATGAAGAGAAACTGTGGGCATCTTCTTTAGGACCTCTTCCTGTGCAGCACAAGGGATACAGCTCCACAGCTATTTCAGCCATACGTGCCTGTATGAAAAGAGGCAGGATTTGCATCTATTACAATCATTTTGTACTAATCTGCTGGGACTATTAGAGACAAATTGTCTGACATTTCAGTTTAGAAGTAGTTCCCTAAATACCCTAAGTGTATTACTGCTAATGCTTTGATGCTAATTTGGTACGTTGTTAATATCTCTGCTGCTCTCAGGGATAATGGTGAAATGCTGTACTTCAGAGACTTGAGGCTGGGATCTGTTGTTCAGCTGGTGTAAATCCACAGTTGTTTTGCCTTTTGTGTGGTTAATCCAGATTTACATCTGTGAAGCAGAGAACAGTTTATTCACACACTTCTTTCTTTTGTTTTAATGGACTTGGAAAGATAAGGCCAAATTCTGGCTACTGATCCGTAATTTTTACATCCATTGGGATCCATGGGATTGGCACAGATACGTCAGAAAGGAAGATTCTTGCACTTTCCAAATTCTTCTTTTTTACTTCTACAAACTATTTATTGCTTATGTTGATTTCAGTGGTTGTTAGATCAATCATGACACTGTCTTTATAGGGAAAAATGATGAATTGGTGTCAGATAGATACTCTTGCTGTTAGGTTTGAAACAGCAATACCTTACATAAATCTGTTGTGTTCTTTTTATTACAAGGAAGTAGTAAAGAAAAAGAAAAGCTCCAATATGTCCTGGCTTACAGTTGTTCAACAGAATTCATCAAGGGCATTAGCTAACTTACGATGATTGAGGAATGCCTCAAATCATCTTGCACCAGTAAAACTCTCTAAAAGTGGTGACCACTGTGTGGGGGTGTCCAGGACGTGCATCTTTAGCACTTGGCTGGGACTAAACTGTCATTAACAAATAGAACCAGCACTTCAACCACCTCAGGCATGGAGCTATGCYGAACTTGGCTAGAAGATCTCCTGTTTGGTTTCTAGATTTACTGCATTTGACTTGTGTCTGAGAAATGGGCACAGGTTTGTTTCTGCAAAAATGAAATTCAGCCCGTGGGACRGGAAGTAGAAAAGATAATCTTAGTGGAGAGCAGAAGATTAGGGCTGTTGAAAAGAGCTGTGGGGTTTTTTTGTGGCTCTGCTATAGTTCTCCTGACCTTGGCCAGGACTCTGTGTCCTCTTTTAAAGTGAGGATAGTACTTCTCTATTTTCCAGGAATGTTGTGACGATAAAATCACCTGGTATTGGGGAAGTGCTCTGAGAAGGGTGAGAAGGAGTACAGATAGGGAAGGCTTTGACCAGGATTTTTTCCTCAGGGCCCTTGCCTTTTGGATTCTGAGCCTGACTGCAAACACAGAGACGTTTGACTGTGCAATCCACGGACATRTGCTATTGTACATGGAAAGTCAGGCAATATTAATGTTCTGGAAAAGAGAACCACAGGGCAAAGTTTGCACCATTTTCTGTGCTTGTTAGAAGCACTGTCACTGGAAGGAATTCATATTCTGCCATTTTACATTCTCTCTACAGTGTTTGTCATATGAATGAGTTATTGGGCTGTGAATGCCTCATATATTCTGTAAATTACAGAGTAGAAACATTCAGCAGTACTATTTTGACCTTTTCAGCATTCTGTGATTTGCTGGGCGTGCCATTCCACATCTCTTGTTTACGGCCTCACTAAAATGTAGGGATGGAGCCGAGTGGGCAAACAGTCAAAATACACCGGGCTGCAAAAGGTCAGGGTCATGCATCACAGTGCCGCCATTCAGTGGGCAGTAAAGATTAAAATCTAGACTAACCATTCTCATGATTTTTCCTTCTTCACTGAAAAATAATAGAAAATTGTACTTTGTAATCTGTTCTAAAGGCAACAGTGCAGAAAATGAAGAGTGATGATATAATTTTTATTTCTTAAAATTTCAAAATTGTAATGTCATGATCTTAGAGGCCGTGAAAATCAAAGCTGTCATAGTCCTTCAAAAGAAATGAGGTGGAATTCTACCCACCAAATCTTTGCTTCATTTAATACATGCTTGATAAATGTTGCTCTCAACTTCATCTTCCATACCCTTGCTTTTGTCTCTATCCTACAGAAACAAATAGGTAATTGAACTTTGACCATTAAAACTAGGTTGATTTACTGTACTYATGTTAGACATTTCAGTCCAATGAAGACCAAACAAGAGAGATTCAAAGGAAGATTTCTCTTGAAATGAAGAGGTACCTTTATTACCTACTGAAGACACGTTACATGACTTCTCAGTACCCCTAATCAGCTGGAAGGTAAAAATATGGAAGGTAAAAATATAGAAAGCAGTAATCTGTGGAAAGGCAGCAGAGCCACACTGTTTTCTACCACACATTCTTAGTTTAACAAACCAGCCTCACAATAAATGATGATTGTAACTTTCTAGCACTGAGTATGTTTTTGTTATCTGCTTATACAAAATGAGAAACTTACTAATTTTAACATGCTTGGCCCTAGTCCCATGAACAAATGAATATGATTAGTCATGAAAACATCCACCGATATTTCTTTGGTGCACAGTCAGGTGCGTAGTTACTTCAGCTCAGAGGAGCATAGGATTAAGCACTTAATTCTTTGAGCAATGCTTTTTATTGTTCAAATACAAATTTCAGTGTTGGACTTGCAYGCTGAATTAATTAAAAGGCATAAGTAAATTTCATTTTATATCTAGCAGAGTCTAAAATGTAAGTGAACTGCATATGCCGCTGCTATAGTCTCAGTGCTGAAGTTTGCAAATGGTGCTATATTCTTTACTGGTCAAGTGTTGCRTAATTCTTTGCAAACTCAAAACATTTTCCACATTTCTCTGATCAAGCAGCTCGGTGGTTTGAGTTCAGAATTTAAATACTTAAGATGCAATTTTTTTTATTTTTTWWTTTTTTTTTAAACGTGRTGTGTTAGGTGTGCTTTTTCACTGCTAGTGAGCTGAGTAAATAATAGCAAATAATGTATTCTGTGAATTTTGTCTCTTTTATGAAGGGAAAGATTGCCCATGTGGATCTTTCTTCAGATACATTCTCTAAATGCTTCTGGAGTTGACTCACTATTTTGAATAGTTTGTTGCTAAGCCCTGAATATGCAGGATTTGAAAAGTAAAGCTGCTTTGATTGGGTGGGCTGATCAAATCAAGCTTTCTGTTTCCTGATTACGTTACTGTTAACTCTTTTTAATGATTTCCTGATCTGCATTGATTAATTTGAAATCAAATTTATGGATAATATTCTGCAGCCTGTCATTCAAATTGTTGATATTAATAAACATTGCAGGCAGAAAACTGCTTTGCTGGAGCATTTGAGCATTTGCCCTAATGAAGAGAATGCATATAGAGTAAGCAGAGGGTTTCATTTCAAAGTGCAGTGGATATTTGTGGTTTAATTTCATCTGAATTCATCTGCCTTTCACGCTTTACTCACTTTGGAAACTGAGTTGTAGAGACTGCACTGTATTCAATAAGAAATCTGCTTTACTAAAGATCATTGGTCAAGTGCTTCTATTTAGGATTGCAGTTTAGCTTTTCTAAATATCATCTGGCAAAACGAGTGGTGTGTAGATATCAAATTGTTATTCACACTGTGGGCACATTGCCTCTGAGAAGGGATCTGTTGCATTTGTGCAGTTACTCAGATGCAGGCAAGCTTACTACTGCTCTCAGTTTCAGGATTTCAAACCCCAGCATCTCACAATCCAGCACATCCCTTCACAGCCTGACCTCTCTTTTATGAATCGCCTCTTAACTCAAAAGACTCTTAAAGAAACTTGTGATTTCAAACACCTAAATTTTCAGCAAGCATTTGGGTGGTATGAGCTGTAGTTTTTCCTGTAAAAAAAAAACCAAACAAACTCAGGAAATCCACAGACAAATTACAACGTGTCGTGTACAACAACAGGCATGGTTGTCTTAGATTATTTTAGAATAGCTTTTTAAGAAGAGACACCAGTAAGTCCTTCCTGGGAATTTGCAAGCTTCTTGTTTTCTGTGCTAATTTTGTATCAGGTCCTTGGTTCACACCTGTTTTGTACGATATTCTGTGCCAACTGTGTAGTGAGGTGTTTTACCAATGCTTCTGCAAAACTGACCTTGCAGGTTCTTTTTCCTGTGTGTTGTAAGGCTCCTCTATAACTAACTTGTAAATATGGGTGTATATCATTGTCTTGTTTCCTGTTCCACAGTTATTTACCTTACAGTCTCAAGCACTGAAATCCCCTTCAGAGTTTCCATTCATCTTGTTTCTAAGACCACATTAATTAAAAATACAAAAATGTCTTGATTGAGAGAGCTTTGGGAAATTTCTGCAGCAATTAGTATTTTTGAATTGAGATACTGTGATCCTACATAACGATCTCAAAAGTGCATCATATTCAGAAACATCACTTTAAATGTTTAGGGAGCTCTCTTATCAGAAATTTGGTGTATGTTGACTTTTGGCACGGCAAAGATTAAGTGACAAATGGGAATAGCTGAGGGTCTAAATTATGAACAGAGATGCTGAAACAGCATTGAGATACCCAGGCCCAGTCTAGTTCACGATGTTCTGTTATAAGACAAGTCAAAGCTACTTCTATCTAGAGAAGGTGAGTTTGATCATGTGAAGAAGCACCCATGATTAATGTTTACAAAAAACTGTAGAATAATTGTTGTCTTTTATTGTCTCAAAAAAATGACGTTTGGCATACACTGCTGCCACTGTGGAATGTCTTTTAAAGAAATAAGGCAATGATGTAAACTTCCAAAATGAAGACAATTTTTTGTTGTTGTTGTTGTTGTCGTCTAACTTATTTGGGGTGGAAGCAGGTCAGGAAAAGGGCATGGCATCTTCTTGTCACTGAAGTTCAAGAATTTTTTCATTTTGACTCAGAATAGAAAACAATTGTCAGAACGTAATTTAAACTCAGAATATCTGATCAACATAGCCTGCCAATTTCATCAAAATGATGAAAACTTTAAATAGACCTAGCACTCAAGTATGAATGAGCGTGGTGTCTCCTGTAGGAAAGGATGCATGGTCTCATAGTGACAGTGTAGTTTTCCTGCTCTGACACTAACTAAATTTCAGTCTGTGAAGCCATTGCTCTCCTTGTGTTCCTGTTTCTGATGATATGAATAGGGTATATTTTGTCTAGATCTTTGGGAATTCTGGAAGTGTGTGGGGTTGTTTGGTGTTTTTGTTGTTATTGTTTTAATGGAAGCCAGAGAAACTTTTTTAAACAGTGTTTTTTTTAACCAGACAATAATGAATGATTGTGAGATCAAAAGTGGGCAACAGAACAGCTGGCGTGAGTAAAAACTTGTATTTTCTTGCTATATCCCTGATTGAAATCACCAGTTTTCAAAGCCGATGCTGACTCTGTTGAATCTAATTTAGTTCCTGCATCAACTCAGTGGAAGCGTAAGCGTAACTGGGAAGGAAAGTGATGTTCTCTAACGCAGTCTCGCAGCAGAATGCCACATCTGCAGTGTCAGACATGTGAGTCCCCACAAACACCTGTTTTAATAAACAGCCAATTTGCTAATGCTCAGTTATGCCCACAAATAGCATCTGTTTCTGGCCAGTTGTCTACCTGAATATAGCATCCTTCTTAATCAGTGAAAGCCTCTATTGCATAACTAGTCTGACTCATTTTCCACCCAGAGATGGGAATTACCCACTCTGCTCTCTACCCTTAATATTCTTCTTGAGGGAATTGGTGGAAAATAGAAAGTCTGCCGGAACAGTTCCGCCCTCCCTTCCAAACAAATAAAGCAGTCAGGGCTTTGATATGTACATAAAAATAAATATATTTTTGAAGCTGGGTGTTATTAAAATACCACATTGGCTGAATGGTAAATAGTGATGGATCAGTGTAGCACCCAGGGCACTCCCACGGTGGATATCGCTTTAATGTTGGCTCCAGAAAAGTGCCCAAACCTTTTTAGTGGGGTTGGATGCTGGTGCGAGAGAAACAGAAGCACCTTCCTGACACCTGGCAGTCAGCACCACCTTGTCAGCTAAAAGGAGCCTGGAGAGCTGATCCATGCAAACCCTGCGTCACACATTTCCAGTGTACTAAATATGTGCCTTGCACTGTTTGCCTATGGGCTTTGAAGAAAGCCTGGCATATGGGCACCAGTAAAGACTTACTGCACTCACTCTTCTTCCCCAGGAAAATTTTGTATCTTTAGTTTGAAATTCCAGATCTAGTAGTAAATTCTGTGTATGAAGGCTTGTTGCTGTGTGTACAGCCTTACGGTGCCAATAAAGGACTCAATAAAACTATTACACTATGTAATCTCTAAATAATATCCTGCCTTYTCCTTTGAAGGAAACAGCCTAATGGGAGAAATAGTGGTGATAGAGCTAATCCTTTTTTCTTCCTTCCATGCCCCACTACTAACTATAGAGATGCAGTAGAAGTGGATTCAGTTATTAAAATGTTTTATTGCTTTTCTTATTAAACATCCCTAATGGGATTGTACTTAGAAATGGGTATTGTACTTAGAAAAGAATAAAGCAACTTCTTCTGACTTCTGCCCACATGTGTAATAAGTAATATATTGTCTGCTGTGCAGTTATTACAAGTAATAATAAATTGACAATACAAACAAGCAGCAGGAGTGAGGGACTAGAGAGACAAAACAATAAAATAGCAAGATTTTTGCAATTTTAACCTTTCAGGAGCAGGAAAGCAGGTGACCATCTACCCAATCCAATAATCTGAAACAGCATAATAATATAGCTGGAGAAAAGCAAATCTTTAACCCARCAAAAGTGAGGCCATGACTTAAACCTTGCTGTATATTTTTGTAAGCTAACCTGTGCTGCTTGTTAACAAGATACGATTCCYAAATCTTTCATCCTCCAAGGTAATTCTGCCCAGCAGATTGTATTTGATGGTAAGTCAGATCAGTGGAAGCCAATCCAAACTGCTTGTGGTTTGATTTATGTTTTATAGAAATCGACCTACCCAAAGTGCTAGGGAAACAATGTGGTTCTGCAGCCCCTGATTAAAAAATGTGATTATTCACCACTTATTTATTCATATATTACATTTTCAAAAAGAAGTATTCATACGGTGCAAACTCTGTCTGCTTAGTGAGAGATGAAGCAACCAGACCCTTAAACCTCTTCTMTAACTGAGCAACCGGCAGTGGTAGATGTTTATGTTTTGAGTCCATAATGCACTATGACAAGGAAGGTCACTGSATAGAGGTAGGCAAAAATAAAATTAAAATTGAATAAAAACAACTGAAGCCCTGGGACAAAATTGCAATGTTCTATTTTTATTTTTGAGACATCTGGGCTCACTGGGATTTTCTKAATGTCTCTCACCAAAGTTGCATATCAAGTACCTTGAAAGCAAGTGATGCAGCACAGAAGGGAGTTGGCTACTCGCTGTGCACTGAGCAGAGATTTTTCATTTCATTCATCATTCACAACGTGCTGCAGTACTTCCAGAACTTACTGAACTTATCTAATGTAGGGTGGAACAAGACCAGGAGCTCTGTTTGTGATGTGTGCTCTGCTATCACTCTACCTCTGAACTGAATGTGATGAGGTAGTTTGTAATTGCTGGTTTTAGCAGCATGGTTAATCCTATAGAATATTGTGTGGCTGTGCATACTTTTTTAGGATACACAGAATTATCAGCTTTCAGAAGTAATGAATTGGGTATCTATAAATCACAAGACTGACTTACATATCAGACTCAAGGGGTTTTTTGCCTTTTGTTTCTTGTAACTGCAGATTGCACTCTACCTGTAAGTACGTTATTAGAACTGCACTTTGAAATATAATATCCAGCTTCTCCATTTCCTACAATATATCCCATAGTGCCCATGTTAATGGATTTTTGGCTTTCCAGGTCATCCCACCTGTCACTGTCCACACAATAGAGAATAGACTGTATAATCATTTATTCAGAGTGGCAGTAGAAAAATGGAGCTGGGTGTTGCTAGCTTACTGATAGTTGACCATCTCTGGGAGCTAGGGATGCAGGAGCTGATCTCTCAAGACCCTTCCTGGTTCAGTATCCATTGTGTTATCATTCAAGAAGCTGGAGATTTTAAAAAGATTGAGACTCATGGTAAAATCCCAATATATTGATGAATTTGGCAGTGTACATCATCTTCTCTCTCCCTATTTTCTGTGGACCATTTAATTACAGTTAATTTAAATTCCATAATCAAATGGCTTTCATTTGTCTGCTTCTTAAGTACGCGTCTGATCTTTGCTATTAGCTTGTATCAGTGTGTGTGGTCAGAGAGATGTAATCATCTGTAGCACCCAAAATCATAGAATCGTAGAATAGTTTGGGTTGGAAGGGACCTTTAAAGGTCATCTAGTCCAACCCCGCTGCAACGAGCAGGGACATCCTCAACTAGAYCAGGTTGCTCAGAGCYCCGTCCAACCTGACCTTGAATGTTTCCAGGGATKGGGCATCTACCAYCTCTCTGGGCAACCTGTACCAGTGTTYCACCACCCTCATTGTAAAWAATTTCTTCTTTAGATCTAGTCTAAATCTACCCTCTTTTAGTTTAAAACCATTCCCCGTTGTCCTATCACAACAGGCCCTGCTAAAATGTCTGTCCCCAYCTTTCTTCTAAGCCCCCTTTAAGTACTGAAAGGCCGCAGTAAGGTCTCCCCRGAGCCTTCTCTTCTCCAGGCTGAATAACCCCAGCTCTCCCAGCCTTTCTTCATAGGAGAGGTGTTCCATCCCCCTGATCATTTTTGTGGCCTCCTCTGGACCCTCTCCAGTAGGTCCAATTGAAGCTTTTTTGATTTCCATCTTCAGGTCCCTTAAATGTTTGTGCTCCCTAAGGTATATAAGGAAATCATGAAACATGTAGGTATGGTTGGAAACTTTTAAACCTTTGAGCCAGTGGGATTTGGGTGATTTAAGTCATTTTGCGTTTGTCTTTTACCAGTGAGTAAGCCAGACTGCAGGAAGTGGCAAGTATAGTTTCTGGTATCATAGGACTTGACTTCAGGGACTTGGGGTTTGAGCTTAAAACCTTTCAGATGATTGGTATTTCCAAGATTGCAGTTCCAATCATCCACAGGAGATGGACAAAGCAAACAGAAGAAAACTACTGTTCAGTGGCCTGAAAGAGAAAGCTGTGCCCGTGCACGAGCACGGCTTACTGGCGCATGTGGCAGGTTGGGTTCATTGGTTTGGATGTTCATATTTGTTGCTTGAGCCCAATGAACATTGTTGACATTGCTTTTAACYGCACCAAACCAAAGGCCTGAAACCAATTTACCTTTCTGTCACTGTGATATTCAGACTGTTCATCTCAGACTGTTTCTGGCCTGCTTTTTGGAGCTCCTGCATTACAGAGTATTTCTTTTTGTCATACTGCAGGAGGGCAGGGGAAGGGCAGCTCCTAGGAGCAGAAAAAGCTCACTTAAACAAGCTTCTGTTTGTTTCAGTCTTCTTTGAATATTGCTTTTTCCTTCTTTGCTTGCCACTTCCAGAGAAGAGAAGTCACTGAGTTGTAGATCTGGCTTGAAGAGGAAAAGATCTGGCTTGCAGCCACTTGGCACCTTGGGTGCCTGCTCTGCCTGACCGAGTACCTGAATCACTGCAGTCATCGTGTGCACGAGGGTCTCCTTTTATCTTTTGGAAAGTAGATGGAGTTGTTGCTACAGAGAATGAGGAAATAACCATTTTTGTCCCATGACTTCCAAAGAGTCACTCCCGGGCCATGGTCAGGTACAATCTTGCAGCCACGGCAGGTACTTACAACTGAAGCAACTATATCAGYCTCTAGTCTGCTGTCAATCAGCATGTGCCCAGTGTCTGGATTATCTAAATTACTGACAGACGGAACTAACTTCGACTTATTCAGTGATYAAATTTAGGAAAGAATCTACAAGTTGAGATTTTTTTGGGGAGGRTTATGAGGACTACAGTCCATAAATCCCTTTTCTGTCACCTTTTCTTAGGGGAGAGGAGGCTGTGGGGCCTGTTGGCCTGTGTCACAGACTGGCTTCTACCATTCATGTGAAGCACCTCTAAAAAGATAGCTTTGTGGCATCTGCATCTTGTTGCTGGAGCCATCCTTTTAAGTTTTAGTGTCTGACTGACTCCATATGTCACATCAACCTGAGTTTTGAAAATCATTATTCCTTGCAGATTTTGTGCTCACCTATGAGGACAGTATCTGTAGAAACCCAAAGCTAGAAGTGCCCTTCCAGCACGTGCWTCAAGGAGGTTACTTCAGGATTAATTTTATGGCAACTTCATTTCTTTGCTTGCTGTTCCCGTGCCTCATGAGGTTAAAGTCAGACTTAAAAGAATCATTTTCCAAAATAGAAAGCAAACAATGCTTTAGCAAGTCCATACCCCATCATTCACCATTCAGACTTTGGACAATGGCAGCATTATGTCACTGTCTTAACAGTGAACGTTGCCTCTAAATTTGTACATTCKAAGGATGGAAAGTGAAGCAGCTTTTTTCTGATAAAAGAAAGGCTGGTTGTCTTTGATATCATAGATAAATGCTTGGATAGTTACTTTTTAATTGCTTTATTGCCAGAAGTTTTCAATGGAGCCATAAAAGAGGAAAAAAATGATCAGCCTAATTGCCTCAAGATGGATATGTAATGCGTAAATCTCTTGTTTAATGGATCTAGTAATAGACCACCTGTTTCAGTTGCCTTTTCCCATTCAGAATATGAATGAATGCTTCTCTCRGATGTTCACAAAGAGACAACACAATTGCACCATCAAAAACTCAGTGATTTTTCTTTTTACTTTTTTCCTTGAGGTTTGTTCATTCTCGTTCTGTGTRTCAGCCAATCTTGGTACATTTAACCTTGTGAAAATAAAACCCTTTGGTATGATGCGTAAAGCCTCATGTATTTYTGTTGTCGAGATGTGTTTTAAATGAGAATAGAGAGACACGCACATTAATAAAACATTGACCGATGCCCAGAGAGTCAGGCCTGAGTTGCAAGTATTCCTTCATGATGTGGTCCCTGTATATTCCCCAGTCTGCATCCCCCCAGCTCTGTGTCTTCTAGAATTACTTGACTCTGGCAGGTTAAGTGCAGTGAGGGTGTTTGAACTCCACAGCCTGTCTTGTGACTCCATATGKTTTTTTTTAAAAAAAAAAAAGAGGACTGCACAACTTTGTGGGTTGGCCTTTTCCTTTTTGTGGGCATGAGGACTTCCTGAGCCATTTCTAGAGAGAGTGAATTTTAGTGAATTTTAGTAAGTAGAAACCTTTGTTTTTCCTCTTGCAGTGTTGTTTTTTTGTTGGTGATGGTTTTTTTGAGCTTTTGTTTTGTTTTGKTTTAGTTGGGTTTTTTTCCTTAAGGATAGTTTAAATAAACTATCACATTTGTAAACAGCTGAAAGTGCATATATTGTCAGTTATCATGTCCCACTAATGCGAGTAACTTTCTAAGGCACGCTAACTTTTGCAGCCTTTTGAATTACGAGCAGCCTAATGCTGAGGTTATGTCCTCCTGCTGTATGTCCTGGCATGATCGCTTTGAGCACATCAGGAAAAGCTGTGTCTATGTGACTCTTCTGTGTTCCCTGTGATAAATGTGTTCCAAAGATGTGCATTTTCCCTGAAAATGGATTCAAGGGACCTCTTTTCAAAGCTCAGCCCACAACAGTAGAAATTTGAGACTCRGAGGGCTTCTCGTATCCAGACACTTCATAAGCCCCAGTCAAAGATGAATGAATGTAGTAGTCTAGCAGGCATTAAAATAGCAACAAACAAGGAAGGTGGAAAGGGAACAAATGAGCACTCATTTAGCAACAAATCAAGATGTCAAGAACAAAATTAATCAAGCCATCAGGGGATGTAAGGATTTTTTTTTTTTTTTTTTAAATGCGTACACACCCATGCAAGGAACCTGGGTAATGAACAACAAGAAGGAGAACGGCACAATTGTGGGCTTAAATTCAACCTAGTCGATAGAATAGAAATCTGGTGGGAATGATTTGCACAATGAGAGCGTTAAAATCCATGTTTATAACCTATTTAAGAGCAGATGAGGGGAGGAGGAGCCATCTGTCAGAAGTGGCATTTGCTGCTTCTGAGAACCTAGAAGCAGTTTCCGATGGATGCATATCGATTGGTGCTGTAGCCATGAAAGAGCAGGATGGGGAATGGGCTGGTGTCTCTGCAGACCGTGGCTTTGCAGATGACCCATTGTGAAGCCTTTCTCTATTAGTTAAGGGCTGGGGGAGCTGTTCCGTTGTGTTGCATTTCATTCCCACTGCGGTAAGCTGGAAATCACACTTTGTCAGCAACAAAACATCCCCCTAAAGTACTACATCCTTAGCAGGGGATTTATATGTTAGCTTCGTCCTGAGGGGCAAAGAAGAATAGACCAGAGCGCTAAAAGCTAGTTGAATTTAAGTATACATAGAAGGCCTATGATTTGGCAATCTTGTTTCCACATGATATACATAAAGCTCAAATGGGTGAAAAAAACCTTCTAAACATGAGAAATACTGCATGGTATCAGCTTTATTTGTCACTGATGCTATCATAACGCTGTGGTGCCTATGTTTCATCTTAYGCTATAGTCTCTGCTGCCATGCCCAGACCTCTACTCCCATTGCCCAGAGAGCTTGATTTATGGTAAGTCTCCATAGTATCGTTTGGTCTGATTGTCATGCGGTGTATTGTACAGCGTCAGCGATCGCCAGCTCTGTTTCTGCTGCTCCTCTTCCCTGTGGATCTCAGCACCACAGAAGCATCCAGTGGTATTTTGCACTTAACTCTGTCTGCTCTGCCAAGAGAAGTTAGGTTGTCAGGGGTGGGGGATGCAAGAACGACAGAAGAGAGAGCCCCCAGTCCCTGCTAGTCCAAAACTGTAGTCACCCAAATGGTTAATAGCACTGAGATGCTTTGTTGCGTTGAGAAATTCTTTTTTATATCAATTTTGTTGAAAAGTTCCAGTTGTATTACCTGTGACAAAGTTAAGGTGACTAACTAATAGTGGCTTTAAAGGAGCCACATTCAGTATTGACAAAAGTGATGTGGCAAATCAGTTTGTAGGATATAAAAACTGTGGCTAAGAATTGGGAAAAGCTAGAGAACACTTTAGTAAAAACTTCAAAAGCCAATAGTGAAGAAGGCTTTGCTCCTGAGTTACCATTGCAATGGAGCCAGTACATTACTTGGTAACATGGGTGTACCAGACAACAGGCGTTTCAGTACAGCCAAGTTAGTCATGCCCGTAAGAGTACAGGCCATAAGAAGGGTGAGGGAGTCTGCTTGGGAAGCACTTTGGGAGTGCTGCTGTGACCAGAAGGACTAATACAATCCCTAGGGAGTACACTCATGTAGGACTGGAGAAATTTTATTTCTGTATCTGGCATCTTGATGGGATCCTTAAGCAATACTGTTTCCCGGTCTGGCTGTTAGCACTTCAAGGAAGCTGAGTACATGGAGAGCAATCAAGGGAGACCCATAAGAAGGGCTAAAGAACTGGCAAGAATAAAAGGTCTAGGAACTCTGTCTGCYGTGTTCAACACAGTGCCAAATAGCTTAATCTGTGAATTACATATAGAGGGAATTGAAATTTGGTGATGGAGAGCTCTTGTGTCTATTAAGCTGAAGTGTATAACAAGATCTGATTACCGTGTGTTGACGCTAGATGAGTGTACGCTAGACTTATAGCGCACGCTTTTACCAGGGAAGGTAATAAAGCAGTACAGCAGTTTCATCAGCCTGTGGCTCTCCATCAGTGTTGATTCTTAAGTTAAGTATTGGGCTTCGCCCGATTCAAGATATGCTGCAGCCTGAACTCATCCTGTGGCTTGTTTAAAGAGAGTTCAAAGTGGGAGATTTGTGGGCCCTTCTGCCTCTGTTGTCCCCAAAGAAGATGCATGCCTGGTGTTAAGCTCTTGAGCCTGTAGTTATATAAGTGACTTGATTTTCAAAATGTTTTGAGCATCCATGGCCCTTCCAAAGTCAACAGGATCTGGGCCTCAATACRTAGCCAGAGTGAAATTCCTGGTCTAAAATTGTTAATCCTGTGGGAATGCTCCATTATTTACAAGTACACTCTGTAGAGGAACAGTATGCGAGGGGAAAATAGCCTAATTCAGCCTAAATGTCCCATTTCTAGTAACTGGCCAAACCAGAGTATGTTTGAGATGYAGACCCCAGAGACTGAGTGACTGTCTTACTCCAGAACAAAACAGGGCTCATATACTGTAGGACTCCCACCCCAAAACAGCTAAAACATTTCCTAGAGCTCCAGTTTTGTTTGCTGCAAGCTGACTTGTAATAGCTGGAAATATGGGAGATGCACCTGCATGGCAAAGGTGTGACTTAAGTATTTTTTTTATTTTTTTTAATTTAAAATAGTTATACCAGTGCACTCCCTACTATATAGTTATGCTAATATAAAGCGATCTTATGTTCTAAGATAGTTTCTTGTTCTTACTGTTGGCTGTCAGTGCTTGTATGTGAGGATTCTGTGGTAACATATAGTTTTAATAACCCCCTTTGATGGTCTGAGTTTACACAAAACAAGTGTCAGATTATGCTTGCTTTTTATGTGCTGACTCTATTTCTCTTTTTATTTCACTATAAATAAAGAGCTAAGCTCTAGTTACACATGCCTAAATGCCTGCAAAGAGGGATTTGATTCCAGAAGTTGTTGTTGTAATGCAGTTAGGTCTGTTTTTCTGCTAGCAAATTCCATTTTGAATCATTTTAATGTAGGAGAGGAAAATAGACTGTGAAATTTAGCTGTTTCTAGTGTTCAGAATAACCTGCTTTTTTCCTCCGTTCTGTATTTTTTGAAGGAAGGAGTCTAAAAAGAAAATTTTTTTGAGCTATTCCCAAGAAAATGGAGGTGCAAGGTCTGATTCTGCCTCTTACAAGAAAAAAGCAATATATACATCTTGTGGGTTGCCTAGGAGCCTATAAAGCCCTATCCTGTTTAGTAAATCTCAAGTTTGGTCTGTATTACCTGAAAGATGAGTTTATAAATAGCTGTACCGGGAATGGGTGTGTTCATAGTACCTGATGGTTTTACCGTTGTCTGCAACTTCAGGTGCTGAGCTACCCTGACAAAATGAAAACAGATGCTCATAGATTTTTACCTACTTTTTCTTCATTTAGTTCCTTGACTTTTAATTGTTGCATTTTAGGCTGTGGCTTTTTTTTAACATACAGTAGTGTTATCGGTCTTTCATGTCTCTGGGGGCAATATGCTTTTTCCCCATTTTTCAGAGGTAAAGAGCCAAAWTTTCAAAGGTATGGCAAACTGCCAGGGAAATCATTAAATCTGGACCTGGTATTTTATCCAGGGCTGTTAATGACCCAATTTTATTGGCTTCAAGTGAACTTTGCCCAAGATGAGCTGCTGCTTTTCCAACCAGTCCTCTACTGCTTCCCAGCATTCCCATCCCTTGGAGAAAATGATCCAAACTTCAGCAGAGCCACTGCCTTATTCAAACAACTTGTCCCTTTGCCTGCAATGTGCTGTCATTGGGTATTCAGACAAAAGGGGTAATTCATTATGACCAAGTTGTCGTTATTAAGAATAAATTAGAGCAATTATGCTGTTATGTAGACCCAGAACATCCTACATCCATTGCTGTATTGGCCATGAATTGTATGATTTAGTGGAAGTCTCCCAGTCCAAAAAAGGAAGAACCAGTGATGAGGAATTAAAGCTTAATAATTATGTACAATCAAATGTTTAACAGTCTTGAAAAGGATTTCATTTAAATATAACCTGCAGTTCCAGCCATAAAGACAATAGCTAGTCAACCGTGTGTTCTTCAGGGACCTTCGTGACTGTAGTTCTATTCGCTTCTTTTAGAGCCACTCTCTGTTTACCTATATTGTCAACATTTCCACATGCTACTCAGAGAATAAGCAGACTTTGATTCGCATGAAGAATTCATATTGCTAGCATTAAAACATCTGAATGTCTCAAAAAATCATGATGGTGTTTTAAAAGTTGTGAAAATGATGGGGTTGGGGGATTTGTCCTTTCCCAGGGACTCCAAGAAGGGTTTTGCACAGGTTCTCTTTGGTATAATTTAACTATTCTGAGATGAATGGCCTATAAAAGGTAGTGAAAATAGAATGATCTAATAGCAGGAGAGAAAGTAAGTGAGAGATATGAGGAGATACAATAGGAAGTGGGGCAGGGGTTGGAGGAAGGAAGGAAAAAGCTGTCCGGGGGGGGAAGAAATGGCAGAAAGACAGGAGGAGAGAAACAGAAAGCTACAGAAAGAGTCACCACCTATCAGTGAGAAGAAAAGCAAAATGAAAAGGTCCTGGTGGAGAAGATGGGATCTTTTTTTTTTAAAAAAAAAAAAGAAAGAAGAAAGGAAAAAAAAAAAAAAAAGGAAGAAAAAGTGAGAGAATTAAGAAATGTGTCTACCTAGCATCCAGCCCCAGGAGACCTGCCCTAAAAATTGAGGTATGTAAATAGGATATGTCACTTCCCCTGGCCTTTTACTCAGATATATACATTTTATTGAAGTCTGAATAATTTCCTACAATTACATTCAAACACTGGCATCCACGCTTGCCACTCCCTGAAACCTGGCAGGATTACTTTGAAACTCACAGCAGACCCTGGCTCTTCTTCTGGTACATATTTATTGGCAAGTATATGTTTTTGGTTTCAATACAACACTGTATTGGGTGTATGTAAAGGGATGAGTCTACCCATACGTGTGTATCGTCAGGAATGCACAAAGCTGTGCCACAAGGAGGGCAGCAAGTGTTTGGGTGGTTGGGTTACACAACTCTCCTCCTAATCATCTCTCCAGTTCTTTGCCTTGAATCATGCAGTACTATAGCTGTCGTTGATTATTGCCTGTGAAGTTGAGCATATGGTCCTAAAAGGGTTCTAAATTATTTTGTTTTCGATTTTATTGTTATCCATCTGATACATACAACCAGGCAGCATAAGGCACTTGATTCTCTTCACCAATCCCTTGTGCACAATATTGAAAGAATTCAAAGCAGTGCATATTTTAGCTGTCCTTTAGAGATGAGTTATTGCTGTTTATGCTTCATGCAGAAGCTTGGAAACAGATTTCTGCATGTATATGATATTTTGCTTGCAAGTAAGTGTTTAAAACTACAGTTACATGAGATTTAAATCTAAATTATTCTCCATTTGTTTAAATCTGAGATGAATTGTTAATTAGCTGTCAACAGTAAATCTGAAGTGAATGAGGGAGATACTATGAACTTGGCTTTTTAACCATTTCAAAATCATCTCTTAACTGGACAAAAAAGTCAAGATACAGAGTGAGAAATGTCTTTCTAAGTGGATGTGCCCACAACCCTGAAAACATTTTGCGTAAGAGTTCATGAAACTCTCTCAACTGCTATCCTCACCCTGGTTTAGGCTGAGAATTCAGTGTTAAAGGTGAAATATTGGCCCTGGAGATGTCAAGGATAAAGCTGRTACTAATGGAAACAACATTTTACTCCACTGTCTGTGTATCCATATGGACAGCTGAGCAACAGAATTCTGCGTTTGGGTAGATAGTAAGTCAACATACATGGCCTGACCATACCTGCTCCCTGTCTCACGTGCATATATTCATAAATGTACACTGTGCCCCTGGGAAGTTCTGCATCCATATATTGCATTTCCACAGTGAGGTTCCCAACCTGTCCTTTTATTTTTTTATTATTATTTTTTCCCTCCTTTAGTCAAATGCAGATAGTGGTTAAGGAAACTGTATGGATAAATCACAAAAGATAATYTCTGTCCCTCTGCCTTCATAGGGAAAGTCACGGCAAAGCTGTACTTATGTACAGTATTGTGTTATCTGCGTCTTTTCCTCACTGTAATCTCTTTTTCTGTGTCACTTATTAAAAATTCTGACTTTCAAACAGCTACATAAATTTCTTTAAACATCTYCTGATTCAATAAAAAAGGGAGGAAGGGATTAAATGGAACGTTCAAGCTTCATTCCATCGTCTCGCTCACAAAAGTGTTCAGATAAACTATGAAATAAATCCTACTATCCTGTCAGGTCATTTCAGTAGCTCTGATATTATTTATGGTTTCATCTGTATAATCCTCACTCAGAAGTAATCGGAAAGTTCCCCTTCATGCTTCCCCTCAACTAGCTTGCACGATCTTTAGAAATGGGAAGTGGAAAGTAGAAATGCTTTTACTTAACTTCAGCTCAGATAAGGGACAGGGATCACACAATACGAGTCCGTGGTTCTTCTCAAACGGTATTAATATTCAATAAAATGAAAAATTCTGGAGGCAATTCGCCCCATTTCAGTTCTGTAGTAACAAAGCTGGAAGTGGACTGCTGCTGCATGAGCTTTTTCTGGAAAAGAATGCTTAAATTTCCTTTGTAAATGTGATGGTGTGGGGAAAAGAGGTCCAGTGGGGATGTCTGGTTCCCATTCTGCTTTGAGCTGTGAGATTTCAAGAGGCTTGGGGAAAGGGGGTATTGGTTTGGTTGGGTTTTGCTGTATGGGTAGTTTTGTTTTTGAGGGAGAGAGAGAATTCCGGAGCAGCTGATAGTCCAGAGGAGAGCATAAGGGAAAGGAGGAGGAGAGCCTCCAAAATCTGGTCTGCTCATTTTTGACCTTCAGTGTTGGTGACTTTTAGCCCAGAATTGGGCTTTAACCAGAGGTCATTGTTTCATTTTACACCAAAAGGTGTAGTCCATCCATGCACCCCAGGGGAAGCTTGCGCCAAAATCAGCTCACGCACCCTGCTGCCCGCTTTCACCCTGCCAGCATCACAACAAAGGCAGAGCTGGGCAGGGACACAACTCTCATCTGTAAGGACAGGGTAAATGTCTGGGTATGAAGAAACCCTTGGAAAACTATTGGCGTATGATCCATGCCACAGCACATCAATATACCGAAGAAAGGARAGGAATTTGCAGACATCATTGCACTCTGCTCTGAATGCCCTCTGCTTCTGAGTATGCTTTGAACAGCTCCTGGTGGAAGAAAGTGATATTGGCTTTATTTTCTTTAAAGTTTTTAAATGCTTGTGAGACATGGATTTAGAGATTTGGACTATTACTCCTTAAATTATGTGTACTAAATAGATTATCTRTATTTCTAAATACAGACTTCTGGTTTTTTCAATCCCCCATTACATAACTCGGCATCACTGAGTTTAATACCATAGCAGCATGAGAAAAATAATTGTCTTTTAAAATAAGGCTTTGCTACAGGTAATGGTTGAAAAATAGATACGTACTCCTTCTTTTCTGGACTAATGAATACTCGTACTTATAGCAGATATTCTCCATGCCTAAGAGAAATTATTATAGGCTGCTGCATGAAAGACTTTCATTGTTTTTAGATGTAGAAGTCTTTCCCACAAATACTTTAAAAATAGAATCTCATCACATCTGTTTCATGCGGTTTAGAATACTGTTAGGCAGCTTTTCTGCAGGTGTTTGCTGATTTTTTGCTTTTGTTTCAGTTGTCCCACTTTGATTCTATCTGAGAATCTTCTGGTTTGATGTCATCCCATACATTGTGTCGCTGTCATAGTTCTGACTGGCTGAGATGCTACGGTGCCTAACCCTGTTATGCTCCATAAAGGCAGAAGTTAGAATCCCTCAATATAATCTTAGCCACTAACGCTTTTCTAAGCCCTTTACACACGGACACAATATMATTTGTCATGTATATTGCACTCCGACAGATCATGAGAGAGAGATATCTCTCATACCGTCATAATATAGAGTAAACTGCAYTTCTAAGTTATTTTTCTGGACCATAATGGGAAGGTGGTGTTGAACACATGGAGTTTTGCTTCTGTTTAGTGGGTTTGGTAATACACAGTTTTATTAGGGCAAATCTCGGGTGTTAGTTATTTGGCGATACCCTAGTTTGCATCACTCTTTTTTTAAACAGCGTAGTTCCCTACTTTGCCGTGTAGTAAGTCAGATTCCRTCACTATTACTCTGGCAGAATCCCACAGTATTATGCTTACAAAGATCATCCACATACCAAAAAATGCAGATAGGTTTGGGGGCGGGTTGGTGTAGCATACGTGGCTATGTGGAAGAGTCCGTCAACTGTTAGCAATTTTTGGTGCATGCTAGGTGCCTTGCCTGGTCAGACATGATGTATTTCTCACWGGGCACCTCTCTGCTTTTGCAAGTCGGGCCACTTACCGAAGAAAAAACAGTCCCTTTGACATCAGTGGGGCTCACGTTATTGCAACCTGAGTCAGAATTTTGTCCTATAAATAAAAARCTCATTCTTTATTTCAAAACTAAGTGGAAACTTTGAGTATGCCCAGCTGCCACCCCTCATTTAACAACTTCTCCCATTTACTTCACAGTGACTGTTAATTACATAGTTCCTGTTCTCTTCTCTGGCATCTATTTTCCAGTGTTTTGCATGAAAGTGGTAGATAATATGGTATGTGTGTCTCCTTGGAGATTTGGCACTTCAGAGATCAGAGTTGTAAAGGGATTTGGTGGTAATCCATATTGTTTTGAATAGTTTATGACATTGGTAAAAATAGTTGTTATGCTTTCATAGAAAATTGCTGCAGGTTTCCTGCAAGTGTTGAATTTCTAATAGGCCTTTGCAAACTCTAAGGAGTTGTTTTGGGGGAGGGAACAGTTACTTCATGGCTCTTATTTTCTTTTTTATGCTAAATACATTTTAAGATCACAGAGTAGCGTTGATGGTAGCAGCGTTAGTGAGCTGTGAGGCCACTCTGAAGAAACGAGCTCCAGTTTCAGTCGGTTGCAGAACACCTGCAGCCCAGCAGTCGCTCCAGGTAGCAAAAGATCACATCCCGATGTGGTGGTTTCCTTCACTCAGACCCACTTTTGGCACCCGTAAGAAGATGAGGAAATCTTTGGACCTGTACTCGTAGCATTTCGTTGGAACTAGGACACGGCCGCTGCACCACTGCTGCGGTGCCCTTGCTGCCAAGGGTGGTGTGGTRGAGCTGAGATTCCTGCTAAGGACCTGGGCCCAGATCTCTGACTTGGTACAGCCTGATCCWCAGATGATGAAATTCCTTGGGGAATGGGATGATACCTTTCTCAAGCTGTATTTGAATCATCTGCAATGTCTGACAAAGACTTCTTGGAAAAGGCACAAAAAGACTATGTGAATTTARAAGTGCAGCCAACTCACGGGATAATTATGCCTGTGTCTTAGCTGCCATATTTTAGTAGCCTGAAGGAACAAAGGAGACTGACGAATGCTGAATGACTTTCAAAGGAATCAACTGTATCAACCATTAGGTACTGAYGACATCGATGTTCCAGCAAGCTGATGTGACAATTAACAAAAAGTTTTGGCTGTAATGAGAAAAGACAAAGGCAAACTACTGATGTGTCACTTTGATCTCATTTTAACAGGGTGCAAAATGCTTGCAGATTGGACACATCATCGTGTCTTTAAGTATTAATCTTAATGTGAAATTTATGGAAGTCATCAGTACTATTAGTTGAGAAAGCTGGAGGTTTCTGTTTGATTTAATCCAGAAAGAGATTTTGATGTTTTAGGTATTTGAGAACTATATTCAAATTGAAAAGCTAAATCCTGACCTTCCTTGTAATGAGGGGCTGAGAGAAAGACAGTCTTCCTATGACTGTGCCATGCCATCACCCCCGTGAAAAGCCTACGAGTTAAAGTAGCATCCTACATGCAAGAAGTAAAGTCTGGCTTCTTGAAACCATGAAAACTCTCCTATATATATGTGTGTGTATATATATATGTGCGTGTGCGTGTGGCTAAGAGGAAGTGCTTCTCTTCAAATAGTCGGCATGATGCACTGTGGAGCGTATGACCACCCCTAGCCTTCATCCTCCTCGTGTAAAACCTCTGCTTCTTCCGTAGAAGGGATCCTCCTGCTTCCGTGCTTCCCATGGCCTTGTGGAGCGGGCAGATTTTGACTTTGTTTTTCTAGTAATGGTTATAGCTAGCACACCAAAGACCTAGGGTCCAACATGTCAACTTATGAACACATTCGTGGAAATTTATGGGATCTTTTCAGTGTGTGTGGGTGAGCTCTGGAGCATTGGATCTGTGGCAGATTGCGAGAACTAATGACCTGAGTTTAGAGACTGCCTTAGCCACAGCAGATGTTTCTGTAAGTATATTGCAACCTGAATAGATATTACTGACTTTTTTTAAATCCTGGCCATACCACCACATTAAAATGTGTGTTCAAGATAATTAGAAATATTAATACACTACAGAAAACTGGCATCATATTTCTCTGCATTCCTTGTACCAAAATAGATTCCCTTCAACATTAAAGTGGTAATCTCGGAGGTGTTTGTTATTTCCAAAGAATTAACGATCATTTAGTCAGCTAACAGCCCAAGGCAAAGCAGAAGGGTTTAACGTTGTGCCAAGTGGTAGTRTCTTGTAGGAATGACTGCTTTCAAAGAATTAGCGCTATGCAAAATGCTTTCAGGATGTGCCAATCAGCTCAGTGATTTACAGCACTAATAGTCTGCTTGTTTTTCAAATCATTTACCCTAGTGATTTAGGTGCTGCAAGTTAGATTTACAAATCTGATCACTGCTTATAGATGAAMCAATAATTATCTGACCAGTAGGTATGTGAGCTTAATCTCAATCAAAAAAACCCCAGATATGTATGGTTGATGTTGGAAAGCATGCCTGAGGACTGAGTCCTGCAGATAAATTGAGCCTCTGGGTAGATTTTTGAGAAAGCTGATCTAACTTAGGGTCCACTGACATCAGTATTTCCGCCTTCACATAGAGCAGCAGAAGTTCCTCTTCTGCATTTCTTGTATTTTGTGGGTAGTGCCAGGACTGTTACAGAAAACATCAGGGTACTTCATTCAGACAGAACTTTTAAAGCTTAACAGCATTTAGAAATTCCATTTTGAAACACCTCCATGCCACAGAGGCACATTATTTCCATATATTGCAACATCACTGGGAACGCTATAGCTGAAGAATATCTTCAGACCTTGAAAGTTTCAGACAAAGATACTGTTCAGAAATACTGAGGCTCTGATGATTTTCTGATACTAATAGCAAGGCTGCCTGCTACTCACAGAACACTAGCTCAGTTCATGTTCACATGAATACAGTGTTATGTCACTTATTATCTGCCTTTATCTGAAAACTGCAAATGGAATATAGCTTGTGCTGTCAGGTAACAGTCCAAAATGTGACTTACCCACCCCAGAACTATTTTTCTGTGTGTGCTAAAATCCAGTTCTATGTGACTCCTACGGTCCAGGTTCAAATTCTGTTAATGGAAATGACAATCACTTTATAGTTTTGCGTCGTGTTCTATGGTTTAGGGTTGTTGGGTTTTTTTTTTTCTGGTATCCACAAATGTGGTATGGACAGTTGGTGTAAAATTGATGTTATCAACACATTTGCACTGATAGTGAAGAAGGCATATCATACATTCATAGCTGTCTGATTTAAAGTCCACATTTGGCATTTGCAAACCAGGACAAATTCATTACTTTAAATTTGTTAAACTTGTTTACAATCTATGAGGGCAGCACAACCAGTTTTATGGAACATGGCTCATTTCCTCGTCTCTCAGCCTTGGGAACAAGAGTGTATCCTGGCTCATTTGACAGAACAAGGACTGTCCAGCATGACCTGACAAAGTGATGAATATCCTCCCACCCCCCTACTCCAGAGCTAGAATAAGTCCTGGACTGTTTTCTTTCAGATGTGAATGACAACGTGAAATTGTATACTTTTGTTACTAATTCTTTCCAACTACAGCATATTTGGCATATGCTTTGTGGATGTTCACCTTCACTAAATGGTGCTAAAAAGTGGTAGTAGACTTTCTGCTTTATAAGCAGTGCTCRTATTGTTGTCTTATTAAGATTGTTGGACACTCTCTACTGTAAAACATGTTTTCATTTGTCTTCATTTAGTTTGGATAAAATGTAACCTTTGAAYTCAAATTTCCCATTCTGGGGGACTGTGCCCCGGACAAACAATTAATTTAAATCCAAGCAACTCAGATGTATCTGGGAGCAAAGCAAACTAAAATGTTCCATTTAACTAGGGCTTTGTAAACAAAAACTTGCTRGTTTGGAGAGGAAAGTTAACATGGATTTCAGGAATGTATCATTTGGCATTCCCTAGAAAATCTGTTCAATTTGACCAAATTACAAGCCTTCATAGTGCAGATGAACACCCAGCCTCTCACAGGTGTTATGTTTGCTGTCATTATTTGGGGCTTGCCTACATGGACAAACGCAGTTGGATCCAACCTCTCTGATCCAGCTGGCCAGGCAGAGAGCRGCGGTCGTCTGGGGCACAGACAGCTCTGTTAGTCCGGTCCACAGGTCACCTGTAGGAGAGAACAGCTTTCAACTTCTGCTTTCACTCTGTCTATAGAAAAGTACTTCATCCTAGCATCTGACCTCTGAAGAYGGTAGAAAACAGCTAGTGCTAGTTGTGATTTATCTCACCAGTGGATCTGTTRTCTGCAGCCAAATCAAGATACCGCTTAAAAAGACCTAATGATCCCAGATAAGGGCAAACTTGGGGATGTTGCCTTCTTTGCCAATGTGGATTTGCCAAACCCCACTAATCTCTGGGATGTTTCTGTAGCGTGAGGAAAATATGTGGAGGGTTCCTGCTGGCCACGTAAAGAAAATTTTCGTGATGAGGAAACGGGCTTGTCTTCATTAAGGGAGAGAGAAATGATCTTAAAAAGAGCCTTGAAGTGGAAATGGGCCAAAAGCCAAAAACTGTCTAAAAGCTGGATTGAGGGCAGACAGCCTTGTATTTAGTTGAATAAATTCCACAGCTACACATAGTTGTTAATCCTGAGCTGGATTATCTGTTTTTTTCAAAAGCACTGCTTTTGTGGCTGCTGCTCGCAGTTGCATCGTGAACCTGGCTCCGCGCCGCGGCGGGTTTGGCAGCGCCAGAGGCTCGCCTGGTTTAGAAACACCTCCCAGGGCAGGAAGGAGRCTGTCCGGCAGCGTGGAGCAAAGTGGTCCATTTTCCCTTCCTGGTAAACACTGATCATTACCCTGGGTCAGAGGTGCCTGTAAACTTCAGGATGATATTTGCTAAGCAGTTATACTTCCTCTAGCTTTTCAAACTGAAATCAGTTCCATAACAGGTAAATATCATTCAGTGGTTTGCATTTGAAACTTTCTTTTAYTGCTGTGGCAAGAGCTGATGTCTTCATCATGTTACTAATCTTAGATATTTCCTGCGTACAAATGCATCATTTAATTTAAATGTCTAAGACTTCACTTAGAACCAGTAAAATTTTAAATGGCATCAATCTTTCCTGCATTTTTACCTTTTAAATATTAGTTGAATCCCACATGAGCAATTTGTTTCTCATYTTTTTGTTGTTTTCAAGTCAGGTAATAATCACCTTTGGGTTTTGTCTTTCCAAAGTGGGTACTTTTCATTTGCATGAAGCTGGGATGTCTTGAAAAGACTGTTTATTATTGCGACAAACCTATTATGCATTGATACAGAGAGTCCTGCCTCCATTGTTGAAGGGAATAACAATAACAGCATGAAGCAGCTCAGCAAAAAGAGAAATGGAATTAAAAAAGAAAATAGCTGTAGACATCCAGGAGCTGATTCAGCTCGTGTATCAGAAGTCAGCGATAGTACACTACTCGGCAGGAACTGGGGTTTAGCTAATGGTAGTAAAAGGAAAGACAGGACTTGTGGAGTGGAAAAAAAAAATCACASGCTGTTATCAGAGAAACTCACAGGCTGAGAGGGATGGGATTTTCAACGCAAATCCAATTGCTGTAGAAGTACGAATATCCCTGATTTTTCAATGGAAACCAGAGAGTCTTCTGATTGCATAGGTGCTTTTTGAAAATCCCATTTACGTGAGACACAATAGCATCTCCTCTGCAAACTGTATTTTTTATTTATTGCAATTTAATAATATAAGGAAAGGTCTTAAAAATTGTTCTTTGGTCTTAGTTAGACATGYAGATTGGTAGTACAGACTGCATTTCACTAGTGCTAAATAAATTTACATTTATTAAACAGAGGAGAGACACTGACTTTCCTACTCATTTCTTTTTACAAGCTGAAGGTTCATTTATTGCAAAATAGATATGCTGCTAATGCAAATGCAGCTGAAATATATGTTATAGTATTATTACTGCTGTGCATACCCCAGTGTACAAGTGCTGAGACAGTAGCTAACATGGCCTAATACTTTTGGTGACTCACTCAAAGCCTGTTAAAATCATAAGATCTTTCTCTTGACCTCCATGGGTTTTGGATCTGGCCTCTTTGAAGGGTTAATGAYAAAGCCCTATTTATTTAGGCCCCCATGTTTCACTTGAAACACTGAGTTGCCCTATATGATTTCAGCAGCGCTGCTTGCTGAGCATAAATTAAGCACACATTGTACAAGAAGTGAGCTGTCTGGCAGTCTGGTTAGCAGATGTTTTTTGTAGGACCTTATTGGTTCAACTGGTCATGCATGGGGGGATGGTGAGYTGCAAGGAAATGTAGGTACAGAGAGGAAAGAATGGGTCAAGATTAGTTTTCCTCAGCRAGCCTTTGCGAGTTGTTAACAGAAAGCCCGAACTGTGATGTTTTCAAGGTTGTATCTCCTCCCAGCTAACCTARAAATTGGTCTTCTCTAGGAATGCCTTAGAAGTGCCTATGCAGAGCAACTCAACAGAGCCAGAGGTCTGGGCCCAGCTCTCCTCCACCCAACCGAAATGGGGCTCTGGGRCTGCGGGACCACAAGGCAGTCCCTTACGTTGTAGTTCACCTTACCGAAGTATGCCCAATACTATAACTGCGGCCGCCACGCAGAGCAGAGCTATCAGCTCTGGGATAGCASTGAACGGTCTGGCAGAGTCACACGAACACCACCTAGAGAAGTGAGGTCGCATTTGGGAAGCAGCATTAGCTGAGATATTAAGCCRGCTGTGCTGCATTCAGTTCTGATCTCTCCACGTGGTACTTCACAGACCCCTGTATGCTACTGCATTGCACAGAGTACGCATGCCCCCCGTGCACCCAAAATGTTTGCAAGTCAAGGCCTTTTTAAATTTTCTGCTACAGATAATCCCTGTGGTGGAGAGCTACAGTTTAATTCTGGTAGTAAGTTGATTTGGTTTTGGTTTAAATGTTGAAAAATATTTGGAGCAAACCTTTTTCACTCCTCAATAGAATACTGTTAGTGAGACCTAAGAAATCTTCTAATTATGATATTTGTGCATGTGTATCTAGATTTGTACAGTGGTGACATCTGCTATTGCCTAATCAGCTTCTAAAGAATAACAACAATAATCATGGAAAATGGATTTAGGAAATCTGTACTTTAATTAAATCTGCTAAGTGTCAAGTTTTGTTATAGTACTTTCACTCACTGGCTGAACGTTTTGTCTTTGTTCTTATGACAAAATTAATCATAACCTGGGGCAGAATTATACCTTACATTTGCTTTACTCTGCTCAGAGCTATTGACTCAGGAAGTACTTTCATTCTGCTCATAATCAAACTTACTTTTTGCTAAGATTCGTAAGCCTTCCCTTTGGAATCCGCGTGCTGCCGTTCACCCACAGTCTCAGCCACATTAAAAAACTCGGGGGAAAACCTAGTGTAAAGCTGTTGAATAGCTATATGCATTTTCTTTCTGGAGGGAGAATTATGTTACTAGCTTTTTAAAAAAGGACATTTCAGTGTTAAAGCAGTATTCTTAATATTTAACTGTTCTGCAGTGGGATGGGACCTCTAAGCACTACTGTAGTGCAAATAACTATCTCAGTGCTTCCAGTGTCCCGAAAGCCTCACGTGGGACTGGGATGCCAGCATGCAGGGTATGGCACATACACATGGACGAGGGCAGAGAAACTGCTGCCCTCTCCGTTTTATAGGAGAGGCACAGAATTTTTTGATGCAAGGCATGATTGGGAYCTGCATCTGTTTTTCCCGACCTCCTACACTTTGGAACAAGGCCTCCCCAGTTCTTAATACGACCGTGCAATGCTGCCTCCTCTATACAGGAGGAAGTTGGCTTTAAAAGCCTATTTTTTAAAAATAGTTTCTGGGCGGGCCTGACACTGGTGTCACCTAGCTCATTTGTCCCCAGGCACTAAATCTGTGCAGCGGGCAAAAATATATAAATAATCGGAGTCTTTCTGAACTATAAATGTAACCAGCAAATAGATAAGAGTTCAGTGTCCTATAATAGGATGTCTTTTCGCTGACTAGCAGAAAGGGAGTGACTCAGCCTGACTGTGTACACACACTGAAATAGACTGTTCAAGTTTGGAGACAAAGGCCTTTACATGCATTTATAAAATTGCCTTTAAAATGCTTGTGAATGAGTTAATCACACAGCCATCTGATTAGACATGAACAACCTCCCTATTTTTTATGCGATTAGGTCATCCCAAGAGAATCATAAAACAAAATAGACTTGGATGTGTCATTCGAGGGTGACTAATAAAAAGTAGTTGAAAACAGTGCAATTAGGAAAATAGTGCAAGTAGGAGATTTTCAAGCCGATTTCACAACTCTGTGTCCTTCATCTGCCCCGCCAGAGCCTGCTCTTGAGGAAGCTGATGGAAGAAGCTTCCCTTGGCTTGCACAGATCCAGACTAGGTCTCTGTTTTCTCCTTGCTCCTCTTTGTTCTCCCCTTGGGGCTGTCTCCGCCTCTGCAGTAGCATTTTGAGCATCTGAGCCTCACAGGGTCTCTCCACTTTCACGTGAAGACTGTACTTTCCCATGAGCATGCTGAAATGGGAACTGCTGCTGTGGGGATTTGGGAGAGGTCAGATGCCACTCAAAATCAGAGCTGTAGGACTCTGGAGAACAATAGAAATGGCAGAACCACTACTGTCATAAATGTGCATCTCAGTAGCAAGAGCAAGCACCCAGCTGTACCATTTCCATACCCTCACAGTTCTCCAGAGCGGTTTTGTGCCCACTCTTTAATGGCGACTCCAGTCCTGACTTGATCTTCCTTCCCCGCAGCTCAGCCTCCCCACGCCGACTCCCCGAAGTGCCCCATTCTCCCGCCACACTGTCATTCCCCAGCCTGTCTGCAGACCCCCAGCTCCCTTCTCTCTTGAAGTTTCAAGGTGAAGTGAAAGGCAGCCAGTGGTGAGCTTGCTGGGAGAATGCTTCATCAGACCTGCCGGGGCTTTGCCCCTGTCATCTTAGTCACAGGCTGGTGCTTGGCACTGTGGGATCTCTTTGCCCAGTCCTCCTGATACCTTGTCACCATTTAAAGGGCAAGGACATGGAGAACATACAGCAAATGGGCCAGGTGGGCTCTCAGAGTCAAGAGACCCAAGTACCTAGAGGGCACTTAAGCATTTTGTAATGTACAATAGAGGAGGATCTGAACCTTCTTACTTGCAGGCTTTCATCTTATGCTAAATCCCAGCAGTGTGAAGCTTTTGGTAAGCTATCATCATTGTCTAGGTATTTGTAACCTACTAAACGGACTTTCGATTACAAGCTCAGAGAGTGAGAGACATTAAAAGAAACATGATCGTTATCATTTTCCTGCAGCTTTAATTGTGAGTGGCACCTAATCTCTGTCAATCAGCTGTCAGATGCAATGCTGGGAAAGGAAAAAGCCTACAGACAGCTGAGAATTGAAAAGAAACGTGCAACTCACTTGATTACTAGGGTGAACCAATCTTTGAGGTGTCTTTCTTTTTGCAGTCCTAAGAACCTTGTTTTACAGCTGTCAGCTTTAAGGAATGAATGTCATCTTTCCTGAGCCTCTTTTTCTAGTGGTGGCAGTTGTCTGGGGAGATAAAAACTACACAGACTGACACAATTGCTGATATGAAGAGGCTTTGGATGGCTCTCTCACCACTGCTGTAATAAAATGAAGAGGTACTGAGTGCAAGATCTCTTGTAGCAGATTTCTAATATGTAAAAAAGCTGCCCAGCGTAAGTCAGACGTGTGCTAAAAATTTTGATGGTTAAAAAGATGTTGGTGGAGGAAGAGGTGAAGTGACTGATTGCTACATTGCAATATATTTTTGTACTAGTGGAAGCCCTAAACTAGGTCTGATTATTCTGAAAAGTATCCTTTACTGGTATGGAGTAGCTTATCGGCTCTGGGTGGTTCTAATGTGAAAATACTGGGTACTTTTACTACTGAGCACTTGCAAATAAAAGTTGCATCTCCGCTAGAAGAATTTGCCATTATATCCTGTTGGCAGGGAAGGACCTTGCCAGCTGTAATCACGAAAGACTGACAGCAGTCACAAACTACTCTCAGGGCAGAGCCCATCACTCAGTTCAGCTCAGGCTCCCAGAAGACAGGACAGCTCGGAGAAGGTAGTGGAGCATCCTTTGTCTCTAGTACAGAATTAGAGGGGAAGGCAACTGGCACCTCATTTCTGGTTTTGGAAGACCTTCAAATATCAAGCCAGATGCTCGACCCAGTATTAGTCATCCTTCTGACACAGTTCGTAGTTTGAGGATAAGAACACAGGCAATCTCAAGTGAGTATGCATTGATATATGAAAACATCATACAATGGTTATTTTACCAAAATGCCATAAAACCCCTGTGCCCTCAGATTAACTGTTTCACCTCCTTTGGGATTGCACGTGACCTGACTTCCCTCCCATTTTGTGTGTTCTTTCTCCAGAGGGGAGATTGGAGGGACTCCCCAACAGTCAGGAAAGTACTTTCCTGCTCAGCAAAGCACGTGTTTAACTTCTCTCCTCGAACAGATTTAAAATCAGGCACTCTCAGCTGCTTGAATTGAAAGGACTAACTGGGTCCCCGGTGTTTTACTCAGTGTTGGGATGTGTTAGCCACATGGTGTTTGGCAATATACATTAGTGATTTAGACATCTATGGGAAAAATCAATGGAACACCGAGTACTAATTCACTCAGATACTTTAACAAATGTCCCCTGGAGTTGTTCAATATGCTCTGTTCTGTTATGCTGAATCTTAGAATTAGGCTGGCCCAAACCTTTATAAGTGTTATTAATAGCACTGCGTTAATATTGTGTACTGGGATGTGCATAATCAGGTGTTGCTTAATTTAAATTCATGTTAGAGTAATGTCAATGAATTCTTACCGTGCTGGCTGGTGACACTCCATAATTCCAGTTTGTCCATGTAGTGCGTCACTGTTTGCAAATTAGGGATTCTGGAAGCTTGAGTGTTGATGCTGTCAAAATTTATCTCAAAAGCATTGAGATGCGCTGTAGTTAAATGAATAAGGAGACTAAAGAGGAAAAAGCATCCCTCCTGGCTTTTTCTTCTTTTCTAACATCTTTTCTACTTTTTGGAAGTCAGATTTAAGTTCTTACTTTACAAAAGGTGACTATGAATTCTTATTCTTGCCAGGAATGTAAAAGTAATGGGTTCAGGTCTTAAACATTTGTTCTCCTGTCAAGAACAGCTCCTCTGAAATCATTCCCCCTAAAGAAAAATATGAATAATCTTAAAGAAGAAATCTGTGGGTGGAAGAGAGCTGCTAAATAAGTAGTCCTAAGAAAGAGAAACGGTGAGCTGTAGCCTTCAACAGCTAGAAAAAATATTTCTTATATAGACACTAACTATGGTTTGCTATTCAAAGGGCTGGAAGGAGAAGGGAGCTAAGGCTATACAAAAGTAATCTCCTCGGAGATAAAGATTGAGGGATATAGCCAGTTGCCAGAGTTTAAGGGAGAACTAAAAATCTCATGTTTGATTCAGAAGTTGCTGAAAAGAAGAAAAAGAATAGCTTTGGGTGTAGAGTTTGTTAACATCCCGCTGTCCGTGGGAAATAAGGCACTGACCCCTTCTTGGCATAAGTAGAAGCAGGAAGTGACCTGAAGACAGACTATGGTGGGCTTGGTCTGATCCTAACGGCAGTTAAAATAACCCCTTTCCCTGGTTTTACATGGTGCAGGACCAACCACATTGTGTAGCCAGAGTGGTTAGTCATTCTGCGTTTGCTTCCCTTTGCTAGAGAGGAATTCAGATCCAATTTAAACCAATTATTCTGTTGGGCCAGGTTACACTCTTCTGATTCCTTCACACGTGCTCCAGACCAGAGTGTGTTGGAGCATCGTGTGCCGTGCTTATGTGAACAGGGTTGGTGAGGTAAAGTCGGTGGCTGGGCATCAGTAGTACTTTCCCTGCAACAGGATGCAGAAACAGGAATTCAGGTGCTATTTGTGATCCTCTACATGAATGCGGTGCCTTAGGAGAGGACAGAGCCCTGGGTAACTATGGTATGTAATTAAAGAGGTGGTTCAAAAGTGCCTCAGTCCACTAATGGCAAATCCTGTAATTGCTGAATTCGTCTTCCTGAGTGACCAGTAAGGCAGTTTGAGATGGCACATTACAAGTAACCCAAAAAGACCAGGCTGTAAGAAAAAAACAACTTGCAAAATGCCACAGACAATAAAACCATTATTTCAGAAGCAAAAAGGGGTTGGGAGTTGATGTGTTCACTTGGAAACTAAGCCAGTGAGGATTTGCGTGTTCTAATAAAAATAAATTAAAAATAGCAGAACATTTAAAAGAAGCTTATTTCTATAATAATGTAAAATGTTAAGCACAGATTTGCAAGCATAAATAAGAACTCAAGTCACAAAATGGGTAGAGACATTATACCAGCAACATTAAATAGATGAAATAGCAGCAGTCAATCTAATAAATAATTTTCCTTTGCTACCTCTGAAGCCAAAGAAATTATACTGCTTTAGGGACACATTTGAAAAGAAGTCGGAGAAATATCTGCTCTACCTTCCTGCCACTGCCAAAATGGACCGTCTGAGGTCACAGCACTGAACCACTTTTCACTATTGCCCTAGCTGTTGCACACATCACAAAATTCAGCTTTTAAAGGGCAGTGAAAATGATGAGGAAAATACGATGGCAGTGACCAGGGAGTTTAATTCTTGTCCTGCTGAAATCAGTGGCTGTTTGAATTTTAGTTGCTAAATTTATCTGCCTACTCCAGAAATTTCTGAAACTCAATTTCTTTAGTCCAACTCCTTTTTAACCATCTGGGTGCTGGTTTGCCACCCTAATTCCTCCAGAGGAAAAATAACATCCCATCATTGCTTGGGGGTAGTGGAAGTACCAGTTGTTTTGTAGCTCTGCGGGGACATCCGTTGTTTTATCTACTCTCTCTGTGAGTTAGTGCCAGCGGAACAGCTCAGGTCAAATCCTCTTCTTCTGTTCTAGTAAAACCAGCTTGGAATGCTAGTTCTGATTATCACCTGTTTTCAAAACCAATCTTTGCCCCCACCCCACCCCCCCTCCCCCCAGTACCAGGCACTGCTAATCTCCATTTACCTAGAAATCACATAGTTGTGCAGGTTTACAGAGAGAGCACACAGAGCTAAGGGAGGGACTGCGAGCAGGCTGCTGGTGGTGTATCATGCACTAGGCAATCTGTTAGCTCTTTGCTGTAATGACAGAGTCAGTAAAACTTGAAATTTTAGGGCTGTTTGGCAAAGGTTGTGCTGAAGTCCGTTGCTAAATAGTTGAGCCTATGCTTATATCCCCTGGTAGACATCAAATCCGGGGCTTCTTTCTACCTGCCTGTTTGTGCTTTGCCAAATAGAGCTGGAGAGCTAATCTAAGGCCTCGAATACAAAACATGGTCATCTCCAGCCAGGTCTTTGAGACACCATAAGGATTTCACCTACTGCTACTAATCCTTCAGTGGGCTGTGATCACTGGGGTCTGTCCGGGTGAGGACTGAGACACGTGTGCACCCACAAGGAAGGGACTCCCTGCAGACAAAGTGTCTGGCCTTGCRATCCCATGTTAACTTCATGGAAACAAAAGCTCTTTCTGACACAATCAGCCAACCAAACCCACAATTTTTCAGGGCTGCGACCTTCCCCTGATACAAGAGGAGCTTCCACTGCTTGTGGTCTAACCCCCAAAAGATGGAGTAGCTCTTTTCTTGTTGCAGTTTCCCTAATGATTGTGTTTTCCATTTCCAAATCCTACCATTATGTTACACTGGAGGCTAGACTGGATGATGATAGTGATGGCTAGCTTCAACACTTAAAAWTCTATTAGTTCATTTAATGAACTGCAGACTAACATCTTTTTTGGAAACCCATATGTATAAAAATAAACAAACTCGTCTTTTTTTATATTCCATTTCATTAGAAACCTATCTTTATAAATACATAGCCTCCTGCTTTCCAAAAACTCATATGCTAAGGTTTTCTTTGACAGAGAGAGTCTGCAGGTGCCTATAGTACCTTGTATTGAAGGAGTACCTCTCCATTTAGAGTGCTAGGTCATGTTTGCTGTAGAGTGCTCTTCATCGTACCTTAGTTAAATAAACTATAGCGCTGGCTTCTGTAACAAAAGGCTAATTCTGCTCTGCTTGAGGGGGAGAGGAAAAAATGTTAAATTAGTGCAGAGCACTGTCGTTCTGGTTCTTGTCATCTGGTTCAGTTGTCTCACTGGTTAGTTAGTGAGGACCAGGGTCACGAGAGTTTACAATTCAGGAGCTATGTGGAGTAGAGGAATTCTTAAGTGTCACTCTTGGGTGCTACAATGACAAATGTGCTGTGAGAGGCCAAACCCTGGCRGTCCTCTGGCAGTGTCCTCAGTGGCAGCCTTCCTGTGCACATAAGGTGCGAGGGATTTCCACCTGGCACGTGCTGTTGACCTGCCAGAGCCCATACATCACTGAAATGCAGTTTGGGGAGTTGGCATGGGACATGTTAAGCTTCGTTCAGGCACTTCACCCAGGGGAATGTAAGAATTCTCAGGAATTTCATGGCAAAACAGATGCTGCAGTAATCCTGGGATGGGGAAGCATGCCGTACCACTGTTACTGCAGTGACTCTGCTTACCAGCMGCTGATACGGGTGTAGTAGAGAGGGAAATGTCTAAGGCATGTTTGAGCAGCTCCCCTCTTCAGGTTTTATGTGTAATAATAAGGCAAAATGAGTAAGCAGACTCTCAGCTTGTTTTACAGATCTCTCATGCCAGCTTGTTACAATTCTTTTTTTCTTTTTTTCCTTCCCCCCCCCCAAATGGAGCTAATTCAAGTGAAATCAGCTAACAAGCCTTTGGAGACATGACCAGAGCTGGAACATTAAAACATGTTTTCTGTTGCAGAGAYAATGCTGTTTCATTTAATTTTTTTTCTCTTTTTGCAATGCCTCATTTTAAAACGAGTGGATGTTTCCCATTTCAAGGCCTGTTCCAAAATCTGCCTGGATTTTTCACTCATGTAAAATCACCTTTAAGTCCATAAGGGTTTCATTGGAGAAATTAAAATTGTTTAAGAGAGGTAACAATTTACGAAAGCAACATGGATAACGAGTTAAAAGGGTTCCCAACACAGTGAGGTGCTACCTAATATATATGCAGACACAAGTTTTTCTTTTTGGATCTTTTATAGTGTTTGTCACAGACAGGCTACCCAAGTAGCCTGAAGTACTGAAGCAGGTTTCCCCAGTATAATTTGTTGAGCTTTTAGGCTTGGGATTTCCTTCTTTTCTACAGTGGCATGCTGTAGCTTTTGTCCACGCTTGGCAGTATCATGTCTGTTGCTGACTGACCATGGAGCCAATCTATAGTGGTATTGCAAGTCGTCTGGCGAGCTAACAGTGAACTGAACAGCTTTGGGAAGCCCCTTAAGGGCTCCTAAGCAGAAYGAGATCCCGTTCAGAGAAAAGCATGAAATTGCCAATGAGATATTGTGGGAAATATCACCAGGGAGGAACTAATAATACTAAATGGAGCCGTCCTTCACAGTATTAATATTAAAAGTTTACTAATATAACCTGTCCCCTAGCAGCAGTGATGGCAGACCATTTTCATGTCTGGTTATTGTGAAAGGTGTCGCTACCTGTCAGTAGCAAATTTGTCCCCATCGCTGCACTGCGGTGTTTGATGATGGAAGGAAACTATTACATGTCTTTGACAGTTGCAAAAGGTCTGTGTACATGTAGAAATTTATTTACTTTAAGGTCAGAAGAAACTGGAAGCTCATTGTATTTGATCCCCTGTATGTGAGCTTACCTGGTACTCTCAGACTGAGCCCAAGAACATGTGTCTGTGCAATGCTTTTTCTCTGAAGGCATCCTCCGACTAAAAAGTAAAGAAATGGAGAACTTGCTATATTGCTTGGCTCAGCATTCAAAAGTAATGCCTTGTTTCCCAAATGAATTTGTCAGGCTTCAGTTCCCAGCCATTAGTAGTTCTTGTGTAATTTCCCTGCTAGACAAGAGAGACTGTAAGTACCCAGTGTTTGTTTTCTCCCTGGGAAAGTGCTTACACTGTATAAACTAGTCACTTGTCAATCTTCTTTTTTTTTATAAACTAAATGTATTGAGATTTCTGTAGTCTCACTAGATGGATTTTTCTCCAGTAGTCAAGTTTTTGGGGCTGTTTTCTATATTCTCTCCAGTGTTTTTCAAGACAAGACATGAACACGCCGTGTGCTAACACAAGGTCTGTATACACTTACGTACTTCTTCTTGTTGCCCTTCAGTATTCAAATTTAAGGAATAAATTAGCATTTTCATACAGCTAAGATAATACTGGGAGCTGGTGTGTATGTGTAGATAATCTGTGTATAGTTCTTCACAATAATGCAGATCCTTTCAGGAATCGCAGAAGCATCCGCCTTCCTGCAAGTAGATTTGCATTTCTTGTTTCTAAAGGCCTGGCATTTGGCTAAATTAAAATGTACTTAATTTGACTGGGCACAGCTTGCCAATGATCCCCATCATTTTCACTGGCTTGTCCTCCTCACGATGTATCACTGAACCACAATTTGTCACCTGCAAATATGTCAGCAAGTGTTTGCTTCCAGGTCATTGATGAAAACATAGACTAGCACGAGTATCCATCTTTGCAACCCCTCCTGTGGAGCGCCTACTCTTAAGACTCAGTCCTAGCTGACAAAGCATTTGTGCCCATAGTGGATGTCCCCTTGCCCTATGACTTACACAACTCTGTCTGCATGTTTTAAACCAGTAAAGAGTTCTTTYGTATTCAAAGTTTTGCTTTTAGCTTTTGCATTTTACTGAAAGAGAGGAAATAGTCTAAGTCCAGATTTTCAGAGACTCGTTTGTGGCACAGGCTCTTCACAGGGACGTGAATAGACAGACATGTCCTGTGGTTTTTGAAGACTCCTCATATTCCTGTTGCAGGAGAATGAGTTGATAACAGACAAGCCAAAGCAGCTCACCAAACCTGCCAAAACATAACTGCTTATCTGGCAGAAGTTACAGAATTGAAGAGTTTTGTTTCACAGCTGGACTGTTAATCTCATTATTATATTTGYTTGTCAGAGCATGTTAATGTAACCGAGTGAAAAATGTTCCTAGATACATGCTATTGAATATTTAAAATGAAGAATTAAGGGTGACTTTCAAAGCATCTAAAAGATGTGATGCTAAATCATGGTGATCTTTAAGGAAGGGCTGGCTACCCATGTGTTTTGAGAGTCCATYTAAATATAAACCAAATAGAAGTTGGTTAGAAATCAATTGATTAATGAGAACATATTATAATTTTCTTTAAAATCTCCATTTTTAYTGGTATAGTAATTCTTTTTGTTAGTGATATTCATTAAGGATTGATGCAGAGTGGGAACTCTGCACGTAYGAAGTATAAGCTGAAAATTTGGTCAAGGGAACTATGCAGGCAGGAAGAAGAAAATAAGAGATTAAAAATTTGGCTGGTAAGGCCATGCTGAGTTTCTGTGCCATATCCCTGCAGATTTAAGCCCTGAAGTTAGGAGGAGRTTTGCAGCTACATTCTATAAGTGCTCAGGCTTTTACTTAGTTAGCACACAAAGGCCCCACTCATCCATACGATCATTTATTTTTCTCCATAAATATTCTGTTTTAAATCTTTTTAGGTAGCAAGAGCCAGGTGTTTAACAACTTCTAAAGACATCGATAAAACAAAATACCCAAATGTAYGCAGGTTCACTGGAGGCTAATTTGTTGTAGTCAGTGAATATAGTCCTTGAAAATGACATTCTCTTTGCCTCTAGCTTAGTAACAGCAGGCCAAATCTTGTCTGCCTTATTGATTTCAATGGGAGCGCTGGTATGAATAAGCAAGAAGGCTTTGACAGGGTACGTTTGGATGTAATGTACGATACTCGGGTTCTGAGACTCTGAGAAGAGATTCCTTCCTCCAATATAATAATTCAAACCCATACATCTTCTCTCTGATGGCATTTGTAGGGCTTAGCAGGAGGAGGTAAATAATAACACATTCACTGCCATTTATCTGTGTGGCGAGGAGGCAGAGAAATGGAGCTGGCTCTCTGGTTTGCCYGGGTAGGATGCAGTCTCCCTGCTTTTGTGCAGCACAGAGCTGAGGCATGTGGTGAGCCAGCCTGGGCTTTTCTGCTCTGCAGTCCCTCAATGAAGAGCCTGGGGAAGTCTAGGGTAGACACACTGAATGCTTCTGCTGGGGGCAGTGCAGATTTTGGGATGGTCCATACAGAGTTAGAGCTAATAAACCCATCTGGATGTAAATGCATTTGCTCCCCAACCATCCAGGCTTCAGAAGAGCTTTCTAGCTTGGGAGCAGCACCAGATKCAGGCTGGTCCTGCATTTCTGTATTGCTCAGCCCACAAAATACYGCGCCTTCTGCTGGGAGCCTTGCAAAGCGGGGCACAGGGATAGTCAGRCAGTTCTGCAAGGGCAAGAAAAATCCAGATGGACATCATAGTTCCAGCTCGGCACCAGCTGTGCTAGAGATAGGTTGGCTCAGGACAAATCTGCTCCAGTGTCTCCAGCTCAAAGCTTGATACCAAGGAGCCCAGTGCTCTACAGATGGGGAAACTGGCACCCACAGACTTGTCCAAGGACACGCAGCAGGCTGGTGGCAGAGCTAGGAGTAAAACCCAGATTTCCATTACTCTGTCTTGCTTTATCCATTAGGACATGAGACGCRTTGATCATCCTTCTGTGCTTTGCTTGTGTCATTTCTTAAGTGGGAAGAATAATCGCCAACRTTAGTGGATTGTGAATTTCCCAGATAAAACATACACACACACACACATACATTTAGGTGTTTGTATTATTTATTAATACCTTTCACAGGCAGAGCCATTTCAGATAAATCCTTACCACTAATTTAGTCTACATTTATACATTGGTAGTCTTTTTGGCAGTTGGTTGTAGCTCTCGTGATTGAGTTTCCCTTCCTTCCCCCTGCCCCTTGAGTATCAGTGTATACCCACACAATCTATTGTACATCTATTTATGCGGGTATACCAGCACACTGTAGTATCTATACAAAATAAAGTTATAAATTAAAGGAAACATCAAATCTTTACTGGAGTTGCATTTTCCAGGAAAAAAATGCTGTGAAATTAAATGCTTAATGAGGGTTTTCTGAAAATTGGCAAGATGGCCCTGGGAATATCCATTATGACTTCATTGAAAGTCATATGTCCCACTTCCCTTTTGGGGTATACAGGTCCTCCTCTCATCGCATTTAATGTTTTAAGTAATCAGCCATTAAATAAAATGTCACGGCTTCCCAGCGATAAAGCCGCAGTGGTTTGGTCCAGCCACGCTCTTGKAGGAAACGTGCAAGGTGGATCAGCCAACTGTTTGGTTCAGGTCGGCGCTGGCCTGTGCTCGCCTCGTCCCAGCGTGTCGGGGGCAGCTGCGAGCGGCACGTGTCATTCCGAGCGCCGCAGGACTGTGACRGGGGAGCTTTTCCGGCTGCTGCTTGGACAGATGGTGAGCAGCGTACGGAGCAGAGAGCACGCGATAGATCGGTGCCAAGCCTGGGACTCGGTTGCCAAATCTCATGTGAAGTCAGGCTATGCAGATGAAATAGAGACATGAATTATAGTTTGTTAATGTTCATTAAAACTTTTGGTCCTTATAGTCCTGCTGAGATGAAAATTTCCAGAGCAAATAGAAATCCTTAGGAACTCGCCATGTTTTCTACAAATGTCTCCTTCGCTCTCTGATTTACATTTGCCTTCTCTCCCAAAAATGTTTCATTGCCACATGTTTGATGGCTTCAGGCTTCTGACTGTTATCAAATTGAGACTGAGCCTTTAAGTGTAAACAAAACCCTCACTTCAGTAATAAACCTAGAATTATTTCTACTCACTCCATAGTGCTACAGCAGTTTTTAGTAGGTACGGGGTAGTTTGACAGATGGTGATAAGTATGTTACTATTTATACTGTAAAACTGACTAGATAAAAAACCAAGAGCATTTGCCTAATCTGACTTCCARTATAGAAAGCCTCTCTCCTTTAAGCCTCTTTTTGGGGGTTCTGGCTGGGAACAGAGCTCTGCTTTTGTAGGCAAATTGCAAGATCCTCCACAGGCGGCGGGGGCACTGAGGGGTGCAGGRGGGCATTTGTGAACTGTTGGTTGGCAGAAGTGGTATGCTCTCAAGAAGCTGGTACTCAAGGAGGTGGAAAAGCCTCAAATATCTATGTTGAAAGAAGTTGTTCCCTATTTCTTTTTACCTTTTGGCTGTTGGTTGCACAACCCAAAACATGCAGTGTTTTGCCTAAAGTGGGATTCCAGCACTCAGCAGTTTGGGGTGAAGTCCAGACAGTGAATTCCTTTAAGCTGAGCTCCTCAACTTTGAGATACTTACAAAAAAAGGCAGTTTGGCTCTGGAGAACATTTAGTCCACACATTAGTGGTGCTGGTCTGTCAGTCATGATGCAGATAGATCCATAAGCAGAATAAGTGATAATGCTTTGTGGAGTTTGTGCAACTTCAGCAAGACATGCCCCGTGTCTGCAGTGCAGAGGGAAAGCATGTGTTTTCATTTTATTGGTATTGCTTCAGGGTATGTGACTTCTTTTGGTAGGTAGTGATGGAAGAAGTTACCCAGAGAATAATTCTTCAAATGTAACAAAGTTTTGCAAGTAAAGCACTGGATTTCTTTAAGAAGCGTGATKCATAACCAGGAGGAACAATACTTTCCCAATTTGATTTGGGAGCTCAGTTGCACTGGAGATCATCATCACTGGCAGAGAGCATCAGTGCTTACTGTCCATTTTAGTCACTTACAAAACCAGGTAGCCTTTCAAACAACYGAAATGCAACTGGATAAAAGGAGAATGTTTTGTTGTACACACAAGTACTTTGGAAATGTGCACCATGTGTGGTGTCCAGAGATGAATTCAGTCCCTTGGTTTTTCTTTATTTGTTAGATATGTTATACCGCAATAAGTGTAATTTGAAATTGGCTCTGTCTTTTCATCTTTAAAAGTAATGAGGCTTTCTTGGCTGCTAATGCTGGCGTAGTTGTAATTTTTTGCATCTTGTACTAAGCATATTTCTACAAAGCTTTTCCGAAGAGGTAAAGTGAGTTTTGTTTCTGTTTTTGAAATCCGCGCACTGCCTGCTTTTCTGTTGTGCTTATGAGCCATCTTTGTTTTAGCATTTAAGACTCAATTCAATGGGAATACTTCCTACCAAAGCAGCAGAAATGAACAATTATCTCAACTACTGTGAGAAACATTTTAGAGGCTTATATGTTCCAAACAGACATTTTAATCCTCATGGAAAACTATCCAGTAGGGTTCTATATTCTAAAAATGTTACCATCTTTCTACAAAACAAGCTATTTTTTTTTGCTTTATTGTCCTGCAGAGTTCCCTGACAGGGAAACCGTTCTGTGTTCTGTAGGGGTAGTTAAAAATATTACAGATTGGAACTTCAGGTCAGATTTGAAACTGCTTTATATTTACGTTTCATAGAGGAAATGTGTTGTCTTTGGGTTTTGGCAATATAGTGGAAGACCTTCAGGTACAGGAGATCGCAGTGAAATTTCCTTAAATGTGAGGCAAAATGAAAGTCCTAATTTGCTGCTTCACGTTGTATTAAGTTCAGTAGTGAAAATACATATAACAGCTGCCTTTTTTTGTCCTAATTCTGCTGGAATTTGTCACTGAGACATTATTACAAAGCGCTTCTGAAAATGCTTTATCAGCTCCCTCTCTGCCCATACTAGCCACCAAGAAGAAACCATTGTCCACAGCTAGGTCTGGTATGAAAAAAAGCCAGTGACTGTTTTGGGGACCAAAATTTTCTATSCTGTGTATCATTCTTTCTAATTCACAGCCCTATTTCTCTTCTGCCAGCAGGCATGGCTCAGGGCATGGCTTGCTTCTTGGTTCATGAGTGAGAATTCGAGCTCTGTTTGTTAAATTGTGAGTTTTGGCTGTTGCTGCTGGGTGATCGAGGCTGTCCAGTGCTGGAGATAGAGCCCACAGCAAGAGGGGACAGAACAGCCCGTGCAATTCACAGCCTGTATTATTAAAGTAAAGGGAAGCTGGWGGCAAGTGAAGTTATATGCCAGGCTGTAAAATGTGCTGGAGAATCACAGACTTGCCACCTATTCTGTCGTCTCTGTTACCAGGATAGTTCCAGCTGCCTGACAGCCAGGCAAACGTTTAGGGACTGTAACCTCTTAAACTGCCCAGGAGTTGTGGATTTTAGAAGGATATCTATGATTCTGGCCACAGCAAGATATTAAATGTGTTTATGCTATTATAATTTTGTGCCCTCCTGAAATCAATAGCAAATTTCCTATGGGATTTAATGCAACCCAGAATTTTGTCCTGCAAGAGGGAACAGTGGTTAGGCAGTGGGCTTCAACAATATTCAGAAGTAGTATGTCATGCAGGAGGAAGAGGGGACTCGAATGACTTTTGTTTCCATTCCCCAAAAAGCAGAGTGAACCCATACTAGTGTGTCATCCTTTATGTGCTAAGTCAATATTGCTAGTTTCAGAAAGTCAAAGAGAAACTTCCAGGAGCATTTAAATATACAAACATTTGCCTATTTGCAAATTGTAAACTGTTTGTTCAAAAGGAGTTACATTTGTCATTACCTTAGGCTAAACCAAATTGCAGAGTAGAGTAATTTATTAGAAACATGATATTTTGTGGCAGGTAAACCCATTTACCAGCTAATCTGGAAAGCAAAATTCTGTAATTGCACACATGGTTGTTTACAAAGGACTTGGCATGGAAAATAAGAGAATAACTGGTAAGGGCTGAGTAGTACTTGCTATGAATCAATATGCATGGTTAAATAATGGGTGAAGTTAAATTAGTGGGGCCTCTCTAATTTAATCTCATCTTCCAGTAAAAGAGATACCTACCTATAACTTCAAATACCAGAATCAACAACTTTATACTGAGAAAAGACATTTACCACTCATTTAATCTGCATTCAGGTGCAAAGACACTTGCCTTATTATTTTTAATTCCTTCATAAATTTGGAATTATATTGCTTTCATGACCTTGTTATAATTAACAGTAGCTATTTCTTGTTAATGAGCTATTACCTGCAAATCCATATAATTCATCTGACAAGATGACAGCCTGACTAATTAACAAGGTTTGACCAGTATCTCAAGCCCTCTGCAAAAGATTTTCTCCTTTGACACTAAAAAATGTTCTCTGAGGTACCATATATAAATATATCAAACACTGTAAATGGTTTCTGCAAAGAGGTTACAAAATCACCCTGCTGAGAAGTTTGTCTGTAACATTCATCCAGAATAGAGGCTGTTACCTAAAAATCCTATTTTGCACCACATTTATCCTGTGATTAAAACTGTGCTAACACCACTGATATTTATAAATCCCTGGCAATCTCTAGCATCATTTCTACGTGGCTTGCAAAAAAGATGTTAAAACAGAGAACACCAGGCCACCCTGCATAAAGAAGCCTCTAGACCCCTCCACTAGCGGAAAACACAGTTTTGAAAAAGGGTTTGCCTGTTTTCAACAAAAGCTGTACCTTAGCTTTCAGGGCCGGATCAGTCAGTCCTCCAGAGAGTAGGTATTCCTTGCACTTCAGTGGACTTTGGATCTSGCCCTGGCCCTTCTTGGCTGCGCATTACTACCTAGCCCATCTCCGTCAACTTGTCTGTATCCATGTAAGTAACAGGAAATCATTTCTCATTTCTAGGAGGTRTTTTTTAAATGGCATTAAGGCAGGCTTTTGTGGCATGATGTTCAGAAAAACTAAGATATCTTGTAATGTTACCGCTGCTCTGTATGGATTTATTGATACACCTGGCACTTTACCATAATGAAAAGTCACTGCCCAAAGCAGTTTTCAATCCAACATGCAGTGATCTTCTGCATAACGCACAGTAATTTTATGTGGACCAAATTCAGCGTGCGTACACGCTGCTTTCCAGAGTTGCTGTGAAAATTAGATTTGTTATTGTTTGTGAAGCCATTAGAAACTAGAGAGATTAACTCCATAGAAAAGTTGAGGAGGTAATTAATAATTTTGTTTTCAGAATAGTGTTTGAATGATGTGAAGTAAATAAAGCATGGGACCACACAATGAACAAAGGGGAGAAAACAAAATATTGAATAGCTGCTCTTTATGTGGGCAGCATTCATCCTGTGCAGCACATGAGGCAATGGCTTTGTGGAAGAAATATGATGTGTACACGTCGTCAGGCTGTCTGGTGCTGCAGTTGCACAGGGAGGCCGTATTAAGGTTGCAGATAATTCCTAGCTTTCAAGCACTTGACTTTGCACCCTTTGTTTCTGGGTGATGCTTTCTGTGAGTGCGGTTAGTATGTGTTGTGGGAGTATCTGGAAGCTCTTCTATAATCAAAGGTCCAATTACAAAAGGTATTGTCCAAATTTGCCCACCACAAAGAATTGACCAAATAATTTTTATCTTTTTTTAAGGTTAGTAGTTAAAGCAAAAGATAAAAGGAATTAATTTCAGCTCAATTCGGTGACTATTTTTKTTACGTTCATGAAGGAAGGGAAGAGGAAACCCTTGGAGATCTTTGTTTCAGAGGTGGCTATATTAAAGCCTAAATGACAGATCTCGTTTTGGACACGGAGATGTTTGTACGCAGAAAGGAAGAGGCACAGTAGACACAACTGTGCAGAAGTGGCAGCGAGGAGGATGTGGGTGCGCAAGCATGGGCCTCATTAGTGAAGCAACCAAGATGGGTGGTGCTGCTTCAGGATCACGTATCCATAAGAGGCACCAGAAACCTCCGCGAGCATCCGTGGCTCTCTCCCGTACTGATTTGCAGGGTGAATGGTGTGCTTCCTCCCCATGCGCATTCCTTGCTGTTTGATAAAAAGACTTTATTTTCTCCTACAGAATTCCAATGAAAATAAAGTTTGTTTTATTTAGATTTCAAGTGATGACTAACTGGTAAATTCAGGTTGATTTCATGAATAGTTTCAGCTTTATTTTTCCCTTGGGGAAAATTCATCCATCTCTACCTACAGTTTAAGGGAACATTGGCATTCTGATCAGAAGGGAGGAGCTCCCATCTTTCTTACCCTGCTTTCTCTCTTTCTCACTGCTGTTTCACTTTATACCTGTCTGTTAGCCTATTGTAAAATTCCCTACTGATGTCATCTCTTATTTTTTATTTCTGGAAGAGAAACTTTTTGACAGACTTTTGATGGTGGCACATTCCTTCCCTTATTAAATCAGTGACAGACAGCTATTCAGTCTGCTTTCTCTGGTGAGGGGCATGCTCACCACAAAAAAAAAATAACGATACGTTGCAACCCTGCTACGACTGGGAACTGTCCTATTGTAGTAGTGTCCATGCAAAATCCCACCGGAGTTGATACTTTCTTTTGCCTCAGTCCGGATAGTTGCGGTGTAGCCCATGTCCAGAAATAAGGTGACCTCTGTTCAGTAGCGTGAGAATTGCTGTACTGTATCACCAGCAGCATTTATGTTGAAGCAACTGCCCTGACGCAGGAGACTTGATGTAGAGAGAGACCTGGTTTTGCAGTGAGACATAGCCCAAGGCCTCTATTTAGGAGGACTTTTAAGCATGCAAGTACTCCATTATGTTGGCACTTAAATTTACATACTTCTAAGCACTCTGGTGAACAGGGACTTCAGGGGAAGCTGTTTTTGCATGGAATAGAAATCACGTGAAACCCTGAACAGAAGGTATCGGCAAAAGCATTTACCACTTTCAAGGCATTTCTGGTTTTTGATTGTATTTGGCCCTGGGAAGGTCTTCAGCAGAGTGTTTGGGCTTTTAGACTGAATAGCACTCTAACCTTGTGCAAACTGGGTGCTGCCCTTGCTATCTGATGGTGGGAAGGCTTCGTTTTGGGACATTACATCATTTAAGAATTTTAGGTCTTAGTGTAGACATAATAAATGGCCTGCATTTCAAGGAAGAAAATGAGGAACAGCACCTGGGACTGTATGGGGCTCTCTGCAGATGCCACTTTAGCACAGCAGTGCGTCCTGTGTCAAGAATGCAGAGCTAAATACGTTGCAGCTGTCAGCCTGCAGAGAGAGCAGCGGGAGTGTGTTTCTCTGCGGGAACCGCTCTGTCCTCCGTCGCTTRGGCTCCGAGTATTGCAAACGACATGCAGATTAACTTGAATGCAAGCAATGGCAGCTCTCTGCTGATGGAGGTAACAGGCGACAAACCTGTCTTTCGCTGATGATTTTCAATAGGTAGTGTGCACGTTTAAAGTACTTCTAGGTTATCGGAATATATTGTGGGATAGATGAACTTCCCCTTACGACAGGAGACAGCATGATGAATGAGAGACTCGCCACTGACGGCTACTAGGACAYTTCTTGGATAAATATGCCATTAATCTTCTCACAAAGCATGTCTCTACTGTAGAGCACCAGCCATGTCTGTGTAGGAATACCATCAAAATGCAGGCAGTAAAAGCTCCAAAAGACAGGCAAGCGTTGGTACTAGCATGGTTTCCACCTTCAACTGTACCCGCCTACTTGGTGAGTTATTGTTATTGTATTTGTAAGTAACTCTCCGCAGAYAATTTACATCTTAACCAATGCAGCACATTTGCTTTGTGACAGCTTTAGTACCCTGATTACATATAATCTGTTCAGGCCGTAGGGAAGAACTGCTTCTCTTCTTATTCCCTCATCGCTCACATGTGCCCCTCCTGTCTCTCGCCCTCCTCTGAGCAGGCACGCAGGAAGGGAGGCGAGGGGAAGCAGCACTCACTCCCCTCGTCCTTGGCTTGTTAGGGAAGGCGTCCTAGATTCATGGCATGACTTAGAGGAACCACAGGACAGACACAGGATAACCTAACGGCCCTTCGTCCCAGRGTTTTGCCCTTAACCAGCTCCTTCCCTTTCGAGGCTGCCTGGGATGCTCCATTCTTCCCTGGTGCAAGGTCAGTTGCCAAGGAGGTACTTTGTGTGGCAGAGCTCCCAGCAAGGGACACTGTGTCCATCCCAACTATTCCTCAAGAGAGATGGGTTTTTCTAGAGCACTACTGTGTGTTAGGCAGGACATAACCCTTAGCTTTAAGGCTGCATTTACAGAGGATGAGGCCTAAGCAGTTTTTACCTAGCCCCTGGGTTCACGCTGAGCCRGAGCTCTGGCAGCTCCGGCTCAGCACTGCAGGAATTCAGCARCCCCATCAGTGTAACAGTGCCGCTGGTCTATCACCGTTTACTCAGTCCAGGAGCGATTAGCTGTGTAACAGCCCACAACTCCGGGAGTGCCTGTCCTGCAGAAGGCTTAAGATATCCACTTTACAAAATAGAGGAAAAATATGAAACAAAACATAGTATTCTTTCAGGCAGCAAAACGCATATCAAAGATACCTGGATTTAGGCTCTGGAGAAAGCATGATTCTTAGTCGCTGTCCAAATGATTACAGTCTAATAAATTTTAGCACAATTGTATAGATGATAACAAGGGAGATTAGTATGTAAATGAATTTTAAAYCGCCAGGAAAAGTTTATTTCTGGCTTGTCACAAGCTGACTTTTGTGTGTGACAAGATCAGAAGTATTTTGGTAATTATTATGCGTCTATTTATATAAGCAGAGAGAATGATCATTGTCCAAACTAGTTTCAATTGTGTGATAATATATGTCGTTATTGGCATTTATGTGCAATTGATTGGTCACAATCTCAGATGATAAAACTATTCTGCTCCTAGACACTATTATGAAGAGGCTCAGCATGTCAGAACAGGTTGGGACAGAGGCTGGTAGGGTATGACCATCAGCAGCTGTGAAATGCAATGCCACCTGCAGCTCAGGAAGTCCTTATAATGCTGATTGCTGGAAAGATGAAGTGTGTTTCAGAGGAAGGATCGTTGTTTTCCTTTGGCATTCATCCCAGTCACTGTCAGAGAAAAGATAGGAGGATAGATGAACTTCTGGCCTGATCCAGTATGGCTGTTTTTATGTTGCAAGGATATTGTTAATTATTCAAGAGCAAAGAAGAAGGTCTTTAGAATAGTATGGCATCAGTGAAAAATGGTAATAGACTCGGACAACTGCACAGGTTTTGACTGAGGTGCTGCTGATTTAATAAGTAGTCGAGACCTGATGGAGTTCACTGTCACTCCAAACGCACTTTTAAAGTGTGGCTTTAATTTTGGAGTAAGATCTCTCCAGGCTGAGAGCTGTGTGCCGCAAAGTGCCATGTGTACTAGTAAGTGCATCTGTGAAGAAGTTGATGTGGAAGTGAAAGATGGCAAAGACTTTAAAAGCATTAATGAGTTGGAAACAGGTCAGCAATAGAGTCCTGGCTCGTTAAAGATGTTCTCTTGGTTCAGAGTAATTGCCAGTGTAAGTTGGGCTGACATTCCTAGAGCAGTACAGCAGACTCAGATGAACTGCAGAATTAGAAATTAATCACAAAATGTCCACTACCTTCTGCTGCTAGGAGGAGGATGGGGAAATGTCCATTTTTAGCATTACCAGCCAAAATCATAGAATCATAGAATAGTTTGGGTTGGAAGGGACCTTTAAAGGTCATCTAGTCCAACCCCCCTGCAGTGAGCAGGGACATCTTCAACTAGATCAGGTTGCTCGGAGCCTTTTAAAATGTAACCCTCCCCTTTAAGAACTGGTTCATCTATGTGAAATCCAGATTTGTGAAATTATATTAGGCTAGACCCTCAGATAGCGTAAGTCCCAGAGAATTGTCTATCTACGGCGAATGAGAATCTGTCCCATTAATCTTATTGCTCTACTAAGAAAGCAGCCATATCATTCTAGACCTTCCCTCAGGCCAAAACTGCCAAGAGAACTCTGAAAAAGGGCCAATTTACAGATAAGCAGGTTTTCATTCAAGCCTGGGGACCGCTTTTGTATTTGTTTGTTTCTCTTCTTAACCTAAAACTAATTTAAGGAATTTCATGTTTGATATTTTGAATAACTTCTCTTCTGCAGATAAATTGCTAAAATGACCTTCCCCTAAATCCTATTAGTGACCTCTACATTTAAGGGGTAATAGGGTTTCTTCCTATCTGTAACACAGGGAAAAAAATCGAGCAATGTGTGCAGAGTCACAAGAAAGAAGATTTCATTAGATGTGTGAAATTCTAAAGATGAAAAATGTGCTGAGATTAGATTTGGACAACAGCACTTCAGTAGTCAAGTCTGCAGAAAACAGAAAAAACCTGAACAACTAAGAAATTATTTGGGTTTTTTTGCTACAAGTCTTCATAGGTCCCATGGGTTTTACTGTTTCTCTCTAAATTAAGACGTAGATCATTTCGCATCGTTGAGGTGGAGTATATCCCATAGATGATAACCTGTTGGGAGTAGTTTTCACTAGAAATTGACCCAGTCGTGCAAATTTATTTGGGTATTTTTCATGCAAGTAATCCCATCAACATTAGTCCATAGACTCACAGAGCTTCAAGACACAGGATCAACTGATTTYGTCTCATGTGCATTATGGGCAATTAAATTTTCAGTCACCCCCTGTGTTGAGCCCAACATGGTGTATTTTAAAAAATCGTATAGTTCAGGAAGACAGCTTGCCTTGATCTCAAGGTGTGGGGAGCTGGAGAATTCACTGTTTCCCAGAGTTGCCTCATCCGATTGCTGTTTAGATTCACTTTTTCAAATTGGTGTTTTATTTGCAATCAAAAGTTTTCTGGCTTCCCCTTTCAGTTCTTGAAATGCCTTTTCTGCTGTACCAAGAAATCTCCCACTGTCTTGCGTTCCCTCCTTGTACTCTGTAATGTAGGCACTTTTCAATCCTCTTACTGACAAATTGAACATACTGGTACTTGAATTCCTCCTCTAAGGCCTCTCCTTGGCCCTCCCAGGAGTTCTGCCTGCATCCCTTTCTCAGCTGGTGGCAAGACCAACATCTCAAGACTCAGTGACTGTAACAGAACTAGCTGCATAATTAAGGAAATTTTCACAGAATCGTGACCAAAGATGGTAAATTGAGGATTTGGCTAAGTAGGTAAAATAGCATTGACTGTGAATTCCTATCGGATACTATGGGAGCTGGACTGTGCCTTTGCACAGGTGTAGAGTAACGAGAAGTGTAGTTCAGCACTGGATGCTGCCAAGTAGTTTAGTTAAATTTGCTGCAGTCAGCCAGTCCACATTTGGCATACAAAGAAATTGCACACAACTTGCTGAAATGTAATCACTGAGTCACATCATTGAGTGCTTAATCTCTAGGAAAGTTAACTTTTTCGGCACAGGGTAGATCACATCAGCAGGATTCTTTCTTATTTGTTCCCAGGTGCTGATAATGCTTTCTGCTTCTCTTGCAAGAGAGATTGTGGGCAATGCTATGGGAGCTGCTTTGATGTCATATCATGTTGCTTTTATACACACATCAAAAATGCAAAAGCACAGCTTGTTTACGGTAGCTCAACAAAGAGGCAAGTACACTTAACTCAAAGAACTTGCCAATACCAACATCTGAGTGTGTAGRCTTCATTATTAGACAGGTCTTTGGGGGCTTTAAAACATGGTGCCATCTAATAAAATCCTCAGRCACCACAAATGGGGCTATTCCCCTTACTGTACTTGGCAGGAATCTGTTAAATTAGCAGCTCTTACTTTGGCAGCTGTGCTGGTAGGAATAGAATGAAAAGGCTGTTCCAGTATTTACTGACCGCACAGCTGCATTCACAGGCAGAGTTACAAAGTCATTTCTTGACATGCCTCCTGTGACAGTTGGGCTCCTGCTCAGTGTTCTAATTTCCTTGATGCCCTCTTCCCAATGTGTGATGTTCCTTTGAAACATCGCTATTTATTCATTTGACAGTTGCAATGTCAATGACAAGGGAAGAGAATAAGTGGCTGTAGCTCTGCAGAAATAAGTTGGAAGTGAGAAAGTCAAAGTCCTTGTTGAATTTTGAATCTTCAGCTCTCTGTTCTAGCCCAAGAAGTATGGGGTTTTCCCCCATCTGAAGACCCTCAAAATGACTTTGTGTATTTGGGTCGTGTACATTAGAGGATCATCTTCTATCCTTCAACATTAATGCTTTTCTGACAAATCAGCAAGGAAATGGGAAGACTCCATAGCCTGTAAGTGGTATTTTTGCTTCAGTCACTTGATTTGACATTTTTTTTTCAGAGACTCTGTCCAAAAAAGCACCCCTGCTCCTCCCCTTAGCTTCTTTTGACTCCAAGTAGAGCTTCTCACCTGTATTTCTGTTTGCTTTCTTTGCTACCTCTAAAGCATCACCCTGAAAGTGGGAATAGGCCTAATGGAGGGGTTTCTTGTCTGTGATTCTGCTTTGGATTTGAAAGGCACTAAAGAAGATTTTCTAAATCCCTTCTTATCTCTGTCACTTCAAGCCACTCTCAATCTAGCAATGCAGAGCACTTGCAATTAAACCCCAGGCAGAATTTCTGATGATCTTCAGTATCCATGTGCTTTCACTATTCTGCAAACCTCCTCCAGGCTATTCAGACTAAAACTCAAGCGCTTACATGGAAGAAGATGGGGAGGGAATGAGGTGACTGAGCAGGTGTGACTTACACAGCTATACATAATCATAGGAGACCTTTCATCTTGTTCCTCACTCTTGGGACTTGCAGAGTTTTATCAACCAAAATGGAAGCAAGGGGTTCTAAACATAGTTGAGAGGTTTGCATATCAGGTTTCTGTTCACCTGCAACTGGATGGTCATTATCTGCTTTCAAAACACTGGCAGCTAAGCTAGCTAATGAGTCTCTYTTTTTAAGAGAAGAAAAGGAAATCAAGCTACATTTTCTACATTCTTAAATCCTTTTGAGGATTCTATTCTTAGAGTAAGACCCTAATGAAATGCAGAATTTTAAAAGTACTGGCAGTTTAGAAATAGGAAAGCAGTTACAATCTAACAAGTAGCCAGATTGGAAGAAAATACAGGTAATCTCATGGACAGCTTTGTGCTTACTCAAACCCTTCCTGCCAGGGAGGCAACAGGGGTTTAAAATGACTCTTGTAAGTTGTGTGACAAAAACCCCTCATTTTCCTTCGTATGGGTGATGGTAGGGTTCTGATCGCAAAAGTCGGTTCTGAAGACGCAAACACAATTGAATGAGAAATGCTGTGCTTTCCTAGACTTCTTTATACTTTAAAAGGATTAGTTTAGGACACCAACACAAACATATTTGATATTATTTTATGTTTTGGAAAAACAGCAATTCAGAATTCTCCTTTTCTTTTGTCCCCTAGTGATTGACTTTATCAATTTTCTTAATAAATTGGCTCCCAAAGCGCTTGTTAAGAAAGGCAGCTGCTGAGTGCTGCTGGTGCATCCCTGTGTATCCCAAGGAAAACATGTACAAGCTTATGATGGTCCTGAGATAATAATAGTAATGATGGGTCCAAATCACAGAAGGGATGAGACCCTGGAGCAGCTGTGCAAGCCAGTGCGAGCTTTGTGCATCTGTTGAGGGTACAGATAGCCCATAGATGATAGGTATGTAAACACAGTGTGTGTATCTGTGAGTGCATAAATTCCAAGGGAACTGTCGATAAGAGTGTCAGTGCACCCTTACTAATAGCCTGCTAATTGTTTGCTGGTTTCTATTGATCTTAAATTGCATAAAGTCAAGATCAATTTCCTGAGTAATGCCTCTGACATTTGTAAGCAGTACCCAATATAATAATTGATCTTAGGTCATCTTGTCTGGGACTGACAACATTGTAAATGTCCACTGATCAATACATTCCCAAATAGTGCTTTACTGATACCTCTTGGAAGAGGCTCTATGTCTCATAGAAGCTATATACACTGCAGGAGCTCTTCTGAAAGCGCAGAAGGAAGGGCCCCCTTTTCCTTCTCGACCCTCACATGTATCCGTCTGGTCTCTGTAGAGTTGTTGCTTTTCCCTGGGCCTGTAAGAAACGCAGCGCCTGTATTTAAGAACTAGAGTCTTTTCGGCAAACAGCTTGGTGGGAATTCTAATGAAGTATGTACAAAAAACCACACATTCTGGTTTGGATTAGATAGTAAATTGCATTACACTTCAGTGTGGGTTACTTGTGGTAATTTTCCCAACCAACACTGTCTCTGCATGAATCCCCCTAGGACTTCCTCATCCTCAGCCATCCAGTCTGGCAATGAAGAGAGAGGGATCAGTCACGATTCCTTCCTTAGACCCATTCCCCAACCCCAAGCTGAGAGCACCTGCTCCAATTCTCTGCCAGTCGTACTTCCTTGAAGGGAGTGGAAACATGTATTATTCTTTTCTACTATTGCCGACCCAAAGAGTTGAAAGAAAACAGAAGTCAGGCTCCAAAAATACATGTGAGAGTTTTAAAATATGTATATAAATGCCAGAATGGTCTTCAGGCATTGTTGGGCACTTCATCATACTTGAATTAGATCATTAAACTTCAGTTTTCTCTATAACCATCAGTATAAAACCTAGCCTTCTCCTCTAGATCTGTGCCACAAGGAGGTGAAGCATTAGAGCACCAGTCTGTACAAAACCTTATGCAGCAAGGTCCCACAATACAATTGCAAGAGTTGGCATTGGCACTTTTCCATCTTCTGAAGCTTCAGCGTCACCGGCTGCTCAGCAGAGACTATGATTTAAAGCAAAGTTGTTTCTGCCCTTCAGCTCGAGCTTGTCCCCAGCTCTGGCTGGGTTGGTAAGGTGGGTGAAGGAGAGGGTGCATGTCTGAGGTACCCAAGAGTGCTAAGGGAGGATCTAGGCATGGTGCTGTCCCAGCCTGCCTCTTCCCCTTGTTTCTCTGCTTTGGACACAATGGTTTGTTTTTCAATTAATAGGAGAAGTTCAATAAGATTTGCAAATGGAAAAATTACTCCAACCTGCCCTGTGTGCTCTTATTAATCACAAACTATAGTATAAACTCAATCAGACACTGTTCTTGTAGCAGAAAGTTCTTCTGGATTGAGAGGGAAGCTTTGGGGTGCACTGAGGACAGGATCTTGGCTCTTGGTCTCCACTTGTTTTTTTCAGTCCCCTTTGAAGTTGTTCTGCCTTGTGTCTTTCTTGCAGTAAATATCAAAAGCCAGTGTGGGTTTTGGCTGATATCGTTAAGATAAGCGATAGGCAGTTGTACACTGAGCGGCCTCCTGATCCCTGCGGTCGCAAAGTAACCTTAGCAGCAGCCTGCGCTTCACTACCACTGCCTGATTGACTGACTGCTGCTATTTCTTTTAATCCCTTCTGTCATTTGAATAACCTTGCTGAAGCCAACAGATTTAATCATGTCTAGCTTACCTCAGTATACCGCTTGCACTTGTCCTCTTGGGGTCAGCACTGTGGAGATTTGGGTCCAAAAAGAATCCCATAATATGGAGGTTGAAATGCCCCATGTGGGAAATGCCCCCACCTGCCCCCAGGGTGGAAGGTCCTGCTGAGAAAAGTCTATGTGRAAGTTTTGCACCAGCTATGAAGAACATGGTAGCAGTGCATTGACTCTGCTAGCTTCCTGAGGTGGTTAAATAACAGGCATGTGCTCATGATGGGGAGGTAAGAATAAAGTGGGTCAAAACATATTGAAATAGCTTGTTTTCCTCAATCTCATGCAAAGAGGAGGAACTCTCAAAGCAGTGGTGATTTGCACATACACCATGTTCTCTTTAAATGAGAATACCTTTTATGCTTGCCTTTTTATTTTATTTTTTTTAAGTCCCAGATGAGGCTGTATTAGGCTTCTGCACATTCCACACCAGCACCCAGTTACAGAATCAGAACCTGGCATTCTRACTCCTCATTATGATAGAAGTGTTGCCGCCGTACGTAACAGAAGGCATGAATGCAGCAAGAAAGACAAAGCTAACTTACTTGGACTCTGGAAAACACTAGAATGACAGAAATCAGACATACTGCAAAAGCAGTAAGATCCTTTTCATTTCCCCTTTGCTTCCTTCCTTAAAAGCAAATTAGATTTCAGAAAACAAGGATCATTATAACTCGTCACTGGCCTTCGATTTTGACTGAACAACCAATAACTGCTTGAATTGTTAACAAGGGCTCTGACAAACAGGAATAGCTAAATACATGGAAAATTCCCCCAACAAGAAGTTAATGGATACTAACGATAACTATGAAAAATAGAATGTCTTCTGGTGACATGCTAGGTACAGGATTGGTTTCTCATTACTACAAGCCAAGTCATGTAGAACTTGCAGTTTGCCCTTTACCATAATTTATATCCACTAGMGCTCTAAGCAGATTCATAAAAAGTGGCAACCAATCCATATCTATCATGTTTTATGTTTGGGTGAAGAATAAGGGTATTACTTTTATTAAGTTTCATGAAATATCTGCTCTTACATTCAAACTGATAGATGACTCTGCCAAAGATTTTTTTAAGGTGGGTTAGGGGTAGTGTACAGAAGGAGGGGGTGCTAAAGAAGAGAAGAGAAGCATGTTTCGTACGATTTTATCTTACTGCGGTCAAAGAAGCCATAAACCCTTCTTGCCTTGGGGGGAAGTACATGCAAGAGACTTTCTGGCATAGCCAGAGCTATCTATAACAGGACAATATTTTCTGCAAGGCTTCTTAAACACATTTTGCCAAAGTAAATTGATCCTGACAGAAACCTTCCTGTCACTGCTACGTTCTCTCTTGAGCAGAGCCTGCCAGCTGTGCTGAGATTTGCCAGATTTACAAATGTTTGCTGGGGACTGGGCAGGGTCATTTTGGTATTAGATGTCTGAGTATGTAGCTGTACCTCTCTTCCAAAGTATATTTACTGTCAAATACAGGGACTGCAGATAGTTTATACCTTCCTAATCACTACTTTGAAAATATAACTTTGTCACAGAAGTATTTTCTCCAGGAACAGATAAAATAAGCTAGAAGGTTTGCATTTGATTACCTTATTAACCTGGCGTTGTCTTTCCTCTTTTAAAAAATCGGGTGTATACATAGCTAGCACTTAAAAAAAAATCTGCAAGCCCTGGAGAGGATGGTACAGATGCATTACTTTCAAGCTGCCTAAAATGAGGAGTCAYAGGGCTGAGTACAGGTGCTGATCTCTGTAGTGGTGCCAAGGGATGCATGAGGCTATCAAACCAGTCCAGAGAGGAGGAGGAGGGATAGCTGCTGCTATCCCTCTGCTCCCTTTGTGTCTTCAGTTTTACACCACAGCTTTTCTGAGCAGTGAATCAGAAATTACAGAGCATTTCCCACTCCCAGACACAGAGATACTCAGCCTCTTTCCAAATGCACTCTCACCAAAGCACAAGTTAATGGGCACAGCGTAAGGATCAGTAAGAACACCATTATGAGCGGGGRTAGGGAGAGATGGTCTTGATGACCCATTCTGGCCTTAAAAATCTATGACGCCTGCAGAAAGCCCATTTCAGCTAACAGAGGAGCAAACCWGCATTAGACAAGTGAACTCCTGGTTGTTAGTAAAACAACACAGATTAAATAGCAGGAGAGACATTCAATTTTCCGCTTGAATCATATTGGCTTAAAGAGGAAGCATGCTATGTGGCAGACTCCTGCAGATTTCCAAGACCTCTTTTTGAATCAACCTGAGCATCAGTATGCTCAATTCTTGTTCTCTACCCATTGTGTGATTTCACAGACTGTCACCGTTATTCCCATTTCACACCACAATGTGTGGAAAATCCAGGTCAGTGTCTTACAAAGCGCAGCAGTAATAGGGTTGCTCTGTCTGCAGTTGTTTAAGGAAATAAGCAAGGCAACATGCAACATCGGTGAGTGTCCTAGCACTGCTGACATTGGGAATGTGCAGAACAGCCCAGTATTYGCACAAATAAAGGTCAGATTTGTGTTTTCTTGCAAAACACAAGGTGAATAAATAAATCACTATGTGTTTTTTCGAAGTCATAAAGCACGATAGTATCTAGCACCCTAATCTGGCAAATGCATGTATGTGTGCTTAACTTGGTCAGCRTTTCAAACGGCTTATGTGTGTAAGCATTTGGAGTACTCGCCTTAAACTGCAAAGGGGAAAGTGCTTGATAATTATTGAGATTGTAATGGGAATATACATTCTTGGGGAAAGCACTTTCTGAATCATTTACACATTGGGTCACCTTTATTAATTGCTTGGAAGATACATAGTTAATGACATGTTCAGTGTGTATTTGGGCCATCCTGCAATATCAAAAGGCTTTTCATTATTGAAGGAGATTTAGCTGTGCCTAGTCTCCGCTCTACAGCTTTTTTGAGGGAAGACTACAGTTGAAAGCAAGTTGTCAAGTACGTTCTTCAGGCTCCCGTATACATGTTTCTGTGTGTTGCAGGTGTGTGTGTGCACATTTAAAAGGTAATCTTCAAATCTTCTGAAGCGTGTAGCATCTACTTTATGAGTATCAGCTGGAGTGAGATTTTTCTCATGTAATTTTATAATTTTTTTTTTTTAATAAAAAGATAATTTTCTGCAAGGCATCATTTAAAGAATTGAGGGATTTACTGGCTGTTGTTTAACCCCAGGCAGCAACTAAGCCCCASACAGCCGCTYGCTCACTCCTCGCCGGTGGGATGGGGGAGAGAATTGGAATGGTAAAAGTGAGAAAACTCGTGGGTTGAGATAAAAACAGGGAAATAGGGAAAGCAAAAGCCGCGCACRCAAGCAAAGCAGAACAAGGAATTCCTTCRCTGCTTCCCATGGGCAGGCAGGTGTTCAGCCATCCCCAGGACAGCAGGGCTCCATCACGCGTAAAGGTGACTTGGGAAGACAAACGCCATCACTCCCAACGTCCCCCCCTCCCTCCTTCCCCTAGCCATAYATACTGAGCATGACGTCATATGGTCTGGAATACCCCATTGGCCAGTTTGGGTCAGCTGTCCTGGCTGTGCTCCTTCCCAGCTTCTTGTGCACCTGGCAGAGCATGAGAAGCTGAAAAGTCCTTGACTAGTGTAAGCACTACTTAACACACTGATGTTTTTAGTTGTTGCTATCAACATTATTCTCATACTAAATCCAAATCACAGCACTATACCAACTACTAGGAAGAAATTTAACTCTATCCCAGCCAAAACCAGGACACTAGCTAAATCTATTAACTGTGTACTACTCTGGGATAAAAACATGAGTTTACTTGGGACCAAGAGTAAGGAATAGTGCACTGTTCTGCAAGATTAAGAGAGAAGTACAAGGCCAGGTCCTCTTGCTCTAAGGAGAGAGTATGTTTCACAGAGTAGGTGCATGCTCCTTTGGAATGATAATAGTTGCAAAACCTCCCACAATGCTGCTGGAACTTGCTTTTCCTTATTGCTTCTTAAAGCAGCTGTTAGAAGCAGTCCATGGACCAAAGGAGCTAGGCAATTGCTTCTCTCTTTGAAGCAGAGCCCAGAGCTTTCCCCTTCTTTGCTCTCCTGCATGGATGAAGGGTAAGGAGCAGCCCTGTGGGACTGCTGATACAGTTGGCCATGCAAATCCATGCCAGATCATTTCTTGGGCATCAAGGAATATGACAAGATGAACCACCAGTGGTGATAATACACTGGCACTTCAATAGTTTGTTTGATATTGTCTGGTTTCCGGGGACTTAAAGAGCTGTTTCCACAGCTCTTGAAGTCACTGTTTTCTGTAATACCTTGGCCCCCTTTCTTCTTGCTTGATAGAATTATTAAATAAGAATAATTGATCCTAAGTCTCTTTGTCACCTCTTGGTTTATGGTTAAGAGCGTTTACCATGCACTTCCAAGCCTGGGTATATCTTGTCCTTGGAGGCTGGTTCTTTCACAGGTTTGGGATGGCTCCCTGAACTCCTCTCTGATAATCATTTCCTGAGGCTATGACTTGAAAGCAAATCCATGCCTGCCTGCTGAGACACTGTGGGGAACCCTTCCAAAACTTCGTCAACAGTTTGAAGGAGGAAGGTCTCTGGTGAAAAATGAGGAAATGTGGAAACATTGGGTAAAGTAGAGACAGTGTCCCACAAGAAAGCCTGCTTGCTTTTGTCGTCTTTCTCTGTCCCATAGCCAAATGGCTGTAGGGGTGAATCAGATGTTGCTGCTTTGGTGCTTTTGTAAGTGCCCTTGAACATAGGCTATGTCTTTAGACTCACATCCTGAGATGCCATTTTTGACACTTTGAAATTTTAAATACTAGCAGTTGGCACAAAATGGAGTTTTGGCTAGCAACCCTCAACTCAAGAAGGCAGTGGCCTGATTTGATCTGCCTGGGTCAGGACTGACATTCCAAATCCCAGCACTACCTTTTAAAATTTAAGCATCACTTGTACTGACAARTTGCTTTTTAACGTGAAAATCTGGTACGAGAGCAGCTTGCTGGAGTTCCAGCAGGAACAGGGGAAAGAGATGCATCTCGTGTGCATGTAACAGAAAAAAATTGAGGGGATGATTCGTATCTCCTAATCATTACTTGTTGTAAAACACATCTTGGGCTGCTGGGGGGTATGGAGGTGTGCCTGTGTGTATACCCAAGGAAGATCTTGGAGTGCTTTTGTGMTGTTCAGGAGGGTGCTGGGGGATCTCAGGTTGGCACCCACCCCAAAGCTCTTCCTCTTTGGGAGCAGATTATTCGGTGGAACAAACTCCAGAGGAAATGAAGAACAGCAGCAGTGGGATAGTCTGTGCTTCTGTAAAGCAGATTCAGGTGTTGAACCTAAAGAACCTGGCCAGCCCTGGGAGAGTGGTTTCCATGGTTAATTTTCTCTTTTGTGTTACTGATTTTCTTTTCATTATGTTTGAAATCGGGGGCACTTCGTTCAACGTTAGTAGCCAATGGCAATAAGCTGTAGAGATGAGACTTTGCAGAGATACAGGGCAGGGGAAAAGAAGAGGTGTGAGAAATTKAAATGACAAGGTCACGTTGGTGACTAGTGATGTGGAGGAAGGAAATTTTTACCCAGTGTGCTTTGATGGGTAGTTAGAAGAGGAGACCATAGTAGGCAGGGAAGTCTTTAGAGACCGGGTTGGCATGTCTGGAGCACATCTGGTGTAAAACAAAAGAAAATTGAATCATTTCTGTTTTAAATGCGTGTGTTTGGGAGATTATTATTATTCTCTGTTTCAAGATGGAGACATCTGAGTGTGTTTTCATTTGGGAGGGACCCAATATCAACTGCTGACTGCATCTACGTGTCTGCGCATGGGAAGTGAACTACTAGCATGACTCATGGCGGTTCCATCTGTCACCTGTGATCMCAGCAGGTCTCACTATTCAGGTTTTTATGTGGAGTCAAATCCACTGAAAAGTGTGATCATGCTTTTGAGATCTTACCATTCAAAGTCTGTTTGCAACCAAAAGCTTTGTTGCCTCAACTGTCCTCATAAGGCTTCTCTTCCTTTCTGTTCAGCTGTGGTCCAAAGTGCAAACAATGTATTTTGCTGTTTGGGACTAAACATATATTTTCATTTTATTAAGAAAATACTTTGCAATCACTGAAAAGCTAGACTTTTCCAGAAATTTAGCATATTGAAAATGAAAATATTATGGGACTGTGTGGGAGTTAAGATATTTTTGATTGAGCTAAAATGGGTCACATCATGCTCTGGAGTGACTTGTAGTATCCTTGTGCTTCTGGTKTTTCTCTCAGTTACTCCAGCTCATAATTCACAGGTTGAGGGACGTATTAAAACAACTGTGCAAAAACCCACCTTCCCTTTACATGGGGGAGGACAAAGAAAGAGACCAAGGGAGAGAGGCCGGTCGTGTCTGTATGGATGGACACAAACCATCAGGTGTCTGTGGTGCCCGCTGCAGCTGGGTGCAGCTTCGTTGCAGCGCACCAGCCGTTGGCAAAGCTATCAGCCCAGAAGATAAGCCCTGCTTACACCCTGCCAGATGCTTGGGTTTCACTGCACRTGAGCAGAGCCTCTGAACCAGGGCTGGCTCATACAAAAGGCAGGTGACTGTCAGGGTTGGTGACCGCTGTGTAGTAAATAACCCCCCTGAAGCGCTTCAGGGTGGCCAGGAACTGAAGAAGAAAAAACACCGACAAAAGCAGGCCAGCAACCTTCTGTGGGACCATTCACACTCCTTTGATTGCTTTTGGGTTTGAGGTTACATAAACCTTGTCTTCATTTAGTCCAAAGTGAAGTTCCTTTCTGTGAAATAGCCTTTCCCCAGGCACTGGTGAAGCTCGTGGCCTCAAATTAGGAGGAAATGCTACTCTGTGGCTCTGCATTTGTTTCTCTGCACAGTAGTGCATGTCACCCTGGCTTTTACTTCATTTCCATTTGAACAAGCAAAAAGCACCATCACATAGGCTCTGAGCAACTTGCGGATGACTCGACATGACAAAAGCAAAGTGGAGGGTGCCAGCAATCAGTAGCTCCCACAAACTGCCTGTCACATTGTCCTCTCCTTTGCATCTAAAGCCAACCAAAAAAGTGGGCCAGGCAGTATCAGGGAGCGAGGCTGGTTGGGACCCCATGGGTCCTGCAGACCCCTTCTCCTGGTGGGGCAGGCCTACCTTAGCAGTGGTTGTGCACAGTGGGGTTTCTTTAACCCCCTAAGAAAAGCCATGTTAGCTCGAGTGCTTGCCAGCAGTGGTGGCAGCACAGGTAGCCAAGGGTCCATGGGCAGTGCTAGCTGTGAAGATGGGATGCAGGAGATGGTGGCCGGACCGAGGACCATCCATCACCCCAGGCTGCTCCAAGCTTGTGGGCAGCAGAGACGGGGGTACCAGCCCCATGGGGGCAAGCACGCTGCTGCCATGGCGTGGCTCATCCTGCTAGGCAGCGATGTCTGGGTTCCCCGGGCTGTATCTTCCCTTGCAGGCCCAGCACAGAGCGAGTGCACTGCCAGCCGTGTGGCAAGTGGGGCAGATTTTACTTYTCTTTTTCTCCTATGAAACTACACCTCGCTGTCACCTTTCTCCAGCAGCTGAAGAAGAGAAACCCTCCCCAGCCAGTGTCTCTGGGGAACCCTGGCCTCCATTAATACTACCCCTTGCTCTGCTGAAACTGAACTTGAGACTATTTTGGTGAAGCACAGGCAAGGACCTCCACTGTGGCAGCCCCGCACCTTGGGAACGGCAGCGCTGCTGTTCGGGCACGGCAGGCGTAGTCCTGCACTAGGAGCACTCCTGTCACATCTCTAGGGAGGCCACAACCTGTCACTTGTATTCTCCCAGTTGGGTCYTTCACTGCCCAAAAGGCTCATTCTCTGTCCCCTCACGTATCTGTGCCAGACACGAGGGAAATATTTGCCTATGCTGAGATTTAATTTCTCCTTTCATTGAARTGCCTTTTTACTACTCTCCCATTTGAAGCTGTCTCTCTGAAGCAGCCTTCTGGAAGGGAGATTRCTCTTTGCCTTCCACAGCTATCCCCAGTAAGCTGCTACATACACTTTGTAATCTCAGCGAACACAGCACTAKGTGTTCTGCTGTCAGGTAACCTCCCAGGGCAGTGGCTGGTAACTCTGGAGTGTGGCAGATTGCTCCTCAGGGCTCTGAAAGGGCCTTTATGTCAGTGGGGGCAAGGGCTCTCTGGGAAGGTCAGCAGCTCCAGCAGAAAATTTGTAGGGGTCAGTAAATCTAAAAAGGCTGAAAAACTAATGCTACAGGAGTCAGTACAGAATTATTTAATGTCTTTTCTGTCTGTTGGGAAAATGAGAAACATTCTGCAACTCACTGGAAAAGAAAGAAAAAGAACCCAACTTGTTAGCAAACAGAGCTACGGTTCTGTGTGGAGCTGACTTTTCAAGTAGGTTTCATTAGCGGGACTGAGGCAGGACAGGAGTGTCTGTGTAGCTAATTTGTTTGGCATTTGGGAACAGTGAGTATTGTTTGGTCTGTTTGGCTGATAACTACCCAAGGGATCCTGTTTTTCAGGACACTGCGAGGCAAGAAGTACAGTGTTCTGCAGGGGTCTGTGCTCATTCTCTCAGCTGGGCTGTGGGCTTATCCTTAGTGGGAAATGAGAAATGACACGGGTACAGGTAGCACAGAGCACAAATCTGCTCCAGCCTTCCCTAGGGAGTGCTGCTTCGAGGCTCTCCTCAACAAGCCTCGAGTCAGCCCTGTTCTCATCACCAGAGCTGACAGCATCCTTCCTTTACCTGTGAAGATTTAGCCTCTTTCCTCACTGCCCCAACTCCCCCGCTCTTTAGGCAGCCCTGCTCACAGTTTGAGTTTTGCCACGTGGGAAGGATTTTTCAGATGCTACATCCAGCCCCGTCTTCCTCCAGGCAGGCTTTCCATCAGAGATGAGCCCACCTGGCAGAACTAAGAAGTGCATCTTGCCCATTATCTGCACAACTCCACAGAGGGAAATGTTGCTGAGAAATACTAGGTTGAAATGCAGCAGCAGTAGCGTATAAGGCAAAATATTAGAGGCCTCCAGTGAAATCCCAGAGTGCATAAACCATACCCAAGAAAAGAAGCTTTCTATCCATCACCGAGTCAGCACAGGTGTGGTGGTGGAGATTCGGGCTTTAGGAAGGCTGACTCTGGAGCTGAGGGTTGAGGGGAGGAGGGTTCAGTCAAGACGATTCCTGGCAAACCGACCTGGGTTARTGTCTTTTTCTGAGCCCTAGCCCAAGGAAGAATGAATCAGCTAAGGAAATAATTGTGGTTTTGACAGAGAAATTAAGGAAATTAGTTCAGACACATTGGTTCTCGACAAGGTAGCACAGAAGATAATTATCCAAACAGAGGGAAAATTTTACCTGGCCTTTTCTGTCTCTAATACTTARCAAGAGTCAGCAGAAAAAGACCGAGAGGAAAACCTCTCCGACTTCAAAGTGCAACAGCCCCCTCAGGGCAGCTAACAACTCTTCAGAGGTATCACCCAGCGCTGGGTACCCTCTGCCAGAATTCCTCTGGGTGTTGGAGTGGGCAATAACAGCAAAGTGCTGCCATATTCACGTTGCCCTGTGCATGGAGCAATAGTGGCTTTCCTGAATTTGAAATTCCATTCTGSACTGTAGTCCAGGTTTTTTCTGTTGTATTTGTCTCTATTTTGTATTTTCTACATGAGCTTTCGAGAACGTATGCAGCGTCCCTTTAAATATCCTTAAAAGAAACATTCACAAGACTTTGGGAGCAGGCGTTTGGCTCAGCCTGTTATCAGCTGCAGGCACAGCTTTATTTAGTGCTCTGCAAGGTAGCAGATGCACATCTCTAAAGGCCAGTCCTTTGGTCTTGCTCCTGCACATCTGTGTGATTAGACCATCRCACTTCCAGATGATCACAATTACCTGGGTCCTTGCTTCATTYTGGATGGTGGCAGGAGCTTTCCCAGGGGAGGGAAGAGCAAGTCTGTAACCTTCTCTGGTTAATTCAGAGGTGAAGGCCACATAAAGGTTTCTGGCACTAGAAAAAAGCTCGCATAACAATCTTGGCCATGGTTTCACATTAGATCTTGCAAGGAGCGGCTTAATTTCCTTCTCGGCACTAGCACAGCTAAGAGATAAGCAATAAYGAAGAGCAAAGCTTTTCTCTCAGGAGGTTCTTTTTAAGATCCTGCTCTGAGCTCCTAAGATACTGCCTTATATCCAAACACCAATATGGGCAAGAGATGAGGGGGGGTATTCTGGGGCTCCAGGGCTGTATGAAATGAAAGTTGCTTTCTGTGGGAGCCAGTTTTGTGTGCTGAGTGCTCTTGCACGGCTGCTCTCAGCGTGCTGGAGTAAAGGGCAGGCTTCAGCGCTTACCTGGCCCAGGCGGTGCCTGCCTCGTGCTTTGCCTGCTGTGCGTAACAGGACTGAGCCCTGCCCACATGGTGGAGGGAGGGCACCTGTTTCCTGATTCCTCTTTACTTTCAAATAGCAAATGGTCTTTTTAAGATCAACYGCATAGGTTCACACTAAATTCTCAGGAGGTTGCTTTGAATTAACTTTGAATTAACCCAAATGGAAGGAGTTCATGCCGAGTTCTCCACAGTGGGGCAATAGAGCTTCCCTCTTCTCAATATATTTCAGATTCAAATTCATAACATCTTGTAAGTCTTGAGAAGACATGACATCCCTCTCCCCAGGAGGTGGGGGGGGGTGTGGGCTGTGGAGGTGAAGGTCTTTATTTATTTATTTATTATTACAGTTTATTTTTTTTTATTCTTTCAGAAAGGTTTATTACCCTTGTGTTTGCTTTCCATATCACACCGAGGTCTGAGGATATTTTGCTCTGAGCCCACTTTCCTCTCACAGTATGACTTAYTTGTGCCATTTGCCTTAGCCGTGGGGAATCCACCGCCAGGCGATGTGGCCACCTGGGAAATCCCCAAGGCAATGGGACCACCTTAGGGTGAATCCGTGCTCCTCTCTTTCCCAGTGTAGTCCCACAGGCACATGAGATGTGAGCTTTGCTGCACCCCGTGCTGGTGGCAAGCAGGGTAAAGTTGGTGCCATTCAGAGAGGTSTGTACCCATAGCTTACTCTGGTGACAGTTCATCCCTTTCAAACCTAGAACAGGAGTCCACAAGAGCTGACCCCTGCTCCTCTGATGCTATGAGCCAAAGGCAGTGTTATCTTCCTTCAAGGGTGCTCTGCTGACATCTGGAGAAGGCCARTGTTAGTCCTTGCAGAGACTTCTTTCCTTCCCTGTTTACCCAGCGGAGTTGTGCAGTCCTTGGATGATTTCCCTGCTAAGTCTTGAAATTCCCACTCTTTTCTGCAAGCATGTCATGTGATGTCTCTTCACCATGAATTTAAACAGGGTAGTTCCCCTTTGCAGGAGTTTCTGCTTGGGCCAGCGAAGTGGTTTTTGATTTTTGGAGTGGTTTTAATCATCGTCAATCAGCAGTGTTGAGAGTGAGGGTGAATTAAGTGGATTTGGGGAAGGTGAAACCACGGGCTGTGCCTTCTCTGTGTGTAAAGATTCAGGGGGAAAAAAAAAAGTGATGGGGCAGAATTTAGGAGTTGTGAGTTACGGATTTCATGGTTCGGCACTCATCTAGGGAAAATTGAGATTATTAGACTCCTGTGCAACTAAAATTACATTTAATGTGTGGTTAATGTGAATGCTATCAACTGAATGCAAGGCAAGAGGCTTAGGGTAAATCTGAGTCCTCACTGCTAATAGGTTTAGGGCAATTAGTCTATTGACTTCTGTAAATCACATCTGTCAGAGAAAAAAAACAGGGTCATTTTCAACATGCCACTTAACCTGAACTGATAGATATTATGGCTCAAATTACTGAGCATAAGGGGATGCCACTGTATCCCTTTAGGAAAGAGTAGTTTTAACTCTGAGAAGTTGTCTGAATTTATAAAATTTCTTATGACCCTTACATGCTTAAGTGTTTGCTAAATTCTTGCACCCAAGATACAAGTCCCTGTTTTAGGTCCCGTGTCTTCGTTAAAAGATTCTTAACCGAAAGTTGGGGGGGGACGACACCAAAAACAACAACAATAAAACTCCCAAACAACCCAGAAAAAAATGGTGTAAAACAGTGAGAGTTTTCTATGTGATTGACTTTTTTTTAAATACTATCCACCTTAATGTTACTTTTTTTTATCATTACTTTTTTCTTCTAACAACAAGGGCAAATTAAAATGTTTCCTTTAATTTTTACAAATTAGAAGASATTAAACTTCCCTGTAAATTCTTTATTGGACAACTGATGAACAATATTGATTCACTCAGTAAGCAAAATACAGGTTGTGTTTATTGAACTCTGTTTTACTTTCCTACTGTCCCTGAATGTTATCTCTAAATTTAAGTAAATAATAAATGGGAATTATTTACGGGAGTTAGCTTGGAGCAAATATTGCTCTGTGGCTGTTGTTTTTCTTTTTGAATCTTTTTCGTAAATTTTGTTTAGAACTTACTGTTGCCCTTAGCATAGCACTTAAATACGTGCTTAAATTTAATCAACACAGAACCCCCTCCCTATTTGGCAAAATGTTTGAGCATTTGCTGAGTTTTAAGCGCATCAGTCGGTTGTAGATGCTCATTTGAGTACAAGCTGATCTCGGTAGCTGTGTCCCTGTTGGTCCCTTCGTGYAGGGGAAGCGGGAACTTGTGTCCTCTTATCACGAGCCATGGCAAGTCCCGTCCCCTCTGGATGAGAGRCCACCTGCATAACTTAGGCCAAGTGAGGTGACAGTTGTGGTTACATTCATTATCAGAGGTGTTTGACATCTGTCTCTTCATCGCCCTGACCAGGACCCACCACTGCRTTTGATTTATTTTAGGAAGGCTAGGAAAGCTGGAGAAATAAGAAGGTTGCAGCAGTTACTGCCTCTTGTGTCTGGCCACTTTTCTTAGCCCTCCCATCCCATTCTCCTGCACTGTGCCAGGAGCATGGCAGCAGAGAGAGGAAAGGACTTCACTAAYGCCAAAATATGTGCATCAAGGTGATATTCTTGTTAACCACACTAACATTTCTGGCCCTACATGCCTGCTGCAGGGCACTATGGAGATACTAGCAAGCTGTTCAGGGAGAATTAGGTTTTTCGTTAACATCTTTGTACAAAACTGATGTCATGGTCTGTTCGGATCTTTCCAATTTACAGGACAACGTACTCTGTGATTTAAACTTTATTTCATGAGATAATTAAGAAATATAATAAACAAAGATGACAAATGGGCTCAATCCCCTTTTACACAGACAATCACGTGAATTCACTTATTCACCATTCAAATCATAAGGTTTCATAACTTAGAACCCGTAACTCTTAATATCGTGCACCTGTGAGCAAAAGAAAAGAACTAATTACCTAGCCGACAGCGAGAGTGCTCATCCTTCCTCCTGCATCAAGTTGCGGGTGTCCCCTGTATCACACTGGGAAGCGTGGAAAGCCTCAGCAGTCCAGCTGCTGTTGGATCGCTTCAAAAGGTAAACTGACCTTTTATACCTTCCAGCGTGGAGGTTTGGCCTATACCATTTCCATAAGTTAGTAGATTCTGCGGAAACTGCCAGAGAAAAGATAATGGCTGCTGGAGACAGCAATTTGCAGGTGATAATGGGGCATAATGGCCCTTTAGCTCTGTCTGGCCACCYGTCCTGCCTACCTGGTGCTCTCGCTTTGACCTGAGGGTGCTGGTCCCAGCATACATCAGGCCTTAGCATGAGCTGGGTTAGCCAAAATCTAAGCAGGAGTTGAGTGAACAGTCACAAACTTAGTATGAAAATACTCCAGTTGACTCCTTAGAGTCAAGCATACATTTATTTCAGAGTCTCACCTTGTTTATAGGGCAGGACATCCATAGCATGGAGCATAAGTTCACATTTGCTTTGTCCTTTCTAAGTGAAGAATTATCCATTCTATAGTCATTGTCTTAAGAAGTTCTATCATTTGTTTAAAAATCAACACAGAAGTTGGAAGAGGTTTAGGGTAATTTCTACAGTCTGTTKCAGCCTGCAGCTGGTTTCATTAGCAACGTTGCTAAAATGTAGGACTGGGTACCCATTACATACTCATATGAGTAAGATTCAGAATTTGGCTACACTGATGGTAGCAGATCTTGGTTAGGTTCGTCCCTCCGTGCACTTTCTTCACATGAAGCCAGATTACTCTCTAGAAAGAGATGCTGGATTTCATCCTCTTTCTCCCCTGAGACAAAAGATCAAGCTGTACTTGCTCAGGAAACTGAAATGTAAGACATGAATGTCCGTAGAAAATTTTATGCAGGGGCAAGTTGGAGAGTTGGAAAGTCCTGGTGCTGGTAAGAAGCAGCAATGTGTGGGATAGGACCCTACCTTCCCCTTGAGCCAGCAGATCGCTGGGAGGAGACACGAGCATCTTTTGTGGTCCATCTCTTTGTAGCTCAAACAAACAGTTGGCTGTTTCCCCTTCTCACCATGGGACAGTGATCCAAGAAAGCAAGTGTCTTGCTGAGTAATTTTCCCCTTCCTGCTCTTCTCTCGGAGCAACACACCTGTGTGTWTGGCCATGCTAAAAAGCGATATCAGAATAGAGAGAAATGATTGCTGTGACAGCATGGGGCCATACCCRTGCCCTGGCCATAGCGAGAGGCTTTGTTCCATCTCATTCCCTGTTTAGTTCACCTTAGTCTGGATGTCACTGCTCTGTTGCCATTGGGGTGCCCCAGCCCTTGGAACCCTACCACCAAGGGGACGTTTTTTAAGTATCTACAGGGCATTTCTCTTCAATAATATTTCTGTGCCTCAAAATGCACAGAAATGAGATTTTCAGAAGGACCTCAGCATTGAGCACGAGTTAAAGTCAGCACAAGGCAGCTGTCAAGCTGCTTCTGGAAATCCCACTAAGTATCTGTCTTCATTGTAGGTGAATAACTGAAAAGCTAAAATCCTTGACTTTCAGTTACACCTGAGCTCTCAGTGACTAAGACTTCAAATTCTGACCCCAAGGCAGTTCTGAAAATGCGATAAAGGATTTTACAAGATTTAGATGAGGTTTACTTTGGCGGCGGGAGGGTGGGGCTGGGGTGTTTTTCTGGGTATACTTTTGGAAGAAAGTTGCTCTAGGAGATTTTGCCTCGATTTATTCATTTTTGGAACATCCGATACATTTTTATCAGCAACATTTCAGCCTTATGTGTATTTTAGTTTTGTTTTTCTCTTTTTGTGAGAGCCACAGTCAATAGCCAAGCCTACAAGCAGCACTTGCAGTGGGTCATGATTGTATTGTTTAAATTAGAAATGGTTCGTGCTGTATAGAATGACAGCAAATGCATTGACTTGTGATCTTGGCAACAAACTGTCTAGAGGCTCAGTTGCTTTGTTTCGTGTTTGGGGTTTTGCTGCTTGCCGTTAGCCGGTGTTATTTTTATGCTACTTTTTATATATGCCATTTGCTCACTTGAGTGAGACAGAAAAGCACAAATATCTCATGGCTGTGTGTTTTGTGATGTCTCAGGGCATAAGAAATAAGAGCAGAGGAAGAAAGTAAGTTAGAATTAAGATCATAAACTACAGAGGACAAAACAAGACCTAAAGATCTTTCACATTTCGCTTGTCAAAGTTTTTACTGGGCTCTTTCTTATTGCCAAAGACTTGCCTTAGTCAAAAAGTTCTTATATGAGTGAAGAGCCAACTTAATGTTTGTCACATACCACTGCCATTTATTTTTCCTACATATCAGTACAGCTACTAGAATATTATTTTAGTGGCTAGCATATGCTGTTCATAACAYGGGGCCTTACTTAGGGGCTGAGCACTTCCTTTAGTGTGTTTCTTTGTAGAAACTTGGAGAATAAAATAAAATCTAGTAAAATATATATGTTAAAAAWATATATATAAAAARAATATATGTRTGAGTATGTTTTTAAATACTCTTAAACTGATTTGAAATGTCTGGAGGCTAGTTAGGTTTGATTTCACTATAAATTTATCTTATTAAAGCAATTGTTATCAGTACCCAAAGCAGGTTTCTTAATTTTATTTAAAATGCTTTCTGTTCATTAATTCCTGGCTGATCTTTAATTATGTAAATGTTTGGAAGGATCATATCCAGTCATGRATCTACTGACTGGTGGAATAGAGTTTTGAAACATTATAGAATTTTCTGTAAATTTTTTTTTTTTTTTGGTCAGAGAAATAATTTGTTTTGAGTATGTTTTATTTTCACTGCTCAAACTAGTCACTGAACTCCATGAGGCTTTTACCTAAATAGGGGTAACATGGTTTAGCACACAGCTAGGCTTGTATTCTGTAGAACAGCCAAGTAGAAGAGGAGGAGAAAGAAGCCCAGGCAGAGTAATTAGCACTGACTTTATAAATCCTGTTGTACTAAACAAAATGTGGAACCTTTGATCAAGTAATGCTGGGAAATGGCCAGGGGAAAAATAAAGGAGGGAAGTGGTAATGTACCTGAGGTTTTTGTGGGGTTTTGTAGCTTTATCTAAATCCAGTAGTAGTTAAACAGAATAGAATAGACTATTTCAGTTGGAAGGGACCCACAACGATCAGCTAGTCCAACTGCCTGACCAMTTCAGGGMTGACCAAAAGTTAAAGCATGTTATTAAAGGCATTGTCCAAATGCCTCTTAAACACTGACAGGCTTGGGGCATCRACCACCTCKATAGGAAGCCTGTTCCAGTGTTTGACCACCCTCTYGGTAAAGAAATGCTTCCTGATGTCCAGTCTAAACCTCCCCAGGCGCAGCTTTGAACGATGCCCACGCATCTTATCACTGGATACCAGGGAGAAGAGCTCAGYACCTCCCTCTCTATGTSCTCTCCTCAGGAGGCTGTAGAGAGCAATGAGGTCACCCCTCAGCCTCCTTTTCTCCAAGCTAGACAARCCCAAAGTCCTTAGCCTCGTAGGACWTGCCTTCCAGCCCTTTCACCAGCTTTGTTGCCCTCCTCTGGACACATTCAAGGACCTTCACACCCTTCTTAAATCTGGGGCCCAGAACTGCACACAGTATTCAAAGTGAGGCCGAATCAATGCTGAATACAGCAGGACAGTCACCTCTCTTGACMGGTTGGTTATGCTGGGTTTGATGTACCCCAGGATGCGGTTTGCCCTCTTGGCTGCCAGGGCACGCTGCTGACTCCTGTTGAGCCTGCTGCCACCCAGCACCCCCAGATCCCTTTCTGCAGGGCTCCTCTCCAGCCACTCCTCTCCCMGTTTATGCTTGTGCCTGGCGTTACTCCGTCCTAAGTGCAGAATCCAACATTTGTCTTGTTAAAGTTCATCCCGTTATTCATAGCCCAGTGCTCCAATCTATCTAGATCCCTCTGCAATGTCTCTTGTCCCTCAAGAGAGTCAACAGGACCTCCCAGTTTGGTATCATCAGCAAACTTGCTAATAATCTGTGAAGAATTTCAGTGCTGCCTTAGCAGATTATAGGAACAGATGCTGAAGACCCTGATGTTGTGAAGTGGTACTGCAGCCCCTAGATCTGTGCTGAGCGGGGCCTGGGAAACACAGGTGATCAGCTGTGCTGGGKGACATGAGCAAAACCCAAGCATGTCCTCAGCTGCCTCTGCCAGATGCCTCCTGACTTCTTTAGGAGGTCATCCCATTGCAGATGAGCCCTAGGCAGAGGGCTAGGGCTCAGCAGCTCAGCCCCAGGATTTGGCTCYCAGATTGCAAGAGTGGCCTCGAGTGGGCACCCTTTGCCACCATTGCCACCCTSGCATCCCCCGCAGCAGCTTAGCATCAGCCAGCTGAGCCCAGCCCACAGTTTGGCTTGGGCTGCACCACCTCAGTGTGCTTCTGGGTTCTGCCCGTCCTTGCTGAGCCTAGGAGAACAGCTAAGAGGATGTCCTTGCAAGGGACTTAGAGAAAATTGACATTCTCTGCAAACCAGATAGAAGCTACCACACACAGAAATTGTTTTTCATGAGTCAAGGTCTGTGTTGCCGCTGGCATTTATTTTGTGGATAAATGGCAGGCATAAGCTCTGTMTCCCATATCTTCTTATCCAGGATGTCCTTCTGAAGGAAAAGGAAATGTGTTCTTTACTTCATGGTTGTATRCAATCCAGCCTGCCTTGCTAGGGGAATTTAAATCACTCTGCTGSTCTTTGGCCAGTTTCTAGCACTTGTAAAGCACATTAGAACAGTAATGTTCTTGTCAGTGACATGGTGATTTGCCTTGCAAACCTCACAGAAAGTCAGATTCAATTCTGCAGACAGCCTGTAGAATACACTTATTGAGATGTGATAAGTAACCTGCCTTTCTCGTCCTCTGTCTCAACAAACTGAAGAAACAAAGCCCGTGAAGTGCCTGCATAACATCTGCATGTGTCAAGTGTGGGAAGCTGYTCCTTTGCAAACACTTCTCTCTGTCAGTCTTACAGGGAAAGACACAGGCACCATTATCAGAGAGGAGCTACTTGATGCATTATGCATTGATAAGAAAGACTTGGAGTAATGGAATGATTTTTTGGTGGCAGCAGTGTACTTGTCTTCCCTTCTATATGTATACAGCATCCAGCCCTGAAATAGGTAAAAGCAATGATATTAAGGTCAATGGTATTAACACCCAGGTGGAGCTGAAGAAATAAATCCAGCTAGCAACATGTGCAGCATTGACTTTTGGTGTTACTTGGTGCAAAAGGAGGTCTTCCTTTGGCACTTTCAGTCAGTTCTGCCATTAGCTTGGAAGGATCATCTGCTTCAATTCAGGCTTGTTGAGAGTGGTGTTGTATCTGGCACAAAAATGTGAAAGAATTGGAAAAACCACTAATGTTTCAAGCCACAGGGAAAAAAAAAAAAAGCACCCAAGAATTCACAGATGACTTTGGCTGTTTGATGGGGTTGCTCTGGGATGATTTGCTCTGGGAGTGAGAGCCTGATTTGCTGGAAAAACAGAGCACCAGCAGAATGTGGACATTAGAGAACATGGACTCTGTGTTGCACCCTTGAATGGACGCTTGCAAATAAGCCACAAAACGAGTGGGGGAAAAAAAACAAATATCCATCCGCATTTTCAAAAATAKCCCTGAAAAAATGCGTTGGCATGAGCCAGATCTTATGATCTGTGAACAGCTTATGTCTTCCATGCTGGTCAGTCCTCTAGCCTTGGCATTTAAGTTTTTAAAAGACTGAACAACTTTTAGGTATTTTAAGCTTCATTTACCTGATGCTTGGAGCRTGCCTGATTCAAGAGGGACTGTGCTGCAGGGTTTGTCATTCTCTTTCAAAGCATGTCGGACCCGCAGTAAGCATATTCAGAATCATGCCTGGCTAAATTCTTTTGCAGACCCTTTTCCCATCCTTAGCCAGTACTCCTACTGCCATCAGGCAGCTATTTTGCTTGAGTAATTGCATTTCTCTGGAATTCTCATTTTCAGAAAAAAATTGCTAAAATTTATGGTAGAGTTCACRCAGATTTATTGTGAAAATGGTTAGGTGAAAAATGGACAATAAGATTTAGCAATAAAAGTCATTCCTATTGCCAGCGGTTGTGTCTTATCAGTTGGGAGGTTCCAACAAGCCTGCCTGATTGACAGAGTAGGGGAAAAACCTAAAGCAGAGACTTCTGCTGGAACCCGAGGCTTTACTGTAACAAGGTGACCCCAGCAAAGCAGTACTCAGTGATGTCTACAAGCAAGCTTTGCTACTTTCTTCCCTTGTTTCTTAAAACATTCTCTTAAATGTTGATTCATTAGAAATCTCACTGATCATTTTCTCTGTTTCTCAGCAAATTATTTTATTAATTAAAATTGTAACTGAAATGTCTATCTGATTTAAACAGAAACCATTTATAAATGGACAACTTTTAGGATACCATTCATTCAAGGTACTTTGATGCTGTTAATTAAATGATGTAAGGGGAATTTTTCTTAATAAGAACAGTTAGTAGTGGAACTACTTAGTGTTGAGCAGAATAGCAGTAATGATATGCAAAAGTTTGGGCCTTACACAAGATGAGTTGTTGGTGTTACAAACTGTCTTGTTAGTTCCTTCTGCCTGGAACTGTGACTCGGTGTGATACCACATGGCTTAAAGCCAGCCCCAAAATCAGGACCTGCAAAGGGCACTTCCCATGCTTAGTGCCCGTTTCTCCCCATATTCAAGGGTACATTTAGGAACCAGGGAATTCAGCTGCAGTTTTAGGATTTCAGTACTTGGGAGGAAATGCAGTGAGACATGCTATGTTCTTTTCTGGATGGGAATTGGTTGGAGTTCCCTGAAAACCAGTAGTAACAGGTTGCTGCGATGGCCAACTGTGTCTTAATGTAGCAGAGAGGGGAAACCTCCCTTCCTTTCCTTGTGGAGGCTTATTTGAGGAGATAAAGTGTTTCTGCAAGGAAGAGCCAATGTTACCTTTTCTGACTTTGTCCTGCTTTCAGAGTCACAAATGAGTGATGCGAGTTACAAACCAGAAGCTGCTTCAGAGAGCTACAGAAAAGTGAGATGTCCTTACCAACTTGAGGAGTAGAAGAGCARTGTGTCAGAGTTTGGGTTTGGATGGGACTTTGAGGTGTCATCAAGCCCCAAGCTCTTTCCACCCCAGGACAGATCAGCTCAACCCAGACATACATCATTCTGCTACTGAGATAAAAATTAGTTGTTCCATGAGAAACAGTTGCTTACATCTCCCTCTGATGAGTGATGGGTTTGCAGATGAGATGGACCATGGGTTTTTTCAGGTGTGGCCAGTCCCAGACTTTGAGCTGAAAGTACTAATTTGCTCTGAAGTTTGCCATTGACGGTATTAGTTTATTCTGCTGGTTTTCCCTGGCGGCAAAGCTGGGAAATAGATCTGCCCGGGCATGTGCAGAGCATGCAGGCTGTCACAGTAAAGGCTACTGGTGCTTTATATTGGATTTGTTTATTACAGAAGCTGTGTACCAACAGCTAGGGTTTTTTTAGGTTTTCCTATTTGTGTAGAAAACTTATTTCTTCAGACCAGACATACTACCTTAGGATATTTACTCTGCATGTGTAGAAATCTTAGACTCACCTTGGAATATTTTCATTTCTTCAGGGTTTGTTTTTTAAGTAAAAATCTGCTGGTTTGAGGAAAAGCGCACCCTGTAATATATTGTGCCTGTAACGCTTAATGCCCAGCGTGGTGTGCCAGGAAAAGGGCATATACTGTTAATGCTGATAGGCCACGTCTAGCCCTTTTCTTTTTCACATTACTACAGTTGTCTTTTTCCATTAAAATCAAACATGGACTGAGCAGCCACATGCTAGAAATCACTAAGTGGTATTTAAACACATGCGTATCATGACTCTGAGGCAAGCGGCACAGAAGACCTCACACCACACAGGCATTCAGCATGTTAGGAAGACGTGAGATGGATATAGCCAGAGGCTCCAATTCTCCCCTCCACCCGTGGAGGGCACGCAGCACCTCGCAGGGTTGGGTAAACGGGTTAGAAGCAGAAGGAAACAGATTTCTCCGATATTGTCTTGTAGTGGAATTAAATGTCTGCCTAGAAGTGTTTCTGACTCTTCATTAGTCAATGAAGCTTGGAACTTTCTTGTGATGGTGGTCAATGTTGTGGGATGTATATATAACTCTGAATATCCACCCCTTCTTATATTTTGGATGTTTGAGCTGGTTGTATGTAATCTGTCAGCATCAGCATGTGTTCAGTGGCCAGCTGTGGTACCGGAGTTCATAGTGAATATGGAGATAATGAAAGATTCTGTAAAACATTTTCAGGATAAACATTTTCCATTTTTGTCTTTTGCTATTTGAGAAACAAAGACTGAAGTGCAGTCTTTAAACCTTTTCTTGCTGTATCCTAATGTTTGAAAAGGACTTGTAATTTTGGATCTTGACTTGGAAACAATTTAAAGGCGGCTGATTTTCAGTGGCTGGAAATGCTGCACTTCCTGACTAATCAGACTCTTTTGACATGTCTTAAATTGGGCACTGAATTAATGGATAGACAAGTGCAAGTAGTTGACTTAGGACAGCTCTGTGGGGGTTTAGGCAAAGATGCTTTAACACACAGCTCAGATATGCTCTGAGTATGCACACAGCGAGTTATCACTGCTGAGCAGACAAGAGGTAACTGATTAAGCCACAGTAAGTCAATCATGTGAAACCATTAGCCCATGCTCAACCAAGTGATGTGCTCCAAATGACTAGCCCTTTTTGAAAAGTGTAGGCCTGTTCTATTTCTGCATCAGAAGAATCTCCTGCTGGCACTGAAAATGGCTGGCATAATAAAACATTTCTTCCAAATACAGTAAAATGTATTATTTGGACTTCCCAYGCTCGATCCAAGTCCTGGAAGATTGAGCAGGAGTCTCCATTGGCATTAAATGAGGTCTGCCCTCCCATGTAAGTTGGTGACTCTACAGCTGCTTTGTAACCTGGACCACCTATGCTTGGTAAAACAGGCAAAGAGAGGCGGGTGCAGCAGCTGTATTTGCATACTAAGGGAATGGGCATGCTTCTTCTGAATTTCCTGGCTTGTTTGGGTTTTTTTTGTTCTTTTTTTTTTGTCTTCTGCAGGCAGATGACCATCTGTCCTGGCAGCATAAGCACAGTCCTGGACTAGCTAGTAGAACTAAAGCTGTAGCCAAAYAAAAAGCCATCTAAATGCTGAATTCTTGGAGAAAAAAGAAATCTGATTAGTTTACAAGTTTTATTTTCTTTCTTTTGGAAGTATTTTTGCAGAACTGAAAAGAGAGAGTTCTTTATTGCTTGATTAATGCTTTGAAGTTTGGTCCTTTGCCAAAAGCCTGTTGACAGTAACATCAGTGTTGTTGGTGCTCACTGGCATCATGTATTACTTGGGGATCTTTAAAAGCTCTCTGAACGGCTTACCAGGACTTCATTAACATTTGATTTCTACCTAAGTGAGGAAGAAATTATTACTGTGTCTTTTTTACGGGTGGATAGGCAGTAGTAAGCAGGTTCAGTGATTTACCTGCCTCTTAGGGCACACTCCCCGGTCCTGGTAGAGATCCCAGGAGTCTGACAAAGAAGTCATCTCTTTCTTTTTAACAACCAATCTGACATCACCTTATGTTGCCACCATTTCTATACCTTCTCATTGTTCATGTAGTATCTTTCTGGGAAAAATGAAATGATGGATAACCTCAGAGTTTCATTTCACAGCTATTTCCTGTAGATGCAAAACAACATCACCCTTTTTCCTATGGTTTATAGTTATTCCTTCTTTTTTTTTTTCCCTTCAATTTTAAATGGGGGGAGGTTTATCTGAGGTGTTGAGATTTCTCATAATCATTCTCTCGCTAGTAGCCATGATGAAGTGTCTAACCCTCTCTTTTCTTCTTGTCCTCAGGAAACCCGCTGACTGTGGCCTGCAAAGCTTTCTTTGGATTCAGTGGAGAATCAGGCCCCATGATCTACTGGATGAAAGGGGAAAAATTCATAGAAGAATTAGAAGGTCACATTAGAGAAGGCGAAGTCAGGTACTTTTTGGAGTATTTACTGTTAAAAACATGGTATGTCCCAAAAGCCTGTTGGGTTTTTTTAAACAGTTTTTTAATTGGAAGTGGAAATAGTTTGCTGTCTAAAGAGTGATGGATGACTTGGAACCAGGGCAGCGTGAGTTGCTCCCTCTCCTTTCTAGCGAATAAACTCTAAAGACATACTAGCTATCTATGTGCCTGGAAATTTGTTATCAAATTCCCCTGATGGTAGCTGCAGCGTCTCTGGAGTGTTCTGGGGGTTRATTTTAGCCCTGCGTGGAAATGATGCTGTCCACTGCAGCTGCCCCTTGTGGCAGTCCTTGGCAAGATGACATTCATTGCAGCATCAGTGTTAATCTTAAAGATGAATGGTCTCCTGTCAAAGTCGCCATACTTTTTCTCTTCTACTGAATGTGTTGTCTGTCTGTGATACAGCTCTCAGTATGCCTTAACCAGGGCTTTCAGAGCAACATTTGTTCCTCTATGCTTAACACTTAAGGGAGAGGAGGAAGTSGCTGTGTGAGGATGTCCGATATCCAGCTTGTGCTTGGCTTGTTCCAGGTGCTGGTTATCATTTGCTGTACMAGTTGTGAGGAAAACAAACACCTGCATCCCCGTGAACTTTCATGGAATTTGGACCTAACAGCATCTTCTTGTCTTCCTTGTTTAATAATTGCCTGATTAATAGCTTTTTGAGCAAAGACTACACTTTGCTTATACTGTGGACAAGGTGGTCCCAGCTCCTGTAGGCACAATGAATATAGATTATAAAGAAAGCCAAGGTCTTTGCACCTTGCATTGCACATTTTTTTKGTCTCATTTCTGAGTTGTCTGTTTCTTGTAAAGGTGATTTTGGAGAGCAGGCAGAAAGAGAGATTYCTTTGCTTTATTACTTGATCAATAATTTGAAGTTCAGCCATTTAGCCACTAGTTATTAAGATATACTAAAATAACTGACCTAACATTGCACCTTAATGGCATAAGGTAAAATTTATCATGTATTGCCAGAATGGCTTGAAGTGTACAATCCTCTTTCGGGCTTCTGACCACAAAATACAATTATTGGAAACGTCTACCATTGCAAGTAATCAGCATTTAATGACATTGTGTCCTCTCTGGTGTTTATATGTGAACAGAGTGATTTTGGTCATGTTCTTCCTCTGCATCAAAATGACAATTTGAGGCTTGTATTTAAAGAGCTTTCCAGCTCTAGCACAGTTCAAAACTTTTCCTTTATGTKCATTTGTTAATGAAATTGAGTTTGAAAAAGCTGTATTTGTCCCTCATTGTGCCATCTCATTACACATTCATGTTTCAAATTAATTTTGTGACAACTCCCTTTTCTCACTCTGTTAAAATGCTTTGACTCAGTTTACAGACCCGTCACAATTCAGTGAATCTTCTCTTTAACAAAGCTACTTATCACGTACCTAATCTCCTGTGCATCACAGACAGGATTAAGAACATAGCATTTACCAAAACCTACTGCATCATTACCAGCAGTGCCACAGTCCATCCCTTTTTTCAATTAGAAGTAGCTATGGCAACTGCAGTAGTAACTTTTTGCAAATGATTTTTTCACAGTAACAGCTCTTGTTTATGTGTCCCATTACAGGTATGCTGCTTCAGGGAAACTAAGCAGCACTAACTGTTCTGTCAGTGCCCTGAGCCAGCCCACATCTTCCACCCAGCTGTATTTATTGATGTATTTCAAAAAATGTCATGTATGTTTCAAATTTGATGAGCCATGATGAACTGGCTGGTGAGATGCTTTTCCCGTCAGTTTGCTTCTACATGGTGTTATCAGCACGTTTCTGTTAACGTTGAGAAACTACAAGTAATTGGGAATTGTTACAAYCAGACAAGATACTCCATGGGTTGTTCCTTTGGCAGATATCTAATATTTTAACTCTGCAACCCCTATCTTAAATTAATTTGCAAATCTAGCAGCACTCTGAATTTTTGGTGCTGTCCTTACCCTGGACTGTACCCATCCATTGTGTTGCTGGATTTGCTGTATATGATGAGAGTTGAGGTTGGGAAACCAACGCAGTGTAGGAGCACAAAMCATCCACCCCTAGTCTGCATCCTCTAGCGTGCATAGTTACCAGTTGATTAGTCTGCTTTTATGAAAGCACTGAAATAAGGATGTACGCGACTTGAGCATTTCTGTTAAAATCAAACCCGTGGAACTGTTTTTTTGGTAAGCAGACTTCACCATGAGTAATATATATGTAGCTCTGGGCTTCTYGTTATTTATTAGACCTTGTTACAGAGCCTCATAATAAAAAGTAACTAATCAGCWTTGCAGGACTCAGAGGCGATGACCCACTCTCTAACCTGCCTCCTTGCCTTCCCTTGAATTAAGATCCCCAATGTTAGACATGCATAGGGAGAAAAGGAGAAAGAGACTTTGCTTGCCAGGTGGGTTTTTCACAGCGGTAATAAAAATGTCATGTAAATTGAACCAGGGCTATTAAAGAAGGAATCAGAGTCTTTAAGCCTGCCTGCAGAGTTGTCAGTTGTACCTAATTATCAAAGGAGCCCACAGCAAATTTCAACACTGTCTCTCCGCCATGGCAAAGAAGTATCTTCAGGCATAAATCTTACTCTCCCAGCCAGCTATGAGTTGCTTTCTTTCTTCTTCAGGCAACACTATAGAACAGTTTGCAGGCGCCTCATAATGCTCAACTTGTAGAGCATGTTTGTCCTTTTTTTTTTTCCTCTCTTCTCCATATTTAAAGTGGAAATAGTTTAACTCATTCTAGAGGCATGAACAGAAGTGAATGGAGACATTTGGAACTGCAGCCTTATTTCTTCCTGCTGACTAATTTAACATTCTGCCTTTTCACTCACAGAAGTCAACTGATGGTTGCAAAACACTCAGACAAGATGAGGGTGTTGTATTCTGTTAGGGGGGGATGCTGGGGGAGGGAGGCAGAATTACCATCACTGCCTGGCTAATGTGCTGGGTACTTTGCAGAGAAGTATGGAAATGACAGCCCTCTCCTGCAAAGCTTACACTGTTCAAGTAGACAGTTTCTGGGCAGAGAATGAGAAACATGGTGCAGGGAAGTGGGAGGGAAGATCGCTGTGCCATGTTCTTAGTTGAACTGCTTTTCTTTGGAGAGGTCCTTATGTACACACACATCTGTCCTTTCATCTACAGACTATTGTTAAGGACTAGAAAGAAGGGACTAGAGTTCATATCCCTGTTTACAGTCCAGATCCTCAACTATATAAAGAATAAAAGTTTCCTTTTTGATAAGTCCCACCTCACATGCAGGTTAGTAAAGGTTTGGAATTAATGCCTTAGTCATGCAAAGAGACCCAACTGAAGCTTTCTTATGGCCTTTACATCTGTATCATACAAAGCCTGAAAATTTTATGAAAGTATGGTTTCAAAGGAAAAGTATTTTAACTTCAGATTCAACTTAGTGCATAAATGCATTGGAAAAATATGAGAGAAGATTTGAAAAAATCTGAAACATTGGACATTTTTCAAAGAAAACATTTGTATTCTGAAATGACACTTTTGGTTTTAATTCATATTTTCTTAACTGAAAAATAATCAGTAGAGAAAATGTTTTGTTTCAGATCAAATAAAATGCTTCAGCTTGAATAAAAAGGAAGCAAGCTTGAACAAAAGGAGAGCACTGGGTATTTTTTTTACTTCACCCACCTCTTTTCTCCCTCCCTCCATCCTGTTTGTTGTGAGTTGTCAAGCAGCACTGTGTTACCCTATGTATTAAATGATGTAATTACTCTTACAGTTTGTTCATCAAACCAGAAAAAAAAGCCATTATTTTCTCAACTTGTGGGAGCTGGCATGTGTTGGCAGTGTTGCTGGCAAAGTGTCCCCCAACTCGGATAGGGACAGAGCTTCATCATCTGGGCGTGCAGCAAATACTGTTGCAGCTTTTAAGGTCTTACTTCTTGATACTGTATTCCTTTTCTTCCCCCAAAATATTGTGCCCAATGTTCCCTGAACCAACTACAAAATGCAATCAGTTAAAGGCTGAACACATATTAAAAAAATGCAGGTGACCAAGTGTGTATTTCTGTGGCAATAATGAATCATTAGCTGTAGAATACTGGTTAAAAGAAAAAAAAGAGGAAAAAAAAAAGCAGGAATGAAAGGTTTAACACTGCTAAGAGCTTTCTACACTTTGCTACCAGCATAATGTTTAAGTCTGTCAGCATTTTTGTGATAGATCCCGTTCTAAAGAGTTCTCTTCCTAAAGATTGCAATTAGCATGCAGATAAGTGAAAAAAAATTATCAGTCCAAATGCATATTCTTTTTTATGAAAGCTCCTTTTTAGCTGATCATGTATTATTTAAATTTAGATTAAGGGTTTATTTTGTTATTTTTAAATAGATTCAGAATAACAGTTTATTTTCTCTTAATTGTAATCTTTCTTCATTTTTTTCTGCATAAAATACGCTGATTATAGTAAACACAAGACAATCTGAACATTCACACAGTGCTCCAGATTAGTGTCCCAGATATCTTCTCTGTTAATGATTTTATTTGTTCCTTGCAGCATGATTTGTAGGCCAACATTTGTGGAGCATATTGTTTACCAATAAAGAAGACAGACTTTCCTGATTTTAAAATATTTTGCTATATATACATATGGAATAAATAGGTAAATGAGAATTGATTTATCTGACCCCCAATGATTTAGACTGATTTGAGTCTGCAGACAGATCAAGCTCTCTTGAGAGGTTTCTTTTCTGGCCAGAAATGATGCAAATTCAGCCTTTCTTGCATTATTTTCAGCACTTGGACTCAGGGCCAGAATAAAAACGATGCAAAAATACACAATAAATGAGAGTGAATTTGCAAAAAAGATGCAATCCAAGTTTCCAAATACAACACACGTGCCTGTTCTTAAACTAATGTTTTTCCACTTGCCTTTTTGCAAGTTACASAGCCATAGTGAAAGAGGCTGAATTGCGGTGGATGCTCTGGTACGTCTTCTGAGTTCTGTCAGATCACACAAGCCTTTAAAGGCTATGTGCTGTRTGAAATCTTACTGTAAATATATAGCAGTCAGACTTGCATTTTTGATTGTCTAGTGCAATRCCTTCATACTTCACTTCTGATTTGTTTTCAAATTTGGAGTTCCGTGTTTGTTGTACGAAATTATGTACATAAAATGTGTGTGTGCATTGGAAACCCCAAAACAACTTTGGTTTGTAGTAGAGAAKTTTGGGACTTGTTGTTACTGAAAAATTTTAAACTCTCCGGAAGCAGGTTTAATCCAACACAAACAGACCTCTGGTTAATTACTTTGTGCCCAGTTGCCTCCTTTCAGTCTCTGGAGAAAATACTTCTTTTTTTGGTGAACCTGGGTCTTACTTATACCTTTACCTCTTAGTGCCATACACTGTCTTTTCAGAGAAAAGACTCACTGAAGTACTACGTGCAGCGGTGAGTTCACAGGCGACTGCGAGGGCATCACACCTTTTATGTTTATCTCCTTASACATTATGCAGCAGTACGCTAACAGGATAACATGAATCTGGTAGATTCTACCTGACGTTACATTTCCTTGTTCGAAGGACTGGTAACTTTTTCTTAAGCAACTGATAATAAGCCTTTTGAGAGAACAGGGCATTGTATTTTTACACTTAATGKCAGCATCAGAAAACACTTGCATTTACTTTGCATTCTTTTTAATGTTCACATTAGAACAATGACATGAAAAGACTGTACCTCTGGCCTGAAAGTCTGCTAGAACTTTCTATTCCCTTTGTGTGGGGATTTTGCATGTCTCCTCTGTCCTCTCAAAGGAGCARAGAGCTCTTGTTCTTGATACTGTTCCCTTTTAAAGTCAGGATCTAGCCCCTAAAAAYAGAGGAAAATTCCACAGAGTAGTACAGCTCCTTTCATTGGTTTTCCAGACTTCATTAAAATGTATCACAATACACAGCCTTTAAAATACTGTCTTATAATTTGCTTCGCGATGGCTTAGTAGTGCATATTTACTTCTCTGGAAAGTGAGTGTTTATTGCTTCTTTTAAAAGAAACAWTTTTTTTAGCATTTAATTCTGGTGGAGCCGAGGTAAACAAGCCACAYTGCAACCGTCGCACCCGTAGCCACTCTTCCTGCACTTGATTCAGCTCCTTGCCACAGACATGGAGGGAGAAAAAGGTTTTTGGTTGTCATGAAAGATGCCTCTGTGAAGTCTCTTTCAGGCAACTCAARTCTCCTTCCAAGTCCTTCTCTAGGAGTGAAGGAGACCAGGAACACTGTGTATCTTGCGCTGACAAACTATGGTTCTTTTGGGAATCTTCCACCCGTATTAATTCAGTTAAGCGAAGRCTGTATCCTTCCTTTCAGACTCCTCAGAGAACATCTTGGAGAAAAAGAAGTTGAATTGACATTGATCTTTGATGCTGTAGAGGAGGCAGACCTGGCTAACTATACGTGTCATGTGGAAAACAGAAACGGACGGAAACATGCCAGTGTTCTTCTGCGCAAGAAAGGTAATCCTCTTTATTTAATTATCTATACTCTCGCCTGCCTCAGCAGCAACAGGTCAGCCAGTAGTGAAGGTTCTGCGGACCTCTCTGAGCCAGGCTGGACTGCTTGGARCTGAAGTATGTTTGTGTTACAGCTTCAGTTTACCATTTATGAAAACAAAATCATCAATTGTTCTTCAGTCTCTAGTGAATCAGCCTTGCAAGTGATGCACTTGCCTGGAATACAGTCACCCATAAAGCACCAATATAATCAGTGGAAGTATTTTGGTCTAAACAACCTATGAATTTGACCCAGAGTTGACTGACTAGACCAGRGGTAATTGTGTGATGGAGTTAAAATGTGCATTTCTTAGAACAGGTACCTCAGCAGTGAGGTCAGATGTTCTCTGCTTCCTGGCTTTGCTGTTTAAATTGAAAGCTTTAAACAGTTGCCATGCATTTTGATTTCTGACTGCGTTGGGAATGAAAACATTGCAGTGGGAGCTACAAATCAATGGAGAATTACCCCATCATGGTTGCTTTGCTTGGTACTGTACCTGGAATTGGGAATACCACTACTGACAAGTTATCTGTAGCAGAAAGGAAACTATTTGGGTTCGAAATTAAAAGGTGCTACTATGCTCTGCTGTTTGTAGAAGTCATTATCATAAGGAGTGTAACAGTATCTCATTACAGTTCTTATGTTGTTTGTTCAATCACCTCTCCTATTCATAAGTAGRGTGACATTTAAATTTGATGGTGATCTCTCTAAGATAGTATTAGGTAGTACAAAAGCTATAAGACAGTAACTGTTGGGAAAGCAAAGGAAGGTTATGCACTGGGGATACAGACGTAATGTGAAACCACAGAGCCATCAGCACAGGAGATTGATTAAAGAGTTAATACATTGTCCAGATCTCTGCCATTATTCTTGGCTGTAARTTAATTTGCCAAAAGAAGAGAAGAAGAAATGTTTTGATGAGGCACACCTGCAAGTGCTGTTCCAGTCCTTCGTGTGCTTTCAGACCACTACGGCAAAGGACATGCTTCTCAGCAGATTGTGGATTGCAGTGTTAGTGTCAGGTAAAAAAGCCAGTGCTCTCCATCGTCACGCTGGCAGCAAAATCCCACAAAAGTGTCACCATTTGGAGAAGGTTTAAATATACTRTTAATACCTGAGAGTGCTGCAGATTGACCTCTGAGCCTAGGGTAGACATCACCATGGGACAAAGGAACTAAGAGCCAGGTGGAAGAACAGGAAGACCAGCCAAGGCCTCACTAGATGGGGCACCGCAGTTCTGGAAAACATCCATAGTCAGCATCCAGCATGCCTTTAGGTGAACCGATAAGTGCTGTGTTTCATGGCTATGATCTGTATAAAAGGAAAGGTGAGGGAGGGGTGGTATTGGGACAAAAAAGGGCTATGAGGGAGAGGAAACTTTTGGGTCAATGTCCTCTTATTTTTGCTATCCGTTTATGTGACCCACAGGTTATATGTGTGAAAGTAGAGTATGCAATCCTGTTAAAATCAGTTGAATCAAGTCCTACTTATGCAGTTTCCTCTATACATGAGAGTTTTATGTCCTCCCAGAAGGAAGGGCATAACGTAGGTTGTATTTTATGCTAAGTAATAAGAATAAAACACAATATGGAAGGTGGAAACCGCTCTGAGAAACAAGGACCCGCAGTTGTGGTGTGGAACACACACAAATATATATCTAACATCTAAACTGACAGGRTGTCAAAACTTTAATTCAGGCATCTGGTCATCATGATGAAGGATTAGCCTSTTTAGTGCAAAAAGCGTTCTACCTTTCCATCCACTGAACCTAATAAATATACAACTGATATTAAGTACATCTATGTTGACACTGTTAAATGTTCAGCTGTGTTGCACATATTAGAATAACAAGCTAGATTTATTTATAACAAGAAAATGCAGACTTTTCAGAGCTCTGCTGAAAATACGGAAGAAGCACTGCTGAATACAGAGTTTGGAAGTGGAAGGGATCACTTCTCAGCTACTATTTCATTTCACTGTGCACTGTGGCTGTAGAAAGCTTATATTCCCCTCAGGCATTCTCAATAGTTGATTTTCAAGCTATTAAAGTGTCATTTAAAATAACCACAGTATTTTCACTGTGTCCTTTGACTGCCTGTCCCATTGTTCTGCTTGTTATTTATTAAGTTCTTACAAATACGTGACCAAACTTTTCCTTTCTGCAACTTGACATAATTACTTCTTATCCTAGCTTTCTCCAGCTTGGATTTGACTGTATTCATGAGCCAGGAAATACTCCTGTATTTACTGACCTGTGACAAGATTTGGGGCAGGACTGGTAGAAGGCTGTTGACCAGCATCCTTTGTACGTGTCAAAGAAGGGATCATGGATTCCTACTGTAATGTGCTGCACCTTCCCAGATGCTGGGGCAATTGGGAAAGGCAAAGAGGGAGCAYGGATCTCTCAGCCAGAGAAATCTCCCTCCCTCCAAAGTCTTACCTGCTAAGGGCTGCGTTATCCCTGTTCGGCAAGAGGTGCTTGTAGCTCCGTTTTGTCTCCAGATCATCACAGTGCTGCAGGTTATCTCTGCCCTCTGTTCAAAGGTGTGATTGCAGCACATCAGGCGTACACAAGCTAGCATAAATCATGAGACCTGCTAAACTAGGAAGGCTTGGATAAAAATCCAGGAATAAGCCCCAAATGCAAGTTATGGCTGTAGTATAAGAGTTTCTAGAGTTAGTTCTTGTTTTGACATCTGGTGGTTATTTTTAAGTGCATACTTTGCTTTAAGGAAGAAAAAGAAACTGTTCAAATACTTAAGGTAAAATAYGTTGAATTCTTTTGCTGTATTAGTGGTACGGTCCTCACAAATGCTTCCGGAGAATACAGGAGTGCTGTCTGTGCAGCACCAGTGTACTGATAGCCCCAGAGCATGCATCATCATTTAGGATTTTTTTTTTATTTTTTTGACTGAAAGAGAACCAAATCCAGTTTCAAACACCCAAAGGTACCAATGCAAAGACAGAATCAGGCATGCTCCTGAGACCTGAATACCCCTGTCTGCTATCACATTCTTCTTTACTGACTTAATTCAAGACCACATTCTTATTTGCTTTCAGGTAGTTCAAGAATAAGTTCTGGACAATCCTGGGTTTCTTTTCTTTTTTTCTCCATGCTGTCCTAGCATGTTTGGTGCTCAAATTACATGGAAACACAATATACACCCACTTGTCCYTTAGTTGTGGAAATAGTTCGGGATTCCCTTCAAATGAATATGAAAACAGTCCAGTATTTTAGTGATTGAAGTCTACATAGTCTATAATATAACTGTCCTGGAACATGAATGACTTGTCAGGAGCTGCAGAATAAAATCAAGCTGTGCTTTTAGTGGAAAGAAGCAGTGCATTTACATAAAAGTAAATATTATAATGATGTTTGCTCACCGTTTATTTCAAGGAGGCTGCCTTTATTCAAGACATGCAGGAAACTGATTTTTTGGGGTTTTTTAAAGGTACTCATATAGTACTAAATGATGAGSAACCTTCTAAAATATATTTGTCTCTCACTTATTGGGTGTTCATGAAACTTTTAGTATTTTAAAGACCATAATCCTCTGTGATACTGGCTAAGTCCTTCTACATTATTTTACATTAGAAACTATCAGAATATTATTATTTACCAATTTTCAGTCACTGTTAYAGCACAAAGCCCAGATTCAACTCCTTTCCTAATACTGGATGTGCTGCCTTCCCTGTTGCCCTCAGTGAGGAACACTTGATGAGTAAGGCATTAATCAGAGGCAGAGACTAAGAGCTGGAGTAGGCAAGAAAACTGAACATTCCTGGGGTTTTCTCCATTGCCTCCACCTTGGAACGGAAATAAGGAGCCCAAAAGCATTGACTTTCTGCCTCCTTACATCTGGACTCTAGGAGAGTTTATGGGGCAGTAGGACAAATAGAGGACATGCAAAAGCAGATYGATTCTGCCTTTTGAGCTGGGGTTTGTGGTTTTGCTCGATACCCTGCCATTCCCCCAGCAAGTGAACACAAGTCTGTGCTCCTTTGTGGGCTGCAGGTGATCAAGACTCGGYATTTTCTCTTCTTCCAAGCTGGCAGCTTTGCCATCATCTCACTTTCCTAGCAAAAAAAAATCAGTACAATGAAAAAAMCAGTTTTTTCCCTTAAAAGTGATTTTAACCAACTCTGTTCTCCGTTTGACCAGATTTCTCCCCAGAGCAAATGCTAACTTATCTTGCAGTGTAATAAAAGTCCCATGAATTCCCTGTGTTCTCAGAGAGATTAAGTAGCTATTATAATAGACTTTTGCCATCTATTAGTCCATGACTTCTTACCAGGCAGACATAAGAGATACTGTGAACTGGGAATAGCTTGACGTCTGATGTTAATTATTGAAATACAAGGCATGGCAAGGCAAGAATAACCCCAAAAGATAAACAACTAATTTGCTTTTTATCTTGAAAAYGACACAAAATACCAGTAATTTTTTCTGACCTAAGTTATAGAAGCATAAAGATCACAAAAACTTTGTYTTGCCTGTATTACAGTGCTTACATCTTCATGTTGTATTTATCACAATATCTTCATGACATCTTATCTAAACTAATACAGGCTGTTAGAGGTAGCTATTGTCAAATTGTCATCTTTTGTCTTTTCTGGCTAAGTAATATGCCAAGTGCTGTTATGAGCAATATTGCCTTCAGAGGACGTTTCAGGCTAAAGAGCAATAGTGTTAAAGTTAGTGTCTTACATCAGGTAGAGCACTGGACTGGTATTCAAGGGTTTTTATCCCATTCTGGCATTGGTTTGCTGAATGACCTTGAACATACTGCTTCACTTTTCTATGCCTCTGTTTCCCCAGCTGTAAAAGATGGATAATTGCATTTGGATTAATTTGTGAAGTTCTTTGAGGCAGACTGCTTGTGATGTTTCCTAACAAAAGCATCCCAGTAGGAAATTTTAACTACAACTAGTTCCCATTAAAGTATAATGTGTAGTAAACAAACGTGAGAACTCCGTTAGTAGCCATCACTACTCAGAGTGGCTCTTAGCAGCCTGATGTGTGCTCCTGGCTTCTCACGTTATCTTGGGCATTCTGGATGCTCAGTTCATTCTCCAGTGATTCAGCTGAAGTCCTGGCTTGGCAGGTCATATCAGCTCATCCACTGGCCTCGCAAATACAAAACCAAAGTTTAATATTRTTTGGGGGACTAGAGCCTCCCAAATGGGGTACAATATGTCTAGTATATCTATTCTCACATGCTGTATACAGCATTTGATGCACTCTGCCAATACAGAAGTTTCAAACTCCACAAGCTCATTAAAAGTTGATTAATCCTCCATGTAAAATCACTACTTAATTCCCTTGTAGAAGAATTATGATTATAGCCTCAAATGCATTCTGAAYGGTGATTTCAGATGGGCAGTAGATGGAATAAATGGGCAAAGTTAAATAACAGGYAATGAACAAAGGAATTAGGCATCCTTAATGTTACAGTGGTTATAATTGGAAGCTGCACAATTTTATGTGGAGTTGTACAGTGGGTTAGAGCAAATAAAGCTCGGAAAGATCATAACCTTTTTGTCTTTCCTTGCTAATTTTAGATTTGATCTACAAAATAGAGCTTGCTGGAGGACTGGGAGCCATCCTTCTTCTGCTTATTTTGCTCGTGACCATCTATAAGTGCTACAACATAGAGTTAATGCTGTTCTACAGACAGAACTTTGGAGGAGACGAAGCAGCTGATGGTAAGCAGTTGCTYAGGAAACTCAATATATGCAATGGAAATATTTCAGAGACCCAAAGTGATGAAACTTCGAGATTGAAATGAATCCCAAAAGATACCTGCTGCCAGTTTAAGTTCAAACTACTAAGCACCCAGCAGTGTAAAGCCCTAAGACTTTCTCCCAAAGCCCCCTGAAATCAGTGAGTCTTTTCACTGRAATGTCATTGGGCCATGCCATAAGCAAGTGGGAGTCAGAAGAATTGTTCATGAGTCTGTTATAGAGGCTTGAATGTCATTTGTGAACTGATTCCTCAGGAGAACTCTTCATGTTCATGTCTCCCAGTGCCACATATGCCCAGGATCACTTCTCCTGAGATCCGTACTGTACGTGGGCAGCCCTTTCACCAGGTATTTTTCATTAAACATTTCCACTGAATTGTCTTCAGGCTTCCAACTAACTCCAGTAACTAGTGAGAGGCGGTTGCTATTGAGGCTAACTAGTTACCTCAGTTAATTGGGAGACTGTAAACAACTTGGTGGAAATGTACATCTTGCCTGGAGAGTATGTTTAGGAATAAACTAGGCTGTTTTCCAGTGTTCTTCCCCCTTTCCCTCTCACTAGCATATATTCTGTTTGGGGCCTAAAGCTAAACATGTATTTTTAAATTGAAGCTTTAATTCTCCTGAATATAGAACATTCCTGCTCCTATGAAGCTGGAGTAAGCCCTGGTAAACTAAATCCAAGTGCTTTAAATCCTATTATTATATTCTTAACACTTTTATTATAGCATAATTAATATGTTATTGATATGCATATAACTAGTATCTGCTAAAGATCTGAAGTACGGTATTCAAGTACAGGTACTTTTCACAGCCCACTGCAACACTTATGAGTCACGTAGGCAGTCTGGAGTAGTAAATCTAGGAACAACGATGTATTTGAAAAAAGAGTAGGGAACACATTTCCCCTGTTTGCCAAAACTGTTATCAAAATAATAAGTGTTTCTGTTTAACACTGGGTAGATATGGTGTGAAAATGTTTCACTACAATGAAATCCACAGGAGTTTTGGAGAACAGGTGGAATGACATCCAGGGGATTTTAGAATGTGGAATGATAAATAGCAGGAATAGCGGTCAGGAAACTTCCTCTTTCTCGATCTTCATGCGTGAGTGGGAAAACCTAAAGTGATGCTTTTTTCATGCTATACAATACTGCACAATATTTATACTGATACCTAGGAGAAAGTGAAGGGTGAGATTATGTGGTTTTGGAAGTAATTTACCTCTAACGCCTTGGTATTATACCAACATAACTTCCCTGGTTCACACTAACAAAAAGTGACCCAGAGTGGTAACTTCCTTCAGATTGCTTTGATTCATTTATCTCGTGTTTTCAGTGTGAAGCTGCTGCCTTTTTATTCATGTCACTTCCTTGGCTCAATCACTTTTTAATTTATGAAACAATATTATTTTCTAGTTGTTTAGAGGAAGCCCCATGAGTACATAGGGGATTTTGCATGCATTTTAATTCTGAAAACAATCTTTTATTTTTCCAGTGCATGATTTTAGAACTATTGCAGCTTTGTGTCTCGTTCTGATCCTGCAGAGTGAAAGACGGAAGCAGAATGTTACTGAAGTCAAAGCATATATGGGGATGTTTCTTTCTACCGCTGTAGGCTATAGTGGGAACATACAGAGCTCCCATGAGCGGTCGGCTGTATAGATGCAATTGCAGGGGCATTTTGCATTTATACATGTATTTCTTTAAAATAGAAGATTTGGAACTCAACAGATTTGCTTTATTCCTATTTCTAAAAATATCCTTTGTAAGCAATGTTGGATGCATTCACTTCCTGTGTTGTGCATAGCATTGTTTTTGGAGAAAATGATACTGAGGACTAAGGGAAGCCATTTAGAAAATGGCTCCAAACAGTGCTGCATCTAAAGCACACAGAGCAAGCACTGAGCAAGCGTGGAGAGGTCCTTCTGCTATGTCCTGTGTATGTGAAGCTTGTGAAGAGGGAGTCAAGACCRTAGAGATGTAATCAAGCATATGGCCTCACGGGAGCCCCGGTTCTGTCTGTGTCTTTCTTACTCGTGTTGTGAATAGAGGTGACTGGAGGGGGCACTTGTACCCGCGCAGCTGGCAGGGGCAGGAAGCTCAGGGACGACTTGCACACAATCCGTGCACGGCTTTCACGCTGCTTTACAACCGGGCATGTCAGTGCTCCGGGGTTGGCTTTGCTGCCTTTGCAGAGCTCTCGAATGTTTGCAGGGACGTTTGCCTCCCGGATCACTTGGTGGCTGGCTTCTCKTAAAAGGTTTTGGCAGGCTTCATTACGGACAGGGTAGCAGGTTTTGGACAGGCCTCCAAAGCTGACTGGCCTTTATTACTTTGCTGTTTATTATTCTGTCATCTTTCCATCAGTAACTACTATTTTTGTACGCTGTTGATTTCAGAGAAATATCGGCAAGCCAGGTGGACATCCTCCCATRCAGCTATGGTGACACTAGGCAAATTGCCTTTTACAAATGTATAATTATTCACATGCTTTGTAGCTCTGACCCTCATGGGTCTGGCTTTGTGTCAAGAAAGTAACCATCATTTCAAGGTCATCAGGGAATGTATTGTATTATTATTAGCTATTTTTCCTTTTTATCAGAATATACTGATGATTTTTAACTGCTTTAATTATCTTTCATGTGCGCTACTCTTTACAGGTAATTGGTACTCAGCAATCCTCCATTCATGCAGTTTTGTCCTCACAACATTAACTATTTGATTTTTCATTTTCTGTAAATAATGGCAGCTGTGCTCTTCCCTGGAGACTGAATTGCTAAAGGTTGACTTGTTCAATATATTATTTTCCATTACTGCAGAGGAATAGCAAAGAGAAATGTCACTAAGTCTGATCCCAGCATGGATCCCAAGCTCRATAGTGGTGCCGCTTCTGTTCCTGGCACGGTCGCAAGCTCTTAGCTCCATGTTTCAGATGCAGAGAGCTGGAGGCAAGCCCCAGTGCTGTGCAGGAGGAGGAGGAGGTGTGTTGCCCTTTCTGGCCAAACCACTGTGTTGCAGCCCCGCTGTCCTGATGTGGCATTGCCTGGGTCCCCTCTGTCACCCACTGCCTGTCTCCGCTTTTTGATGAGGCTTTGCCTCCACCCCTGAGCTGCAGGCAGAATGGAGGGACAAGTCTCCCCCTGCGCCCCATTTGCTCTTGGAGTTATTTCTCTCTCTCATACTGTGAGCCCCAAGTATTTAAAATGTCCTGGATCAAGTGACCTCTAAAATTATGATGTTGGTTTTTAAAACTCCAAGATTTTCTGAAAAAATGCTTTGGACTGTTTGTATTTGTCATTGTTTTCTGCATAATCATCTGAGTTAAGTCATGTATTTTCCCACAATTACTTGTGCAAGGAAGTTTTCCTTGTTCAAAACTTCCCAAGCTTTCCAGGCTCAAAAACTTTTCCAAGCTCAAAACTTTTGCATAATCATAGCACTCTTGAGGCATAGGAGTTGAAAGATTTCCATTAGCAATATGTAAAGGATTAAAATAAAAAGTTCCAGCTTTAGTATTTGTATCAAAATTTTGCCCACGATCTTTTCAGGTGTGAAATGTGTACACTGATCACATGAAGCAGAGTTACTAACTAGCTCAACATGCAGAAGAAAATGGAAAGGATATCCTATGTCTGGATCTGAAAAATTTCTCTGTGGAAGCCAGATTATATGTTCCTGTGAAAAGTCCCAGTTTTATTGGGAAATGCTTGATCTTTCAAGGAATAATACGATTTCCTAGTACTTTCCTGTATTCTTTATAGTGCTCTTGCAAACAGCAGGTTGAACATGAATTTGTTTTCTTACAGACAACAAGGAATATGATGCGTATCTTTCATACACCAAAGTGGATCCTGATGCATTAGATTGTGATAATAATGAAGAGGAGCAGTTTGCACTTGAAATTCTGCCGGACGTTCTAGAAAAGCACTATGGATATAAGCTCTTCATTCCGGATAGGGACCTGATCCCTAGTGGAAGTAAGTATTTCTGACCTTTCAGTTTTCATTGTCTCTGATGTGTCATGGAGGCCTGGACTGTGCGATAAGCACTAGATCTGGGAAACCTCTCTTTGTGAAGTGGTTGTGAGGAAAAGTTTCCTCAGTACTGCAAATTTGAGCTGTAGGTTAGAGCTTGTTCCTGCACCACTGAAATCAGAGGGAACTGCCCTTGATTTCAGTGGAGGCAGGAGCTGGACCTTCCTACAGGGAAGGCTGCAGTGCTGGAAGCAATACTGTAGTCCAAAATCTCTACATCAGACACAGGTAGCTAAGCAGGAAACTTCCAAAAAAGATTTTGTAGTCTCTATTTTTTCATTGAAAATGGGATTATTATTTTTTTCCAGTAGTTTTTTGTTTGTCTACAGCAGCTTTACAAGTAAAAGTCATCTTTCCTGTTGTCTTTTGGTTTTTTTTTTTCCTAACTTTGAAGTCTCATAAATAGCTACAATAGTTTCCCAGTTCATGGTATAGGTGTAATTTTTTCGTTAGAGTTTTGACCAATTGTTGCATTTCTGAGCAGTGTTGGTGTTGTGTAAGTAATACTGATTCTTCAAAGGACTATGTACAGCCCAGTGATSCGGTGCTGTTTTCCATGCTAACGGTGTGTCATGGTTTAACCCCAGCCGGCACCTGAGCCCCACCCAGCCGCTCGCTCACTCCCCCCCGGTGGGATGGGGGAGAGAATCGGAAGGGTAAAAGTGAGAAAACTCGTGGGTTGAGATAAAGACAGGTTAATGGGGAAAGCAAAAGCCGCGCACGCAAGCAAAGCAAAGCAAAGAATTCCTTCACTGCTTCCCATGGGCAGGCAGGTGTTCAGCCATCCCCAGGACAGCCGGGCTCCATCACGCCTAACGGTGACTTGGGAAGACAAACGCCATCACTCCGAACGTCCCCCCTTCCCTCTTCTTCCCCCAGCTCTATATGCTGAGCATGAGCCATATGGTGGGGGATATCCCTGGGGTCATTGGGGTCAGCTGTCCCGGCTGGGTCCCCTCCCAACTCCTTGTGCCCCCCAGCCTGCTCGCTGGTGGGGTGGGGTGAGGAGCAGAAAAGGCCTCGGCTCTGTGTGAGCCCTGCTCAGCAGTAACGAAAACATCCCTGGGTTATCAACCCTGTTTCCAGCACAAATCCAAAACATAGCCTGTACTAGCTACTGTGAAGAAAATTAACTGTATCACAGCCAAAACCAGCGCACGGTGAAATACAGTTGTCCATTTCAAATCAGTTTTGCTGCCATGTCTGAAGATTCAGCAGCATCTTTGGATGACTGTAGCAACAGTTAATGCCTTCCTAGCTGTAGTTATGGCATCTCTTTTTCCAGATTCATTTTTGGACAAGTCAAAAAAGACCATGAATCATATGCATCACGTTGATGAATTTTGAACGCACAGTATGTTTGCTTTAATATCACATTTATTTGAGATGCTACCTTTGTGAAAAATAAGCTTTTTTTTATTAATTCCGTCTGCAAATCACTTCCATGAAAAATATTAGAAAAGAATATGAACTTATCTCTGTATATGCTACTGTATAGGAAATATGAACAAGAAAACAAAGCAATGGCTGTGCTGGAACAGATGTCCCCAAACATGAAACAGCTAGAACATGGCTGCATTAGCAACTTGCCTGCCAAAAGACTTGAAACTGCTGCCTTGCTGCTGCCAAACCCCAGTGCCTGCCCCAGAAGTTGAAGCCTACTTCTTCTCTGATATTTGAGGGAGCTGGAGAGAGAGCTCTGAATCCTGTACCATTGGGAAAGAGGAGTCAGAGCCTAGTCAGAGATGATGCAAAGTCCCATCTAGTGGCTTGAATTTATCATGTGCATTTGSAGCTCCTAGGTTAGAGCTGCTTCCCCTATTCCTTTTGCCCTGCCCCTGCAAGGTGTGAGTTTTACTCCCTTAGTGACATATGCCAGAAAGGGGACTTGGCTCGTAGCCTTCTTATTTCTGGCAGCACAAGCAAGTACTACTGAATTTTTAGATATTATTAAGAGAAAATAAATCTTTTTGTGTTAAAAATCACAGAACTGTTGTAAATAGTTGTTTTATAACCAACAATACAGCAGAGTTATACATAGCAGTTATACAAGTGAATTAAAGAGTTTAAAGCTAGCCCTTCAATGATAACTATACTGAAGCACAGATTAATCTGAAATTAGATTCTTCTTTCCAATTGCTGTACCAGCCAGCATGGTATTTTATTTTTGTCTATTTTTGTCAGTCAGACACTCAGCAAATACTTGTCATCACTTTGGGTATTCATTAAACCTCTCCTGAAAATGTAGGGTACCTGAAAATGTCAGTTCTCATTTATGAACATTCACAGATTTAATACCTCTTTTTTCCTCTCAAACTCACTTCTTCAGTAGTATGAAAGGGCCTGATTCTAACACATGGAGCTTCAAGAACTCTTAATCAGACATAATGACAATGCAGAATAAAATGTGGAACTGAAATGAGTGCGATTTACGTGCTTTAGCTTTGAAAAAGATATGGGGGAAGGCACTTTATTTTGAGGGGGCAAGAGGGAGGGAGAGGTGACGGGGAAGGAGCRAAGGCTCGGGCTCCTGTATCTGTAAGCTCTCCGTGTGCGCTGGAGAAGAGGAACGTGRCTGTGTTGTGCCTAACGCTCACCCCTCTTACAAGGACTTGCAGTGCTGAGTGAAGAGAGCCGGCAGTGGGGTGTGGTATGGACCTGCTAGAAACTTCAGAGGTAAACATAACATATTTTAGAGTGACTGTCTCAAAAAGTGGCAGATATAACAAAATATATAGCTCTTCAGGGTAGATTTCTATAGAAAAATGGGGATTTGATCRCAGTTACTTTTTTATTTTAGGAAATATTTCTTCTCATATGTACTGCATATCCTTGTCTTTTGGTGTAAATGACTTTCAGTGTAATGTGATGCTTTCCCACTCTCCATTCGGATGTGTTTCCTTCTATATCTTGTGTACTGAAATGTGTGCCATTCCACGAGTACAGCAAATAAGGTGTGTTTTGTAAGGCTGGTTGTTKCATATAATCTCTGCAATTTTAAGGTGCTGCCACAGGAGGGTGTGCATTACTGCGCTTGCTTCCTGGYGTGAAGCAATACATACAGCTGCTACTTGGATTTGAGAGCAAGCAAAAATAGATGTGTTAAATAGTATTTAATTAACTTTCTTGCACACTTCTCTGAACAAACTAAAAAGCTGACTTCAGAAAAATTCAGGGACAAGTTTTACTATGTTTTCGTCCAGCTGGTTCATCTCTAACCTCTGGGGAAAAGCTATGATAGGCTCTGCATGTCCCTGTGCAGCCGAGGGAGAGATTACAGCCAGATGTGCCTTAGCACAGCAGCGAGCTCCTTCACTGCATATCCGAGCGCGGCGCTGAGGACCGTCTGTTTCAGGGATGCCCATGGAGCGACTGTTGCTGTCCCTAGGAGGACAGAGGTGATGGCTGTGGGGACTGAGGCCACCTCTTCACCATTGGGAAGCAGATCCCTGGCATCCAGAGTTCAGGTCAGATGGGGCTCAGTCCTGTTTTGCAGTAAGTGTTGGTTTCTGTTCCCTGCCGGGACACAAATGTTATCCCAGTGCAGCATTTTGTGCTAGTGGGAGAACCACCGTGAAGGATGCCAAGGGCCTCGGTGATGCCCACCTCGCAGTGGCCAGCAAGGATCTTCGTGGTGATTCTTGGTGCTGCCTGAGAGCAGCACGGATGGACCTGGCTCCCCGAACTGGCAAGGTGGAAACTGGGTTCAAGCAGCCACCGCGTCTCTGCTCTCGCTCATGCAGAAGCCCACGTGGCCATGCAGGCTGGAAGACGAGAGGGGCCACACGGCCGGGAGACGTGACATGCAGTGTGCTGTGTAAGCAGCAAGRCCAAGTTTGTAACCCAGGATTTGAGTTGCATGTYATAGGAATTACTATAGCAGCTATTCTTTCTTAAAGAATATTCTTTGATCTTACCAGAGTGAGTGTTCTTCATTCTGTCAAAGCTGACAGCACATACACGTTTCTGCCTAGGTAACTAAGGCATAATTGAACACTGTATAAGGAGACTGTGAGCCCTAAGATAYAGTTGCAGTTGTTACTAAAGTTTCTTAGCAGTTACCATTTTTTCCACTCTATTAGTTTTCAGGGCTTTTTTAGCAAACCCTTTCTGACAGCAAGCAGACTCTCAAGCGCTGTGAGCTTTTTAATTCAGTGTTAGGAGACCTGAGGAGACTGAATAGTTGAGGGGGGGAAATCGAAATAGTTATGTTTTTAGCTGAGCTGTTTTCTGTCTTGCTACGGATGATGTGTCTACGGAGAGAAAGATCTATTTGCACTTGACTCTTCTAAAATTGGGATGACATCAGAGGAAGATATTTTTCTCACATGGTTTCTGCAAATTATTTTAAACCCTGAAAGTGAAGAGGTCAAAACTGTCAAGTTGGATTTTTAATACCAGCGATACAAATCTATTAGAGCATCATCTAGTTGCTCTCTAAGCATATGTGCATTTGATCTTGGCAGGATTGAAAAAACATCAGCAATTCACTCCAGCTCAGCCCAGGGTATAGAGATCAGGCACTGAAAAGAACAACGGTGATGGAATAAAAATCTTTGCTTTTACCTGAAAAATGAGAGGTTGTCAGCACAACAGGAGAGCACCTGAGGCATGCAATAAAAAGCACCCAACAGTCAATATTGCAGTTCTGGCACTTTGTAGTTTTGTCTGCCCATCTGTGTGGTTTTTGCCTGGTGAATTCTGGGTTCCTGGATGAAGAAAACCAAACTGAACTGTGTGCCTGGGGTTCCCAAGGAGCCTTAATTGRGTATGGGACACCATTTATGTGGAATGGGAATAGAGTACCTAGCTCCACAAACTCGTTTCAGAAGTCCCTGGTTGTCTACTCTGTATGAATCTTACACTTAATGCCAGGCATGGGTGGGGGTAGCAGGGATACAGAGGAATGACAGTTGAAAGTRGAAGAAATATGAACTAAAGCCAGAAAGGCTGGGTACCCTGTAACAGTCCACTGAAGGCCACCAAGGTGGTCAGGGAGCTGGAGCACACAGTACAAGAGGAGAGCCCAAGAGAACTGTGTCTCTTGAAGAAAAGGCCAACAAAGACAAAGCCAAGGAGGAATCTTATTGTTATCTTTCCAGTGGAAAGCACAAAGATGGAGACAGAGGTGACACCTTCTCAGAGGTAGTTGAACACCTCAACACCACAGCTGTTGAACAAGAGGCCACAGGTATGAGTTGCAACACTGAAAATTCCATTTAAACATTTGGAAAATTTTCCTCACTATGAGGGTGGTCAGACACTGGAACAGAACCCAGAGACACTGAAAAGAAACCTTCAACCTTAGAGGTCTTCAAAACTGTACTGGACAAGGCCCTGAGCAATCTTAGCTGGTCSTGCTTTGGGCAGGGTATTGACCTGGAGACCTTCCCAGAGCCGCCATCTTTTCCTTCTCCTTAATCCCTCCTTCCTTTGCCATGTCGAATACAGAAAGTCTGACAAGGGCTAAGAGTGGTATGCTGAGAGGGCAGCGTGTCATGCTGATMTGCATTATTGGTTTCTTTATGTTGAACTCATCAGCCGCCCCTTAGCTTATACTGGGRTTGGGCTCTCCCTGGGGAGGGGCCACCCCTCCGCTTTGTGTTTCAGCAGTTCCAACTGCATTGCTGTTCTGGTCTGAGCTAAAAGAAGCAACAAGTACTTAATAAATAGGAAAAGCAAGACATGCAATCATTTTTGTTATAGTAAAGTAATCAGAGTTAGGGTTTGGGAACTATTCACTTAGGAAACCAGGACTGAATTATTCTTCTATAAATAACTTTCTTAAGTGATAGTCCCATTGCCAAACGCAGAAAGGCTGATTATTTTCAGAGTGCCAGGAACCAGCCAGTATGGGGTTGATGGTAGATACTCTTTGGTTCTTGTGGTGCTGCAGACCATGCTTCCCAAAAATATCCGTAGGACCTTATATGATTTCTGGTGTTCTTTCCCTCTCCCTCAACTGCTTCTGCAAATCATCTGAATCTGGTTAGTCAGTCATTTCTTTGTGTAAGCAACTCTGTRTCCGTGGTGTTCATTAATTTCCTTGCTCGTAGTCTGCTTGCATATTAGGTTGTCTGGCTTTCCTTCCAGCCTGTGGTTAGTGTAGCTCATTCAAGATTCAATAGGCAGTTACRCATGATTTAACTGCAAATGGGGTGCGTGTCTTGGACTTCTCTTCTTCAGTGCTTCAAACTACAGTTCAGCATCGTTACATGTTGACGGTGTTTGGTGAGCACATATTTGCTGTCAGGTGATCTCTCTTCATTACTAAAGGGCAACCATGCAAAAACTATGTTTGTTTATGGGTCTAAAAGTTCTTGCTGTCCACACCTCCTTGGGCATTGCATTGGACGTGATGCAAGTAAGTTAACGATAGAACTACTCATAATTCTGATTTTTTTGACCTATGGGAAATGCGAACAGTTTGAAAATGGTTTTTGTGCTGTATTGCAAAATGGTGTTTCAGGGGGGGGAAAAGAGTCAAAATTTAAAATGTTCTTTTTCAATAAAGTCAAGTGGGTTAATTCTAATGGTGACATTTTATTTTTACATTCTAGTTTATGATAAAATGCAGTCTTTGGGAATTAAAAATGAATAATTCCATACTGATTTTGTCAAGATGATTTTTTTCTCCCCTCRCAATGAAATGTCATTGAAGTTGACACCTCCTGCAGCGAAAGTGAGGTTTCGGCAAAAGGATATTTATCTGATGGAAATATGTTGGTCTGGAATCTTACAGTTGACCCTACTTGGTGATGTCATTCCTGAAATCCCTGCTCAGTCTTTTTCTTGAAAGTGAAACAGAGCCATTGCCTGACCATTACTTCTTAGCTCACTGGAAAGGTGAAAACAACTCTTTCTCCATCCTACATTGCAATATAGATTGCGTGGATTTAATACCTTCTAACGGACTGAACACTTAAGACAGATGACTCAACCTGCGGTATTTTGAGCAGTCTCAAATTCTGAAGTGAAAGGAGGGTGGGTGATTTAGCATCTCACAGGTTTATGCAGTCAGTCTGGTACCACTGGAAAAAATAAAGCTTGAATTTCCACAGACAGGAATCTATCCCCCCATGCTTTTCCTCACAGAAATGTTTAAGTTGTGCACGTTGGACATACTGTAGAGTGCACCCAATGGGACCATGTGCTCCAGGGAAGTTGTCAGCTATCTTTCTTTAGTAGTAGTCCCAAGCTGAAGTTATTGGGAGTGCTAAGTACTTCTGGACCAGATGGCTGGAAAATGCATTTGCCTTTTCATTTGGGTTTCCAGTTTCCTATAATTCAGTGTATTTTATCCTCAGTGCACCAACAAACCCCCTGTACATTGGCCATGTCTATCAGTGAACCAGCTGCAGACTTGGAATTTGAAGGAGCACCTGGTGGTCATTTGTGAAGGTGTCTGTGTAGTCGTCTGTAGAAAGCTCTAACTTGTTGCAATATCCAGTAAGTAAGGTGGGCATGCCAAAGTACGGGAGAGGCACAGAGGGGAGAAGTATCCATCTGAGAAAACAGGGAATTTTTCCTGTCTTCTTCCCACCTCATTCCCTGTTTGACTAAAGCAAAGTCTGGTGAGTTTTTGATTGAGATGGTATAATGGATTATTGCTGGGTTGTTGCTATTGAAATTATTGCCGCTGGATATTTGAAGAGATGAAAGTGGAGTGCTTTTTTGTTTGTTTTGTTGCTGTTGGTTTTTTTGGTGTTTTTTTTTTTTAATTGGATGCATATAGTATATGCATGGCTGTGCTTAGCAGTAACTTGGATATGTGGTACTGACCGGTATTGTGTCTGGCAGAGAATTGTCTTGTACATAGCAGTGTTCTGAGTTGTTTGAAGGAGGGATGAATATGTCCCAGGAAAGATGCATGATAGTTTGTTGTTTTACTGTATCTTGCAGATTCAACCTCTAATGATGAAGCTTCCCACCTAAATTCTTTCTTTTTGGGAGCAGAAAGAAAGGAAGAAAATGAAGAGTCTGAGCTGTTGATACATTGGGATAATCTCTTTCCATTGTATTGAACATTTCTACCTTTCCTTAAGTTTTGTTTCACCAGTTCTGCTTATCATTTTCTCATTGTTGCTGATTCTCTCCCCTCTCCGCTGCCTCTCCCATGGATTTTAATGTTGAATTTTTTTCGTTTATGAGTAACTATTTTACACAGAGCAACGTGGGGGTTTTCCTCATAAAATATTTTAAGAAAAAAAAAACAACTGTAAATGCTGCATGATTAAAGAATCATAAAACATTAACTAAAAGTCAGGATTGTTGCATAGACATTTGTAATGTATGTGTATGTCTTAAATTTTTGTGTGTCTGTGGGATGTTTGCAATTGCCTCTTTTTTCCATTTGTGAAAGAAATTCTTCTTGCTGCTAAGTGGTGAAATAAAACATTGGTAAAGGCAGATTTAATGCTAACTATGCCTTCAATCTCATGAAAATAAGCTATTTTAGAATGTTCCTGTTGGCCTATTTTGTAGCTATTTACTTTACTGGAAGTGGTGTGAATAAGCATGCTGTGGTATGGTGCCTGGGACTATAAAAATGAGTCTTGCAGTAACAGATGTTGATTAATGATGTTATTTGTAATCGTTGTTCCTGCTAGAGGGCAGTGTGTGTAAGAGAGGCCCTGCCCTGTGCTGAGTAAAGATCTGTTCTGTGCAGCTCTTGTGTCCAAGTCTTCATTTATAACACATGCTTCTCCTCTGTTGTCAGGCGGCACATTCTGAGTAGCATGGTCAAGAGGTTCATGTAGTTTAAAAAAAAAAAAATATATATCTATATCCTGTCTCTAAGCTCGCAATCACAATGCTATGCAACCAATGAACACTTTTCTGACCCTAGTGGTTTTCTTAAAAATGATTTCATTTTTCTGGTCTTGACCCAAAACCCATTGAAATTTGTTGAGGTCTGTTCATTTGAATGGGTTTTGGATCAGGTCTGTAAGTAGATCTCTTTCCCATCCTGTTCCATGTCAGACCAGTGTAATTGGCTTCTCTTCCCTACCGTCCCTGGGACAAGTGAAACTCACGGATCCAAGTCCAACTTCAAGAATATTTTGTAGTTCAATAAGCTGACATCATGGAGCTAATGATGGGGCTGGCATTTCTGCTTACACTGGTCGTTTGCAACTCCTTGGCATGCATGAATAAGAGAAGAATACTATTTTCTTTGTCACTGATGTCTCAACAAATAAACACCTGTTTAAATTTTCCATTTGTTCCTGTCACTTGTGAAGTTTCTGTTAATACCTTGGGGTACATAGAAGCACATGTTTGCAATACTAAAACAGACCATTGGGCCACAAAGAATGTTACTGTGTTTTTGTGGTCAACCTAAAGAAGAAAGAGCTACCATGATGCTTCTATGCAATAGCACAATTTCTGCATGTGATGAGGGTTGATTTCTTTTTGAGCTCTTGCAAGTTACAGTTCATACACCCTGCAGCACCCTCATGTCCTTGCATCTGAAACACAAGAACTGCTTCCCAGMGTGTGCTTCCCTCAATGTGATGTTAATCATAACCAGCATTAATGTTAAAATTTACACAAACATTACATTGATCTTGACCTATATTTTTTCAGTAAGTGAACTGTGTATTTTTAGTCACTAGTGCATCTACACAGTGAGGRTATTATGTAAATGTCATTCTGTTGAGATGAACAGGGAAAAACAGTAAAGGATGGAGGGTGTTATTTAAGGAGTTTTCTATATGTACTCCATAAATAGAAATCTGTTGTGATACACAATCCTGTTTTTGTTGGAGTATATTGTGAAATGCCCCTTGTCTTAAATGGTGTGGATCAGTAAGCTGTAGGATTTTGTTATGCTTGATTGCAAGCCTGATGTTTTGATACAATAGACTTCTTTATTCTTTACTCTTTCTCTCTTTCTATAATTTGTAGCCTACATTGAAGATCTCACAAGATGTGTTGAACAGAGCAGAAGACTCATTATCGTGTTAACCCCAGACTATGTTCTCAGGAGAGGATGGAGTATTTTTGAGATGGAAAACAGACTCCATAACATGCTAGTCAGTGGAGAAATCAAAGTTATTTTGATTGAGTGTACTGAATTAAAAGGGAAAGTGAATTATCACGAAGTGGAATCTTTAAAGCACACCATCAAACTTCTCTCAGTGGTCAAGTGGAAAGGACCAAAAAGCAGCAAACTGAATTCTAAGTTTTGGAAGCGCCTAGTCTTTGAAATGCCAGGGAAGAAAAAGGAGGTGGTGTCTCGGCATCAGGTCCTGGATTCTGCAGAGCAGGGCCTTTTTGGAGACCTCCAGACTGTACCCTCTCTTGCCGTCACAGGCACTTCTGCCACGTTGGTAGAATCGCGGGCTGATTTAACTGATTACCATCAAGCAGACTCTGTGCAAATGAGACATTATTGCAGAGGATATGAATATGATGTGTCAGCGGCAACATTGCCAATAGCTTCCATAAGCAACCATCACACATACTGTAACATACCTTTGACACTACTAAATGGACAGCTACCTCTTAACAATACCATGAAGGATCCCCAGGAGTTTCACGGGAACAACCCATTGCTACCTTTATCAGCAAAGGAGCTTAGCTTCACCAGTGATATTTGGTAGTGAAGATCAGGACTCTCTTGAGATGCTTCATGACCGTCATGAAGACACGTTTTTAAAGAACTTTGCCCTAACCCCATGGGGTGAGAAAACATATTCGAAGCAGCGGCACACTTGTTTGCTTTTCTACTTGAACTTTTTGTTTACATTTACAAATTATTGACAAAGGGGGCATTCTTTTGTAACTCAGTAATGTCCTTCCTGTCTTTTAATGTACAGTTTTATTGCTTCTTTAAAAAGGAGGGGGAATAGAAAAAACATATCCCATCATTTTACAGTAGGTTTACAATCTGGGATGGATAAAAGGTCACTGTATATGATCTCCAACATCCATACATATTTAAGAAATAGTATTTGAAATACATGGAAGTTGCTGGGTTTTTCATATAGACTTCAGTACAGTTTGAAATTCTAATCATGCTACGAAAATGATTATCTCCTGCACAGACCACAAGAGGTGAATCATTCTCAAAAGGAGAGAGCAGGAACCCTTCCCGGTAACACTGTCTTGCAAATACATTTTAGAAGATGACCAGCTGAAACAATGCAGATGAAGCTTTATCAATGACGTGCATAGTAACAGTTGCTGCAGAATAAATCACCTGCTCACATCAGCATCTCTTCATTTTATTATTGAGGCATGTTGTATTCCTAGTCAATGGTTAGCAATGTGGTTTTATTAAACAACCTACTAGAATATCGGAAGGTATTTAGGAGGATTTTAAACAATTTTTCTGTCGATGATAGGTTATTTCACAATTTTTTGCAGATTTTTAATGACTTTTTTTAAACAGTTTAAGTATAACTTGATCTGTCTGTCGGTCAATTCATTAATTTGAAATTTCTTAAGATCTCCTGAGCTCTTTGAAGATTTGTAGTAAAGACAATGTAATTTTACATGGGATTTTTTTTCCAAAATAGTTACAATTTGAAATTAACCTTTTTGTGAGAACATCAGCAATAGAAAATAATTACTACAGCAATATTCAGAGATGAAGTGCTAAATTATTCAGGTTTACTAGTAGTCTGACTTCAATTGCAGCGATAATCACCTGAGACAGTTCTCTCTCTGTTTATCTACCTGTCAATTTATGTACCTTTTAAATATAGCTGAAGCAGGAATATTTCTGCTCTCTGTGCAACTAGTGAAAAGTGATATTTTTAAGCAGCTGGTAAGGTCTTGCATTTCTCACTTATGTGAGTGATCCCATCAGTCAAATAGGATCCTGTCATTTGTCTTTCATGGAAACATTCTTGCTGCTTGTGGATGAGGAGTGTTACACAGGTACTCGGCATCAGGCATTACTACTCAGCGAGTTGAGTTTTCTTTGGACCAGTCTGTTTCATGGAGGTTTCCATACTCAGTTGATTAAGGTTTGCAGAGTCAGACCATGGAGACAACAATATTCAAGGAAAAAACTCTAAATAATGAAGGCAGAAGCCAGTTTTGCAGGTTTTGGCACGGCTTTAATGAAAACACAGTAGACATGAGGGTTTTGTCTCAATAAGATCTGCTGGAGCAAGTTCCCGAAAATATTTTTACGGCAGGCAACCTTGCCTGTATTTCAGTATGTTTTTAGTGTTGTTCTCTTTGATTGCATGAATAAAAGTTAGCACTCTGCCCTCAGCTGCCTGTGGTTTCATCAGCAAACAAGTTCAGTAAATCCTTGACATTTTGCAGTGGTTCCTAAATTGTACCCTACAGTCAAATGGAAACAAACGCTGACCTAAGACTTAAAAGTATCCAGAATTGGCCCAAAGGCCATGAGAATGATCTCAAATGTGCAATAATTCATAGAGGTCGGTATTTTTCCATTGCTTTTTTTTCCCAGTTCTTTATTCTGTGCCCTCTTACACCAGTTATTATCTGTAAGATTTTCATTAGGTTCTAAATAATACATGTTTCTCTTGTTTTTTCTAGCATTATTATGCATTTGACACAAACACTGAAAATGGAAATCTAGAAAAGATTAATTTATTACACAGTAGAGGACTATAAATTGCTCTTTTGTGAAGTTAAGTTCCGAACATATAGGTGTTCAATATACGTATTTTTCTACTAAGAAAGTGATTTTACCTCCATTATAAACATATGTATTTCAACCTCCTCCCAGAAATTTACAGAATTTGCACTGTTTTATAAGTGTTACAGACTGTGTTTACACTGTCTATGTTCTTTAATGCAAAATGTAATTTAAAAAAAGGAAAAAAAAAAACTAAAAGAAAAACCTGCATGAAAAGAGCTGCATATGTTTAAATGAAAAGCTGTACTTTTCATTGTTTTCCTTTCCACATTACTCTAGAATCTGGTTAATTCACATAGAATGTTCAGTGAGATTTTAAACCTACTAGTTCTGTACTAAGCATGCAAACTCCAAGAAAAAGAAAAAAACCCATATGCAGGTTGGTCTGCTTCTTTTATTTACAGTGACTAAATATGGGTAGCAAATTCATTTACCTGATGGTAATATGTCTCTTAGAGCAGTAGCTATTCAAAAGCAAAATGCGGTCATGTTTGCATTGAGGTAACATGAAAAGAACAGTTTTTCTGTCATTTTGCAAAAGCACATTGTGTGTCTGTGTATCGATATCTTTTAGTTATAGRCGACAAGTCACAATCTGCTTTAAGATTTCAAAGTGTGTATTGAGTACTGCGACAATATATACCTGAATCGGAACCGCCTGTACCCCTCTGCTTTTAGTGTGGGGGTGGGGACCTGAGCTCAGGAGACCTCTCGTCGACCCAATTTCATGTAATACCAGCGTGACATGCTAGAGGCCGAGTGTTTCTGTGGGTAGCACTTAAGGGTCTGTAAAAATACTGTCGAACAGTGGAATGCATCCAGTAGTGGGGCTCGGGTGGCACAGGGACCTTGTCCCACTGTGAACATCACCTCCGTAGCAACCCTCCGGCGGGGTCCCTCGTGGCGGCGGTGACAGCTGGTCAGGGCCTTGGTGGCAAAAATGTTCTAGCTCGTTCATGTGAACTATCAGCTGAAACAGAAGGGCATAAGGGCCTTCTGCGTTCCTCTGTCTGGCCCGAGCCGTGTGCTTACTCAGCTGGACCTACCAGGGAGGAGGCCAGGGCACTTCCCCGACAGAGCTTGGTGCTGCATCTCGCTTGGGCGACTGTGCAGCCCTCGCCGCCCCCGGCTTGTCGGGCTGCGCCTTCCCCAGCGACAAAATCGCCAGCAGCAAACATCCTTATTGCAGCCACCTGGGGCTTCTGATCTGGGGCGCGTTCATTTTAAAGATGGTTTATTATAATGTTTGGAAGCTACTGTTTGTATAGTTACCTTTGTGTGTGATGTGCTTCGGAAGCAATTATGGTTTGAAAGTTGTATATAAAATGAGCTAGAAATTGGAAACCTATTCAGCCTCTACAGATTTTATGTTCCTAAAGAAAGTTCAGAGAGAAAACAGGGTAATTTTAAATTAAGTAACAAAGTAGAGTGAATATTGATAGTTCTTGGGGGCTGTGTGCTGTACCAGTGTTTTAATAATTAATATTCCTTTCTCTAGACAGTGGATGAGAAACCTGCATAAAGATATTGACATACTCAGCCTACAGGTCTGCTCCAAAACCCATTCAAGCCAACAGAAGGAGTTCTGTCAAATTCAGCAGACTTTGGATAAGGCTGTAAAACTTCAGGTTTACAGTCCACAGGGGAATAAAAAAGACAAAAGGGAGAGAAAAAAGTCAAGAGACTAAGAAGCATTTGCTTATTTAATCTGCCTAAAATCAAGCTTATTTTTGTCCCTGTTTGGTGTGGATATGCTCCAGGACTATCCAGCCTTGGGAAAGGAATTTTGTTCATTCTTTGTTATAAACAAGATAAAGACTTGGGAATAAATAACAGATACTTTTAGGGAAAAAAACCCACGTTATTTTTAAGGGCTTCTACTCTGCTCTCAGTAGTTCCTTTGATTCAACAGGCTTTCTCTGTTCATCCAAATGCATAAGCACATACTTAAATTCCCCTTAATTCAGTGAGAAATACTTTACTGAGCAGGGGCCTGGAAGAGTAGTTCAGTGCCAGAAATCACGGCATTTAGCAGCCTTTAGAATTGTGCCCTGATGGAAAGCCTCAGAGCAGCTTTTCTGATTTCGGTCTCTGAATAGATGCGAGTATTATGGCAGAACAGCTGTCAGGTCTCACAGTCCTGGTTACAAGAGAGAAAGTCTTCAATGCTCGTTAGGCTGGCAGTGACATCTCCCTGGGAACTCAACGGTGGATGGGAGAACAATGGCTTTTTTCATTGTGTCCCAGCTGGGCAACTGGGAGCTTACCCCATGGGCAGCGGCCATGGGACGGCTTGGTTAGAAACACTATCTGCRAGAAACCTCTACCTCCGTGCAGCATTTTGTGCATCTTCTCTTGTGCACCCTTCTTCTTTCGTGCACCCTTTGAGTTTCATGCTGAGACTGCAAAGTTACTGGGAGACTAAGAAATAAGTGGAGAGTGTGAAGAAAGGAGAGGAAGAAGAGAGCAGTCAGAGTCCAAGGGTTTTCCGGGCGGAAACACTGCTTCAGTATAGCACAACGACAGCTCTTGCGTGAATGCATCATGTTTGTCCACTATTCACTGGATGCTGGGCAAAGTTCCCCAGAAAAATATCATTTCTTGCCAGCTCACTTGCTTCAGAACCCTTGTCTTCATAATTTTAAAATTAAATTTCAGTTTCCTGTTGGATGGGAAACTTTCTTGATTTCTTCCACAGAAAAAAAAAAAAATAGCTGCTGCTTTACGGTTTTGGAAGTTCCCCACAAAGTAAAAACTTACGCTTCCTGCTGGTCCTGTGGGTTTGAAACGCGCATGTAGTGCCGGAGGTGTTACTAGATCACCTCTGGTGAGGTGGATGAGGTGCCTGGTTTCTGCAGTGCAGTGGATCCCATCGCTGGAGAGTACCACTTCTGGCTCTGGCATTTCAGCAAACCAAACGGCTCGCTTTTGCCATTGCCCCCTTCTGCCAGATGTACATTTCCAATAAGCGTAGTCCAGAGACAGGAGGAAAGTGCGTACCAAACGTTACTGTTCAGGACTCTCCCAACAGCAATTCTGCAGCTCTTGCAACACGTAGTTGCTGGGTGCTGCATCAGTTTGCATCGGTACCGTCCCCGGGGGTCTCGCTCTTGCAGTCTGCTGAGCAGTGCAATCACAGCCAGAGCCTGTTTTTCCAAAGCAATTAAGCCACACAGGAGTCAGATCTTATCAAAAGTCCATGGGAATTAGTCCTGGTCCTCAGTTCTTGTATTACCAATGTTAGTTAGTTAGGACTGTGAGAAATAATGACTGCTGCGAGCAGCAGAGCTGGAAGAGCCACACCAAGGCCGCAGTGAGCCAACGGGCCCTTCGTCAGGCAGGTCAGGAGGAAAATGGGTACCTGAACGTTACGATGATGTTCATTTAACATAATTAATGTTGGTCTATTTGCTTATAAACGAGTGAAAAATACATAAAAGTACCTTCCCTCGTGGTCTTGAAAGTATTTAAGGTTTTGAAATTTCATAAATAATAGTGATTAAAACAGTTCCATTTCGGCACTAGTTAGCACAGCAAATGTTAAAAATACAGGATTTTGGAATACTTTGTTACAGGAGGAAAGAAAAATTTGAAAATGGAAAGTAATGGTACGTCACATTCTTGCAAACACAAAGAACAATGTTCTGAAATGTTTGCTGCCCTAAAGAAACGACATGAAGTGTTTGTGATGGTGGAGGAAGGACAGCTTTGCAATGCTTACCACAAGAAGCCATTTGATCATTTCAATGCCACTGGAGAAATGCAGAGGTTAATAAGGCTGCTCCAAAGAGGTATAAAACAATGTCTAAAAAAAGGAAACATAAAGTAAAAGTTACTGAGCTTTACCAGGATATTTGTCATTTAAATAGAAAACAGTAGCACTGCCAATAGAAGCAGAACATGACCTGTCAGCATTTTCTCTTCATTGCAATATCATTGTACAGCTACAGACCAAGCAGTAAAGCAAATTAATAATAATAATAAAAATACAGTTTGTCAAGCTGAGCCAGATTCTCACGGTAGGTATTCTATAAACAACTCCTCTAATTCATTTTGATAGGGCGTAATTGACTTTACAAGGTTTTAAGAGCTTTCTTCTCTTCAGGACAAACACGAAGACAAGACAATATATTTTATACTAGATGAGTTTTGCAATTTTTTTTAAGACTGTAATATAATTCCTTTGTACATACCAGTGGGTGGTAAACGTTTTCCTGGCTGCAAGTTTCCACTGTGGGCATGCAGACTGGTTTGCTGGAGCGAGAGCACCAACAGCTACTGCTGAACCTGTCGGAGCTAATAGACCAACGGGGCTCCATTTGAGTGCAGTGGGGTATCCACCCCGCTCGCACATGACAGGGTGGGCTCAYGTATTTGGCTGGGCAATGCCTAGGGAATATAGCACCGGTTCAGACTGTGCTCATACTGTATGGAGGGATTTGCAAAATCTCTGGTGCCCTCTTTTAATGGAGAAATGTAGGCAAGCCAAGGTGGAAATGAAAATTGTCAAAGGTAGATTTGTGCGCCTCATTTCTTTCTAAATCCAAATTATTTGGGATTCAGAGCATGCCCTGGGGTTTATGATGTGGAGGAGAGAATGAGTGATTCTCATGCAGAGCACAAGGGGCTTTTGCTTTTACTACCAAGACATTTTCACGAGAAATCCAGACCCTGACGTGGCCTAGACTTAATGTAAATTAGCCTCTTATGAGGTGACTCAAGAAGAGAAGGTCTAATGAGATGTGAAGAAGCTTTTAAAGTACAATATACTCTAATCACTGTGTGTATGTGGCTTAAAGGTAACTTCTGCCAGCACCTAAAAGGGGGCATTTAATACTTAGTCCCCAAATAACATTAGAGAGTCCATGTTCTGTCTAGACTGCACACAGAAAATTAACGTCTATTCCACAAATTACAAGAACCTTTAAAACCCTTAATGGCTCTTTGATTAAAGGATATCAAAGGCTTTATGATCATGAAACAATTACTCTAACGCCTAACTCCGCTGGGGAAATGTTTTCATCCTCCCTTTAGCAAGTGAAAAACAGGGTTAGGAACCATTTTGCCCAAGATCCTACCAAAAACCAAAGGCAGAGCTGGGGCCGTGCCCACAGTCTCCCAGTCCGGAGCTCTGCCCAGTAGATAATATTCCCTGGACCGGAGTGACAACTTCACGGTGGATTGCCTCGGCCTGGCTCCGTGGCCGCATCATATCTTGACCACAGAAAAAGATGATGTTCCAGTCTGCGTGAAGAACCTCTGAATGTCCCCAAAGTGGGTCGCACTGCGGCTGCTTTGGGGAGCACGGGAGAGCTCTCCCAGACGCTTCCCTGTGGGATCAGCAGCTCGCTGCAGAGAGGTGAAAAGACAGAAGCTAATCATCGGCAGCGAAGTGACTTTGGAAGGACGCAGACTGACGAGATGAGATGACAGGAAATCTCTGTGCTGTAGCAAATTATTGGCAAAAGGAGACAGCGGGGGAAAAAATTGGACTGACAGATAATTTGTACCTAACAACCAGCCTGAACCCAGATCAGAGCTCTGGCTCTTATACTGCCAAACTCGGGGAAAATCAGAACAAAGTTCARACTTCCTTGCTAACACCCATCAACATAATGAACAGAGTAAGCATCTGTGACACGACAGTGCCAGTCTGCGAGGAAGGCTTCAATCCAGGGCCAGAAGGTTTCAGTTACCCTTCTGAACAATTTCTCCTTGCAAAATGCCTAGACCAGTGCAGGTATAGGTACGTCTTAGTGCACAGACAATTCAAAGCAGCCCCTTTATTGTGGAACAAAAGAGAGGAGCCTGAGGCAGCAAAATACAGGAGGACGTTCATGAACTTGGTTGACCTGGCTGGTCCTTGGCCGGCTCCCCCAGCTGTGAAATACAAGCACGGGTGCCCTGTGAGAAGGGTGAGGTGGCAGAGGCAGACGGGCTGGGTGAGTGTACCCGAGAGGTGCTGCGSAGCGGCGATTCAGGGTAGAGAGGGGCAGGAGCTGGGTGCGTGAGGGACTGGAGCCCACCACCGCCTGCCTAGAAGACATGGCCGTGCCTGCAGCTGGTGGGGACGTGTAGGGTGTGGGCACTGCTTGGACGTGATGGCTTCAGCATCCCGTGGTCACTGCAGCCTGCTCTGAGGTGCACGAGAGGGCTACCAAAACTATTTATGGTACCCAGTTCCTGAGCTCCCCAGGGTCCAAAGAGGTAAATCCTATCCAAACAGCTCTGCCCCCAGGAAACGGGCTAATAAGGCGCTAATAAAGGAAACAATAACAGTAGTCATTAATTCAGCAATCTGTTTTAAATCCCTTTCTTAAACCATTAACTATATCTTATAAACTCATTATCTTACTTGTCTTTAAGATACTGAAGTCCTTGGAGAGGGTATAGAAATAGCATTGCCTGTAGCAGGGAGTGTTTTATGCGCAGTATAAAGCTGGTCACAGTCTTACAGATTAAGTGGGAGGCGAGGCCTTAGGTGGCCGCTTGCAAGGTCTGGGCACCACTTGCAAGGTCTGGGCACCACTTGCAAGGTCTGGGTGCTGCCGTCCATGGGAGGAGGAGAGGACATGCGTCCGCAGGGCAGCGGTGGAAATCTCCAACGCTGCACCACGAGCACCGGGACGGGGAGCTGGAGCAGCGCAGCCCGACGGGCAGAGCACCGCGGTGCCCCGTGGGCAGCCGGGCATCGCGGCAGCACGTCTACAGTCAGCAAAATAGAGGCAGCCTATGACAAGGGCTTCTCTTGCAAAACACAGCAATGTAACCTTTGAGCTGCTAATCATTTTTCCTTTTTGGCAGCCAAACAAATGTTACGAAAGAGTAATTCTCAGCATCCATTGTACCCTGAGGGTTAACAAACATGTGGAAGAAGAGCTCCAGATAGAGAGCTGGCAGCCTCTGCTTCTCCTTTAGTGTGTGGAGAGCTCTACTGAGACTTGAGGGATGATGGGAGTTGTCTTTTCTTCTTCTTTTTTTTTTTTTTTGAGAAATAAGGTCACAGAAATTGTCAGAGGAGCATGTGGAGTGATTATAGCAAAAGCACAGAAGCCCGTTAGAGAAACTTCCTGATTTTAGAAGCCTGATTCTTGTTATTTTACAGTAAGACTGTAAAGCACAAACTCTCCCCAAGAGCTGGGGGAAGGTGTCTGATTTCCAGTACTTACTCCCCCTGAGCCAGCAAACACTGCAGGAATAGCACTGGTGGCAAAGCTACCATGTCAGMGTGGGATTAAAGTATCACCAGGTAACCTACTCAGGACCAGCTGAACTTGTAGCAAGTTATTAGCTTCTTAAATAGTGCTTAAAAATCGTGATGTGGAAGCCGTGTTTTCACAAAGTAGCTGAAGCAGAACAAGCTCAGATAATCATCAGCCTTAGCGTGTCCGTACGGCTTTGCCTGGCACCACCGGGAATGAAACCTTCCCCCGGGCTGACCTCCCTCGCCCCAGCCCGCTCTGCTTTTCCCCAGGTTTCCCGTGCGCTGGGGCTGTCACTGCTGACCCGTCAGCCACCCTGCACGGACACGACACCAGTTTCCTGATGATTTCATGTTTAACTCGTACTTTGCACTGAGTCGCGTGAGATGATTCCCTGGCTGTGGGAAGGGAAAGGCTCCTTATGGGCAGCTTGAAATGCAGCACTGGGGCACTGAGGCTCACTGTAACATTTAGAAATTACATTTTATGGTACTTGGTTAATTCAGGAGCTTACCAGGTAACACCAAGAAACCAGGCGAAGGCTCTAATGACACCACGATCAGACCTTAGCCTGCAGCCTGGGCCGTTTTCATACGCAGYAAGATGAATTCAGCGTACGTGTGAGCGGTGAGGCGCTGACGATAAGCTGTGTTAGAATAGAGCAACATTTCTTTAACTTTGCTGTCTTCCCTACAGGCTGTGGAGGAAGTGACTAACTCCTGAGCAGGCAGTCATGGACCTGGTGAGAGATTTCAGGTATGTGTTAGAAGGTAAAAACGTTCTGGTGCCCTGTCTAGTCTTGGTGATATTAGTCAAGCATAAGTCACAGCACTACACCTAAGACAGACTTCCCCAGGGAAATCACAGACTGCTAATTTGGAGGGAAGAAGCAGTGGGGATTTTTTACACTAAGATGATAAAATAAAGGTCTCCAGCTGAGATATCCATTTTGGGAGATGAATGATAATTTGCCAGGACAGAGGACAGCTGAAATTAATAATGATATTCTGCTGTAATTTGTACTACTCAAAAGCCAGAGTCAAATCGGTGTAGTCGCTAGGGATCTGTACCTGATTTCTCTGAATGAGAATTTGTTCCATTAATCTGAGCAGTTTAAAAGGAAGACTGTAATAACTCTGAGCATTTGGCTTCAGTTGATCCAACAGCTTCTACCGAGGACAAAAAAAGACCTGTGAGTTACAGGGTCTGTGTTTTTGTAACTAGGCTAGTTAATGTGATGTGGCTTGGCAGGACTTGTGATTCCTTCTAACACGGAGGGGAGTTACCAGCCGTATTTTCGGTTTGCCATCTGGAGTACAAAACCATGCCCTCTCCCCCCCTCCAGTTTTACATGGGTAAGACATCAAGGACTTCACCAAATTGTAAGAAGTGAGCTGAAACCACGCTCCCCGCTCCAACCAACCAAACCCTCCCAGAGTCAGCTGTACTGCAAAAAAGACCACGAAAGTCGCAGCATAACGTTAACGTTGCCCAGAGGCCAGAATTGTCCCTCCTGACCCCAACGGCAATCGGGTTTCAGCTCAACTAAAATTCAGCTACCTTTCTCCTAGCCTGCACCTCTGCGAAGGGCCTGGGCGCATCTCCAGTGCAGAGTCGCCGGGGGCTGCCCCCGCTGAGCCCCCCCTGCCGCCTCGGGTTTCCTATCTGGTCAGCTGGGAAGGCAAACACCGCAGAAAATGCTCTCAAAAGGTTAAAAAGAAAAATGCGATAGAAATGCTGGCCAAGTAAGGATCGGCCCTGGAAGCTTTCTAATTCTCAGTTTGAGCTCGGACATGTGGAAAAAATAATAGTCATGAAAGGACTTGCAGGCCCTCCCAATCTAGATGAAGAATAAACAATACAAAGGGACACAGCAAAGAGAAAAAAAGATAGATAAGTTCTGATTACCCTCCCAGCAGTTGTAACATGGAAATTAGGACAGGATAACAGGCAATTTAATGCCAGCATCTGAATTGGAAAAGTGGAGGTGGCCACAAAGGGGATTAAATATGACTGGAAAAACAGCTAGCATCAGGATGGGAGAATCATCAAAATAAGCCGAAAAGAGAAAGGGAATGGGGATACACAACACCGGYCTTTGCTACATTGTTCACAGAAATGTCGAGGGAGAACACAAACCCATACAGCCACACAAAAGTGAAGCAAATTGTTATCTGGCTGAGCAGGAAGACATGTCTGGACAAGAAAGAAAACAATTGATCTCTGTGGGGTAACCTAAGTCCAGCAAAAAGAACAAAAGGGTTCAAGTATTGCACCCTTGAATGAAAGTTTTTCTGATTTGGTTTTTTTTTAATGAAAGAAAAAAACACCTAGGAAAGAAATGGAAGTTCTATTGCTCCTTCAAAGCAAGAGGTGATTTAAAGCATGCAGCTCCGAAGAGGTGTGTGAGTACCCGCAGCGCGTGCGTCTGTGTTCACAGTCACCACCAGGAACATCTCCGGTTTTAGAGAGCAGATTAAAGAAGAGAAAGTGCCCAAAGCACAGGGGTTAATCTGCGCCAGGGGAAGTCTACAGCCCAGCCAGGCTGGTGAGCCAGCCTCCATTGCCTCCCAAACGGCTCCGCACAGCCAGGCCGGGGGCCGCAGGGGAACAGTGCTGGGCTGGCTAAAACCACGAAATAACTTGTCACTGCCCTCCCACTGATGCATTGCGGTCTGCCGCACGGCCACCTGTCTCTGCAGGGATTTATCCCCGTGTGGGTCGGGAGCACACGAGGCGTTGGTGCGGGCTGCTTGCCCGTGCTCTGCTCCGAAACGTGAGCGGGTGAAGGAGGTGGCTCTGGCCAGGGCTGTGCAGGGGACAGCTTGGAGCTGTGGGCTCCAAGCTTGGGCCATGGGAGCTGTGGTGGTGGCCTGAGGGTGGAGGAGGAAGGTGGGCAGCCCATGGTGTAGGGCAGGCTCTGCAAAGGGTGTGCAGGTCCCCGTGGGCGCTGGTGCCTGAGCGAGAGCACGCGCAGAGCGCGGCACGGCTGCGGGCTGGGAGCGCTTAGGGCTCTGTCCCTGCTCTGGTCGCTCAGGGCGAGCACCGGCCTCCTGCACAGGGCGGGCAGGGCGCAGGAGGAAGAGAAACCGTCTGGCGAGGGCTGTCCTCCGAGTTACAGCTGGGGTGCCCTAAAACTGATGGGGTGGAAAGCTGTGGAGGAAGCGTGATGGACCATGGTGGAGGGCGTTGCTGTGCGAGGCCGTGACTCCCGTTGTGCTGCAGCAGACCGGGTACCTTGCAAAGTGCAAGTGACGGCTGCAATTGCTGTAGGTCCCCAAGTGGTACAAAGACACCCTGCCCCGCCTTGTCTCTGCAAGGAAGGGGCCCATGTAAAAGTTTTATCAAAGAGGCGGAATCTAAAATCTGTGCAAACCAGCCACACTTGTGTTCACCTTCTCTACCAGCCATGATTGCTGGCAGCTGGGTCCCTGCCTGGTGAGGGAGCGCAGCTTTGGGCAGGTGGTTGTATGTTCCCACTCCTGGGGCTCGAGGCATGGGGCGAGTACTGCTGGCTACGTGATGAGGGGCGCATAGTCTGGGCTGGTACAGTTATGCTGGAAATGCTTTAGTAGGAGCTGTCTGGCCTTGGGGAATTTTGAATCAAAGGCGAGGTAAGTTTCTGAAATACCATCTGTGTTTGCAGGCAACACTGGTGTTTGCAGGGAGGGAGGAACTGCTGAGGTGCCTCCTGTTTGGGGGGGTTAGGCTGGGAAGTTTCACAGTTAAGCTACAGTTGGACCTGTTGATGAGTTGGGTTGAGGTGATGAATTGCACAAAGGGCTCATCTTGGAAAGCCCATGCAAAGATCCAGCACCCCCAGATCTGCTTCAGGGTCCAGGGGCTGTGCCTCAGTGCCACGTCCTCCTCGGGTGAACCTAACGCAGAGGGCACTGCCTGGGTGCTGAGCAGGCAGAGCTGATGGATGGGGCATTTTCCGGGATGATTTGTCACTGTTGTAGAAGAAATGCAGATGGTGACCTTGTAAGCGAGCAACAGCAGTAGCAGCTCCTGAGCAATGGAGCAGGTCTGACCTTCACATAACACTCGTGTAAATGCTCCTTTTCAGGCATAAGCACATGACTGACCTCAAGTGAGTGGGCGAACTGTATTTTTATTGCTATAAAATGACGCAGAGTTTACTGACAAAAGCAGATTGGGCAGCTGGTGGGGATTTTTAATCACAGGGAAGATTCAGTGGTCACTGAATGTTAATCCACAACTGTTTACAGAATCACATTGTTACCGCAGCATTTTGCCTTTCCTGTGCAGGAGTTAAAAACTGTATTTTAACACAACATAATAATGTATGGTTATTAACTGACTTAAAAAGAGTGTCTATGAAAATTACAGCCTTTGGGAGATATGCAGTAATTTTATTTATGTATATATAATGCTAATCTATATACTTTATATATAAATACATCTAGCTATGTGGGATACGTCCTACAGGAAACAAAGGGGGCTGGTGATAGATTCGCATAAAGCTTTATGATGTGGTTTTCTGGCTTTCAAGATATTGCTGTTTTGTCTATTTAAAGAACCAAAAAAAGCCCAAAACAGTACTTCAGAGACTTGGTTGTAAGCTTTCATATTTGAATATCTAATGACTGTATTAGCGTTCTCCTTTTAGTGTTAACTAATCCAAAGGAAAAAGACAGGAAGGGCAGATAAGGCGTTGGGGTGGAACTCGCGGGGGTGACACACCAGTTACGCCTGCCCGCACGACCACAGTGGATGTGTAAATGCGGATAATAGCTGTTTTACGCCCACTCTTGGCGTGTAAAGTTTATGAGCTCATGGCCCATCTATTACTTTATAACCTAGAACTGGGGCTTCTGAAAAGCAAAGAACTAAAGGTGAAGTTGGCCTTTTCCAAACCTGTCAGAATTTGCGTGCAGAAATGAGGCCATGGGAGTGCAGCACCCCAGATTTGGTCTGCAGAGGATTCCAGACTCGCTGATTCTGCTTGGGATTGCTTGCCCCGTGACCTCATAAGATGCTCAGGTCTCAGCTAGATGAAATCAGCTTTCGCCCTTTAAAGCAATGTAAGCATGCAAACTGCTCGGAGAAGGTATGAGAGCTCAAGGACTTAAAGATGCTTAATTGGTTTATGGAGCTAAACTCCTTAAAGAACTTAAGCTGCTGTGAAAAGGGAAGCTGGTTTAAATCCCCAGTTCTCCCTGCTGGAAGGCTAAGCCCAAGTGCGCTRTCGGGTGCCAGTTCTGGGCTTGGCTGCGACTCGGCTACTGTAAAGCAGCCAGGCAGCCCTCCGGAGGGGACGGATTTCCTGGGTGGCACAGAAGCTGCTATGGTCAGGACATCTTGTTCACCGGTTACTTTGGACTAGTGAAACAGTCTGAGAGGCTGCTGAAGGCAGCTGTAATTTGGGGAGGTCTGAGCACTCTTTCACTTACCCTAGGAATCAGAAAGTGAGAGACCCATGAGAAATGGAAACCAACAGGTCTGTTAACATGTGGTGCCTTTGCTTCTACTTTGTTAGGTCTTGGGTATTTTTATTGTCTGGTTTCTGCTTCAGCTACTGGCTCTCATTATGTCTTTTGTGATTAAAATGCCCACTATTTTCTCTTTAGAAGAAAATATAAAGTCACTTTTCTTTTTAATAAGGCAAGAGCTTTAGCTATTCAAGGTGGGCACAGTAAGCCATTTTGTCCTCGGTTGTTAATTTTAGTGCCAGTTCCTTGCACTGAATCCAAGTCTTCGTTTCTGCTCTGCGCATTATTAGAAAGGTGCTGGAGCTGCTGTTCCAGCATCCTCCTCAGCAAAGCCGCATGGGAGGTGAAGTCCCTTCCCTAGTCGTTCTTCTCTGCTTATGCAGCCATGAACCCATCAGCCCTTTTGCCACAGTATTGCACCACGACATTCCCGCAGATTCTCTCTGTTTGATATAGTTTGCGAGTGCCTCCAGGATTCAGCGCCCTGGGCAGTGTCCAGGCTGGGCTGGGTGCAGCCGGCCATGGGAAGGAGGGTCTGTGCCACAGCCCTTCCACCCCCCACATGCAAGCTGGGCTTGCACATAGCCTGGTACCAGCTGCTATTAAGATGAATATTGTTTAAATGGGTTGTGGTTACTGAGCCGTGCGTGCTATATAGCGCAGCCCTGTGCCACTTGCCACGCTGCCTCTTTGTGCCCTCTGTGAACTAAGCAGCGATTATTTGGTATTTGTTTCCATTTGGTATTTGTTTCCAGGTTATCAATAAAAACAGTGAATACACCCTGTCTCGGACCCGCACAAACACATTCCTTGCCCACAAAACTTCCATGACTAAATATTGGTGAATGACTGGCGGATGTACAGAGGCTTCCCATTCTTCCCAAGCTACTAAACAACTCATCAAATTTAATTTTTAAAATGTTTACAGTCTCAGCTGACAGCTGCACTGTGCAGCAGCAACATCAAGGCGAGTGCACCTCCCCACTGCCTTCCCAGCCCCGCTGCAACGCGCGGCGAGAACGCTGACAGACCCTCAGGAGAGCCGCGGTGCCTGTTAGCAGACTGAGCGTGGTGTTACAGACATAACTGAGACTTGGCTGGAAGTTGTATGCTGGTTATTAATATACAAAGATAGAGAATGTTTAGATAGGACTGGCAAGGATATACAGGAAAAGGCATAGACTTATTCATGAGTTAGTGTTGGAAGAGGACTCYGTTGCTCAAGGCTCAAAGGAGCTTCCCCTTGCCTTTCCCATCCAGCAGTCCCCCCCCCGCACACACAAATTAGGCAACATCCCAAAGACGGGAGACACTTCCCCGGGGGAAAAGAGGAGGATTTAAAAGGCTCAGGCACTGCGCTGGGGCATCCAAGTGTGTTTGAAATGTTCAAAGTTGATAAACTACCGAGACGAAAAGCAACTTGGAACTAAATAGAAATTGGAGTGAGAACAGAGGAGATTTCCCTGAAGATGTTTAATAGGTCACAGAGGGCAGGTTTTGTTCCAGAGGGCTGGATGGGGGCTCACAAATTGCAGTTCCTCTTTTGCCTTTTTTTTTCTCCTCCAAGAAAAGGAGAAGCAGGGGGCCTGGGAACTGCAGATATGTAACTGGGACTTGAGCAACGAGGTAGGCTTTTTTTGTAGCTAAAGACAAGGTTAAAATTGTGTAATTTTGTGAGGCACAGGTTAGGCTTGCAACACGATGGAAAAAATCTGTTTAATTTACTGAGAATGTACCCAGACTGACACATGACATTGAAAAGGTTGAAAAGATAGGATAGAGTTGATTTTTTWAAWTTTTTTTTTAARTACATTGAAAGGTGTCCCTGCTTTTAAAGTTGTTGAATTTTTTTTCTTTCCTTTGGGGAAAAGGGCAACAAAAACCCCAACAAACACCCTGCCCCCAAAACCCTGCGCCCAAGACTTTTATCTGCCAATTCCTCCAAACCAAGGGTGATTCAGATACCAGTTCCTACTTAGCTAACCACCAAACTTCAGTGGTTTGGATAAAAGGGAACTGTGGTCTGAGTCATCCAAGGTTAGCATTTGGTTGGCAAAACCAAAAGCATCCCTGCAAGATTTTCTAAAAGTCAAAAAAACTCTGCCTGTCTGCCAGAAAAGTTACCACAACTTGTCTTGCTCTCACAAAAAAAGTGTGTGCCACGTGATATTCTGACTGATAAATTTAATGTGGTGGCAATTAAATTATGCTATGTCAGTTTTCTTTGTATTTTGAGTTTCTAACTGAGAAATCTGCCTGTGAAGAGGCAGCAGCTATTTTTTCCTGTAATTGCATCTGTTTCAGAGAGCAGACAGATGTTGGGCTGAAATTCATTATGGTATTCATAAACCCCGTTGGGATCTGATGACCTAGTAACATATAGCTACTGTTCCTTGCAAAGCATTTAAAATGGTTGCCACTTTGAATGAAGAAGTAACTTTGCAGAAGATGGAAGGGAAGGGAAAAGCTTATAGCTAGGCAGATGGCTGCACAACAGTCATATACAATAGTAATATAAAATGTATGAGTTCAATTTATTTCAATAAATCCTCTTGCTCTTGATTTTGCAAAACTGCCAGCCAGCCTTTGTGCACTGGTATTACCGTAGCATGCAGATACTGTGTTGGGATTCAGATACTAGGCATACAGTCAAAGTGAAATACCCGGTGACGTAGGAAAGAAAAGAAAATCAGAGTAGGAAAAACTGTCATGGGGAGACAACGTGATAGAAATAGCTTTCAGACAGGGAAACAGTCATCTGTATGATTTATGTATTGCTGCACAAAATCACAATTGAGGATTAAATTGGCGCTGGAACTGAGAGTCCAAAAACCAGAAGTGCAAAATATCATCATCCCAGAAAATACGACACTTCTCCCTGAAAGTGCGTGTGTGGCTGTTGTCAGGGATAGCAGGGACGTGTGCTGGGCTGACGGGAAACGGGAAACTTCCAGCAGCAGCGTTCTTACTTGAGAAACTCCAAAGTGCTGTGCTGAAACAATGCTGTGAAGTCATGGGTCATGCAGTGGAAGAGGGTTATCAGTCCTCCGAGGAGAGGGTTCCTTGTGCTCTCTACGTGCAATGTACTGGGACAGGCTTTCCTCAGGCAGGCTCGCTTGTGTGCGATTGGAAAGGGAAAAAAAAATTCTGCAAGAGTCCCAGTGAGTGGCATTCGGACTAACGCAAGTTTTGTGGGAGACCTATATTTTAAGTTTTACCCTGGGAAATGAGGTGGACATCCTGGCTGTGATTACAGTAGTGAGAGGCACTTTTTCCAGCTTGCCTGTCTGCTCAGGAATCCTTTGGGAAGGAAGCTGTTTGGTCTCATTTTGGATATCCTGTGAAACTGCACTAGCACGGCTGCCAGGAACTGAAAAGAAGTTATTTAATTTTTAAAGAGCTGAAAACTACTGTGTGTGCTATTGAGTATTGTAGAAGAAATGACTGTTTTGGTTTGTTTGTCTGGATTTCTGGTATTCCCAGTTTACTCAAGGTAGTAACCCTGTCTSTCAATCCTAATGCAGCAGCCTCTGCAAAGTGCAAACCTGAAGACAGATTCGGGTTTAAATGTGACTTTCTGGCCCAGCCTTASTGTGTTTGGAACGAAGTGGAATTTTCTTTAGTTCAAATAGGAGAAAGCATGAGAAATATTCAGAGCCTGATCCAACAATCCATTGAAAACAAAGACATCTTACTGTGATTTCCAAGCACTGCAGGGATGGGTCACAGAAATACTGAAGTTGTGAAGTGGACTGGGTTGGGGAGGGGTTGGTGGTTCATCTCTTTTAGCATCTTTTAACTAAATTGGAATGTAAGTAGCTGGGTGTCCATGGCCTGAAACTTAAATCTTTCCCCTGCAACCCAAAGAATTTTTGCAGCAGCTGCTCTAAGTTGTACTGCTATTTTCCAAGGTGTGACCTGATGAAAGTATTCTCTACTTTTCTGTGTTCATCGAATAGTAGTCATGGCGTTGTGTGACTGCCACCACGCTAGCATGAAGCCATACCCAGGCTGTATACAATCCCAGACAGTTTTTTAATGTGTAATCTCGTTCCTGACAGTCTAGCAAAGCCACCCACGGTACTCAACTATGCTATAATTGGAAACGGAAGGGGACAACTTTAAAGTTMGTGGCTGGCCTAATAAATCAAGATTATTTTTTTTGTATGCCAGGACTTCATAAAAACCATTAGTAACAATAAATCTCTTCCAGAATGATGCTGTAAATGGTAATGAATTCAAGCGGCAGCCAAGAGACCCTACTCATGGATGAATGTTGGGCTTAATACCATGCTGGCCGTTGCCACCCATTCTCTCTCCTGTAACCAGCATTTAACAGCTGCTAGTCTTCTGGTTCTGGKGCAACCAAGTGAGGACAAAATGGTTTCTGAAAGCATGAGGCAAAAAGATTGGCCTTCCTTTTCGAGCAATCCAGAGGGAGCGTCTGGAAATGGGGGGTGAAGACTGTAGTTACAAGCAGATTTCATGGGCTTTCGTGTCACTTGGCTGCCTCTCAGCTAAGGGTTGTGCCCTAAAGAAACACTAAAGAGATGTCTAAAATCTCTAGTTCATATAAAAAAACAAGAGTAATGGGGAATTTTGTAAAGGATTCTTATTCTGGGAGAAAGGTGCTGATGTCTGAGCGTTAGTCTGCATCAATCCGATCAGGCACCTCTGGCACTGCCAGAATGCAGTTTCCTTACAGAAGGTAAGAAAACTTCCAGCAAAGTAAATCTCTCAGGGAATGTTTTGGTGCCAAGGAAAGCTGGTGTTTACAGGGATCCTATCTGACTCTGGAGCAAGTGYTGGGAAGCTGTTGCAGAGAGGAGTCCTGGGGAAGGCCAGCACGCCGGGGTCGGCTCTGGCGCTCTGCCATGAGGCTGGGAGCGGGGGACCGAGAAGCTCGGGGGGGGGGGKGTTGCCTCCTACCTCTGTAGCAGAGCGCCTAACTTGGGGTTTCTGAGCTCCCTGTTGTAGAGCTGGGATTTGGATCCTGAAAATGCTGGGAAGTATATGCAGAGGGTTGGCTCTGGAGTCACGGACGTGGCATGAGCTGCTGAGGCCGGCTGTTCCCGCAGCCGTGGAAGTGGCAGGGATGTCCATTCCCTGAGCAGCATCAGGGGGATTATCTCAAGGAGAAGATCCTGTGTGTCTTGAGTTTTTCTGAATGATAATTATTTCTCTGAATTTACGGTTCTGAAAAGAGTCAGTTTGTCCAATTCAGACTGAAACCACATTTTAAAAAGCTGTTTATTTCCTGCAGACCAGAAATCCTGTTCTGAGTTATCTTTTTGTTTTCTTCTCTGCCAGCTTCACACCTGTAGCTGAGACCCCGGCATAAACAAAGCTAAAGGAAACGAGCCAGCATGTCAATTCGAGCCTCAGCTTTAAACACTCTCTTCCTTTGCTGAGTGTCACATCTGGCAGGGGCAATTACTATTGCTAGTACTGTTATGGACCAAACTCTGAGTTTGGGGGGTGGGGTGGGTGGGGTGCAGACAGAAGAGCTCAGGATTAGCCCCGTAATTCTGGGGTACAATGGCATTTCCTTTGCTGAAACAAAGGAAGTTCTTCCCCCTTCATGCTTGCACTTCCCTTTTACTACAAAACATCCTTTGCATGCACATAGTCATTTGAAAGGTTTTTATGTTCAGGTCTGTGGTTGCTGAATTTGGCTGCAGGGGTTTGACTACGGCTGTTGGAGAGGAAAGCTGTACTGATAGCATTTAGTTGTCTCTTGTGTTTGTTGGGTTTTGGTTTTGGGGTTTTTATTAAATTGAATTTATTCTYAAGGGATCCTGTTCACTTTTTATTATTGATAAGATGAACGTGGGTTTCTAGTTTATTAACAGTCAGGTTGTGCTAAGGCATTGAATTTCCTGATTCCTGGGAGTTATTCTGCCATGTGGCTTCATGCAGAAGAGCAAGGTGTGACGGCCTCCTTGCAATGAGCAACAGCACAAACACCCCGGCTGCGCGGCGCTTTGGGGAGGGCTGGAGCAGAAGCAGGGCACGAGGCCGCAGGGGAGGCTTGGAGCACAGTTTCTGTTTCTGCAGAACCAGTCGTCAGGCTGGTGATGAAGAACTCGGGGCTTGTGAATCTGGTTCTACTCTGAAAAGTAGCCTTGTCCTGGTGGCATTTTCACCCTCAGCAGATCTGCTGTGAATATCAGTGACAAAACCAGCTGTTGCTTCTGTTAGACCTCCAAGGCCTTTGTGGGGAAAAGATGCGCTGCYGCCTTCGGCAGCAAGGGAAGAATCGCTTATGGAGCTCTGCCCGCAATGGTGCGAGTGGGACTGGAGCGACCACAGAAACTCTACCAGCAGCAGGGCTCAGTGGAGGGAAGACAATGGAAGGTGGTGATAAAAGCATGCAGCAAAGAGATACTGAGACATGCCTGCAGAAATCCTACAAGCCATATTATACTTMTAAAACCAGATTTTTATATCATTTTTGGGTAGCTTTCTGTCAAGTGGAAATTAATCCTCAGTTTGGAGCGCTCACCAGAGGTGAGCAACGCAGGTAGGATTCATTTCGGCAGAGAATCTGAGAGATGGAGTAAGACTGAGGGCGGTTGGTAGGCAGCAGCCGGGAGTTTCGCACCAGTTCTCACCAGGGAGGCAGGAAGGAAGTGGAAAGTGGCAGGAGACAAAGGACAGCCCGAAGGTTAGAGAAGAGATAAAGAGGGATTGTGAGAAATAACACAAGCAAAAAAGGCTAATGATGGATTTATGTAAGGCAGGAAGGCTATAAYGGGGAGCAAAACTGTGGCTTAACTTTGTCAAAGGTGATGTGAGGGCCAGAATTTGCCAAATSCTGCCCAGGGAAGGGGGGGCTGGACTGGGCTGTCACTGCATGCGGATTTCTGCCCCTGTCGTGCATAGCTGCGTTATGCGTGTTTAGTTCTTCAACAAACTTACACTTTAATGCAGCAATCGGCCTCATATCTGTTAGCGGTGCATCAATATGTTGCCCTACAGACAGACGGAGAGCAAACAGCCGGGGTCGCTTTAGTTAACGTGCCCAGTGTGGGCTGTTTTAAAAGAATACTTTGAAGTTGAATGATGCATCAGCSTTTCTTTCAAGGAAATTGCCAAATGCTTTTATTACAACACTGCCACTCTGCTGCTGGCATTGCGTCCGCCGTCGTGTGCTAATAGGCACCAAAGATGCTTTGACCACTTTGACTTGATTTCATGTCTGTGATTGTGAAAATACTGATTCAGAATTTCATGCCCTTTGCCTGCTCTCTGTGAGGGGACGATGACCTGTCCCTGAGCATCATTCAGGAATATTTAAGGACTTTATGTCAGTAACGTGCATTTCCACTGATTTTTTTTTTTTTTGTCTCTAAATATGAGGCCCAAAAATACCCACAAGTCCTCCCACCCCACTACAATACAGTTGTACACTATGTTCTTTCTGTGCTCGTAATTACAGGGCGAAAGAGACCGTAATGGGCAGCGGAGTTTATAGTAACGTGCTGCCTTCTGAAGCACGCTGCAGTGCTGGGGACAGGCGGGCCGGGGGTTGCCATCCGGCCCCGCACCGTGAGGGACTTGCTGCTGCCGGTTGCCCCCGGTTGCGTGTGGGACTGTGGGGCCGGGGTCCCCCGGGTCTGAGGCGGCTCCGGCCACCCCGGCAGCGCTGAGCTCGGCGCTGCGCGCGGCGCTGCCGTCACCGCCGCGTGCCCGTRGTTGCAGCGCTCGTCACCTCGGGGAAAGGGTCTGGAAGTGTCTGTGTGTATTCCGCTTTTTTTTTTTAACGTAGTTTGTTGGGTTTTTTGAGGTGTGGTTTGGGGTTTTTTTGCTGTTTTTTTTTTTAATAACTGGTGTAATTTCCCTCAGCCCCGTGGCACAGGCTGCGCGCTGCAAACCCCCCCTCACCGCCCGTGGGGGGGAGCGCGTGGCGGCCGCCCCCGCCGGCGGCAGGTGGCCCCGACCCCCCGCCGGCACGGCACGGCACGGCACGGCACGTCACTTCCTCGCAAAACTTTTCCCGAGGAACCGACTGCGCGAAAGTTGCCGGCGGCGGCCGGGCGGGCCGGGGGCTGCCTGCGCGCCCGCCGAGCGGGGAGGGCTGTGCGGCCGGGCGGGCATGCCCGCCTTCCTGCGCCCGCCGGGGCACGGCCGGGCCGCCGTGGGCCGCCCGCGGGACCGTTAGCTGGGGGCGGGGGGGCGCCGCGGAGGGCTCGGCGCGGTGCTGCGCGCCTCGGCGGAGCGCCATGGCCCGGGACTGCGCCGCCCGCAGCCTGGACGGCATCGACCTGGCGGCGCTGCGGGTAAGGAGGGGCGGCGGGGGCGCGTCCCGCCCGGGGGCTGCCCCGCGGGGCTGCGGCGGGCGGCCTCGGGGCGGTGGAACTCCCGGGCTCGGGGCTGCTCCTCGCTCCGCGGGGGGCGCGCAGAGGCTTCACCCAATTCCCCCCCCCCCCCTTATCTGAGGGGATTTTCGCTCTGGGAAGAGGCGCCGGCGCTGCAGGGTGCTCCGCCGCGTGCGGTGGCCGTGGGACACCCGCGCCGGCCGAGGAGAGCCGTATCGTACACCGGTGCGATAGGTGCGACTGTCGGGAGAGCAGATGCGGGCTGTGGGGAGAGGGCTCTGCCGGGGCAAAGGCTGGGGGGGTCCGTGGGGCCGGGCTGCTCTCCCCCGGCTGGGAGCTCGCCCGGCCCCGTTGCCTGCGGGCTCGAGGGGTCGCGTTCCCTTCCCTGGCGAGAGTCCCACGGGAGCGCCGCGCTGCGCTGCCAGGGGGGTTTCACCGGGGAGCTTCGTTCCCCTCCCAAGGTAATAAATAATTCCTGCTGGCGTTCCCAAGGGTGRCGTGAATGCTGCGAAGCCGCGGACGGAAAACAAATGAGAAATGAGGATTTCCTGGAAGAAAATATGTGGGGGGGGTTTCAGCTTTTCTGGGTTTTTTTTGTGGAGGTTTGGGCTTTATTTTTTTCCCCAAAGCTAAAAAAGTCAGCATTCACCTATTTTGCTATGAATTTTTATCATTATGCTCTTGTGTTTTTAGGTTTTTAACATAATCCAAACTTTGGCCACATTAAAAGCCACACTGTTAGTGTTTCACGTCCACAAACAGTTAACAGGGTTGTGTATGTTGCYCCTTAGTTCCACTTCACTTTTTTACATAGAAGCTGACCACCTATCAACCCAGTCCAACCAAGGCAGTTTTTTTGTGGAGCACTCTCCACAGAAGAAGAGGGAAGAGTTCAATTGTGGCAAAAAGCACTGTCAGCCCCAGACAGTGAAAGCAAAGCAAGCTACTTTCTAAAAATATCAGAAGAAAAAAAAAAAAGGGGGCTGGGAGAAGCCTTTGCAGTAATCACATGGCGAGGAGGGTGTTCCAGGCCAGAGGCAGAAAGAAGAAAGGCAGCAGAGACAGTGAAGTTTGTGAAGATGGCACAAGGCTCCTGGCTAGGRAAGCAGAAGTTTAACCTGGCTCTGCTCAGGGAGTAAGACAAAATAATGGAAGTTCTTCTTTAGAGCTTTAGCAGATGAATCTTGTCTCCTTAAATAAATGATAAGAAACCAGTGTAAGTTTGAAAGAGTAGTGCCTCAAACCAGACGCAGGCTTTGTGTCAAGACCGTCCAATGCAGAAACCTCCCAGAGGCTGTAAGCACGGCAAGTTTCAGCCTTGACAGGGGAAGGGACAAATGTGTCCTTTCAGARGAAACCTTTTCAGCATGTCAGCAGCCTTAGTTTGGGGTTTGGACTTAGTGGGAGATGGAAGGTGGATGATGCTGGGCTGTGGGTGCTTTACCTTTGCCTTGTCTTAGGCTTTCCCGGGGCCAGTGGGAGCTGCCTGGCCCTGTGCTCCTGCCAACTTCGCTGCGGTCAGGAGTCCAGCGGGAAGGCACGACTGTGATTGGGGTCGTTTTCAAACTGCGCGAGCTGGCCTTGCTCCCCTCCAAATGGGTGCTTGCTAGGGCCTTCCCCTTTTCCTGGAAGGAGGTGGTTTGGGCTGTAGTTTCCAAATGTTGCGGGAGCATCTTGTTGGGGTGCTTCTGCCCTGGGTTCATCAGGGGAAGCCATCCGATCTCTGCGTTACATGCCGAGGTGCAGAGGCCCTGCAGAAGGACTTGAGCTTCAGGCACCTGTATCTTGTTTAGCTGCAGAGACTGTGAAAAGTGTGTTTCGGTTGGGCTCTTGCTGTGTGCGTTGTTTCTCATTCTGCCTTGCAGAGGAGATGGATGTGGCCTGGGTGCCTCTGGGTCAGCAGTCTTACTCTTGCCTTTTGAGTACTTTGGAGATGACTTGCAGGAAAGCAAGAAGGCCACCATATGGTACAGTGCATTACARTAATTAACCTTAACGTGATGAATGTTCAGGCCAGGATTTTGGCGTCTGTCAAAGTGAACCTAGCAATTTGGCAGGGGCKGGCTGGTGAAGGGTTAGATGGACCACGGGGCGCAAACGGTAGCTGAGCGGAAGCACTACATCAAAGATGATACCTAACTCCAAGATAATTAASAAGTTGGCCCATTGTGAAGAATGCCAGTGAACGATGCAGTGCTGATGTCCAAGCAAACAAGGGCAATCCAAGGACCAAAGTCAAAGCCCAGATTAATACCCTTTATGACTCCTAACAAGGCTCGGTTCACTAAGGTGTCCTGATTAAAAGAAGAGAGATGGCAAAGTATTTTGGCTGCACTCAGCTGCAGAGGCTTGAGTTGTTAATGCTCAATTGGCTAGCAAGGACAGGGTAGGATTTTCGCTATATTAAAGTTAATGCTAACATTTATTTAGATAATTGTTTGGGTTTTTCCTAGTGTGTCTGAAACCTTTAGAAGCAATCTATTACAATGCTAAATCAGAATGAAATTGATTGGAGGGATATTATATTTACATAATAAATGAGCTTGGAGAAGAAGAGTGAGGACAGAGCAMGCATTTAAGTGAGAGGGACAGCTGCAAACTCCGAGTTGAAAATGCAGTTTAGGTTCCTCTAGCTTTCCGCGCACTATGAACACCTCTTAATTCAGCAGTGCTACTTTCTGCAGAAGAGGTGTGGAAATGGGGTGCTGCTCGTGCTTCCCGCGGGGGAGTACAGTAGATATTGTTTATGGAGGCCCTTGTTTGGAAGAGTTCCCCAGAGAGCCACCGTGCATTTTACTGCACGGACCATGTGCAACCCAAGGCACAGCTCTGCGCGAAGGTCGCACATGAGGCAGAGGTTTGTAGCACCCATCTGTTGCTTTAGCTGATTTCAGCTCTGCTGAAGCAAAGTGTATGGTTCGTTTATATCAAAGAGTAGTGGAAATGAAAAATGAAGAAATAAGAAGGAAGCAAAGCACTTTACAAAGGTCCCAATGTTGCAAGCATTCTTATGCCTGTGCTTAGCTCCATGCACGAGTGGTCCCATTGATTTCCTTTTGTGTGAGGGCGTTTGGAATTGGGGTGGAAGTCTAGAAGGYCATGCCTTACTACCTTGTCTTAAAAATAAGAGACAGAAAAGAAATGACGCAAACTGGCCTGAACATGGGACAAAAGTAAGTGATTTGATCCGCTTTATGCGTTATTAATTAGTTTTAAAAAAAATAACAGTCTTGTGAAGTTGACAATCCAGGAAGTATAAGATTAAAACTCATTTAACTTAAAGGCAAAACCGAATTAACTAATTAGTACTTTCAGTTGTGGAAGTCTGTGCTGTGTTGCTCTGGCGGTGAAAGCTATTGCCATTTATCATGACAGTTGTGCCAGTAAAGGCGGAATCTGCTCAGAAAAAAGCCTGTATGTTTCCACTGGGATTTTGCCTAAGTAAGCGTTTCCATATCAGATATGAAGAAAGCATTATTTATATTAAAAGAATAACATATAAGTGGAGTGGAGAGGTAGCTTGATACCTTAAAAAAGGATGTTTTGCAACCAGGGTCATAGAAATTGTACTTCTGAGATAGAGTTTTTCTGTATCGTATCCCTCAGCAGTACCAATAGGCATCAACTGACATGACAGATTGCTGAAACAGATGTGGTAAAACTGACACATGGAGTTAATAATATTTTATGTAAATCTCTCAATGATTTCATCCCAAGAAATGAGCTGACTGATAAATGGCTCAGCCAGAAACCAAGAAACTGGTCTCTTGAGTTCTTAATGTTTATATATAAATCTCTCAATTGAGTTTTAACTGAAGCAACAGATTTCTTAATGCGCTCAGTCATGCAGGAGCGAACATTTACTTGCCCATACCTTGCAACAAGATGGTCTTGCTATATCTGAAAGGCTGCAGCATCTCATTACTGGAGAAGGACATCTGCTGCGGTGCTTGGTTTTAGAGCAACTGGTGCTAAACCAGTAGGATGAAAGTTGGCTCGTGTGGTATGGTACACTGATCACCTGACACGTGAATCTTTCGTGTAAATTAACAGCAGTCTAGTTTGGGTTCAAAGCCAAGACTTCAATACATCAGTCAAATTCACCTTGTTATGTTTGCAAAACAGGACGATTGAGCGTTCTCAGCCGACCTGTCGTGTTAAGGTTGCCTGGGATGATACATTTCCCTTTTGTAAGGTAATTGGGCTCAGGTGCTTTACATAGTATTTCTTCAATTCTATTATTTAGGTTCTTTCCTTTGTTACATTGCTAGTGCGAAGTGTTTCATAGCAGAAGACAGCCGCTCAGCCTCTAGGCTAGCTCAGTGTTTTAAGGCTTAGGAAGCCTGGAGTTTATTCCTTATTCTACTGCTAAGCTGAATCTGTGGAATTCTTGTATTCTTCACACATCTCCATTTATTTGTTGTATCTGCAGTATTGCCATGCTACGAATCTTCACCAAGTTGTTTTGTGTATAGAGTTTTGAGCAACTTGACTGAAAACTTTAATATTAATGTATTTCTTATACTGTTATTTGGCTATTGCCCCTTTAGTGTGTATTACAGATCATTAGGAGATGTGCCACAGACTTTTTCATTTTGATGTACGCATTTTGTGTACAGTTACGTTCCATTATGAAGAGGTTGCTTTGCTGCAAATAATGTTGTTTCTTCTGCTTTTTGCAGGACCCTGCGGGGATATTTGAACTGGTGCAGGTTGTTGGAAATGGGACATATGGACAAGTCTATAAGGTTTGGATGCCTCTTTAATTTATGATGCTGTTCTTGAGAAAGCTGTTTTTCCTAAAGCAGAAATGAGCACCCACTTAAGAAGGTGGTCAGTATTGTTCCAGTAATAGCTTGTTTTATCTTGCTGTCTTTTCTGTGTAATGCAAAATGGTGTCACCTGTGAAACTCTGTGCCCCTTTCTTCTGCCCTGTTTTCATGTCTCTTTGCTGCCACAGGTCAGATAAGTGTGTTAGCTTTTGTACTGACTTCCCTCTGCCCTGTTTTTTCTGTCCTGTGATTATTTTCTCCTCTTCAAGATTATTTAATTAGGTGACTGGCACAAATTAACATCAATGACGGCTAAATTTGGCCTGGATTGAGTGGAGCGCTCAGCCAAGACTAAAACAGCAGCACTCTTCAAGGTAGAGGTGTCAACGAACCCTGCTCTGCAGGCAGGCTATGAAGTTTCTTATTTCCGTTGTTACCTTTGTCGCTGTGATATCAAAGCAGAACTACCAGTCAAGAAACTACAGCAATTAAATGTTGTCTGCCATAACATGCTATGTACACTGTGCAATGCACACCTTTATTTAGTTATAAAAACCAGCCTAGAAAAGTGTTCTTTCGCCATGAAGCCTTTCCTAAGAACGATCTAAGAAGAGAAAATAGACGTGATAAAATAGGGAACCAAGTCTGTGTTGTTGCCATTTGGAGAAAGAAGGCGGAGGAAGGAAAAGGCCATGCTGCCGAACCCGTGGAGGTGCAGCAGAAGAGTAACGGCGCTGGAGGAAGCTGTCTGGTCTTGCTTCTCCCTCAGATCCCACGGCCAACAAGCTCCTGCATGACACATCTTTCTGTCGGTGCAGGCTCTTTCTGCATGGATCCCCTGTTGCAGGAAAAATGCAGAAGAGGGCCCCGAGGTAGAAATGCAGGAGGACTGTTCATCTTTCTCCGATTCCAGGGCATTGAATGCGTGTTACGTTTCGGTGTCCGTCCTCCGGTGGCAGATCTGCTGCGATGGCATTTTGGGTTCCCTTTGAAGCKATGGATACTTTTTCAAAGATTCTGGAAAATCCTCTACAGAAGCAGTTCTGGGGCRTTTCTGCTTTCCCATACTACATTTTTTTAGCAATGTCAGAAGCAGGATCTTTCTCATGTAACTCTCTGTTGCTGTGATTAAGTCTGTGTTGTTTCTGAGATTGTCATTCAGATACTGAGGTCAGTACTGCTAAGTTAAAAATAGAGGCTCGGGGGTTCACATGGACAGATTAGAAGTCAGGATACATTCAGGGGTGCTGTTGTCAGTGTAATCACAGAGTTTTCTACCTCTAAAAAGATCCTAAAGCTCCCAAATGGCCTCTGAAATAGTTGCCTTTCTTTTCATGCCTGGATTTCCTTTATATTGGGAGAGAAAAACTTTCAATATAGTCATCTTTTAAGGATGTTGAGAGTGAATCATCTGCTTAATCATGGCAGAAACAGGAAGGAGCAACACAGTTTGCTTCTCTGCTGCAAAAGAAAATGTTTTGAGCTATCGTGTGGTTCACTAGAAWGTTAGTTGCCAAAATGTGTAAGAAATATTGACAATGACAATTAAAAATTGTACCCAAAGGCTGATSTCCACTGAGCACGCAAGGGAGCAGGGTCTGACAGCTCTGGATAGTGGGTGATTCGAACCTCGGCTCATTCTGCACTTGGACTAGCTGCGCCATCCAAGCAAGGCACTGAGAGACAGGGTCTTGCAAGGCTGCGGGCGCTGAGGGGAAGCTTTGTGCACGTGCGTCACGCGATGGCGAGGTGATGGCCCGTGTGTAACCCTGGGGGTGTGCAAGCACACCCGTAACAAAGGCTTTGTTCATAAAAGTACACGTGATCRCTGAATGTAGGGTGTTTTGCTGAGGCTTGCTTCGGGGATGGAGCTGTACTTTGCAGGAGGATGACAGTGAGCCACGCAGCTGAAGAAGRCAGATGATGACAGCTGAGGTGGACAGACACAAAGTGCGTGCTCCAAMCTGCAGGCAGTCGGCTTGGTCTCCCCTGTGAACAGTTTTCACACAGTCCAAAGCTCCAGTGTGTTTGGAAATAGCTCTGCAGAAGATGCTGAGCCACCAACTGAAGGTACTCAGGTGGTATCTCCCTCGTGCTGGCCTCGCAGCCGGAGCAAATGTCTGTTTTCTCTGAAGGAGGGCAGCTGCAACGGAACAACTGCTGCTGAAGTGACCGTAAAAAGTTAGGCTATGGTATGGACTTTCCTTTTTCACTGCTGTGTAATATGCCCTTCTATCTATGCAATRCTAGGACCGATGGAGTGAATTAGGGAATGCTGGAAACATTTTGTAGTTTGTCTAGTATAGGCTTGTGATCGTAAATATTTAAGTTATAAAGTAAGCTCAGTTATCCACATAACGTACTCCTGTCATTAGAGCACGTTTTTATTCTTCAGAGRCGTCAGAATCTTCCATGCATTCAGAAATAGATACACATAGTAGTTTGCGCATAATCAAAGCAARGCTTATTTCAGGCTAAATAAACTATGTCCAAGATTACTAAATTGCTTGGTTGGCTGTGAAGATGATTCATAAGGCTATATGTTTTAATATATGCAGCTCTGTAAAAATGAAAATAAAATTTAGAGGATTCATCATTAGATTTGGAAAACAATGTTTAACAGATTTATTGGAGAGTATTGTTCATACTGAATTATTCCAGACCAGTTCCAGTCCAGTGTCTTTTTAAATGAAATGGAAGGGGTATAAATTGTACCCATGATAATGCTAGAGCTGTCTAGAAATGTTATAAAGTTGGGATTTGCATATAATAACTGACTAAAAGCTAGCAGATTTTTTGACAACTTATGAAGTAGTAGGACGTAAATATGCCAGTACTGGCAACTTCAGCCTTTTGGAAGGTATGAATTAGATATTAAACAAATCAGATGGTACCCAGAAGTCATGAAACTTAGGCTTCATTATCTCTTGAAATGACAGATGAGTTTTTCGGTTAATTGCTGGCTTCTGGGAGCTGAAATCTGAAGAAAAATACTATGTAAGAGGCGATTCTAAATAATGTCATGGAAGGTGGTAGCAGAGAGCCTTCTCTGAAGGCAGTTGGAAGTAGTGCCTTTGCTGGTGGCTGGAGAATTAATGAGGGTTTACTCTTTCATGCCTTTGTTCCCTGAGCTTTGAAGTGCTGATGGTCAGGTTGTGTCCAGTCTCTGCACCATCTCCACTGAATGCATATGGGAAAGAGAAGTTTCTGAACTTCCCGTGCACTGCTTTTTGCAAGGGCTGTCCATCTTCCTGGGAACCCTCAAGGCTAGGGACCACGAAGACTCTGCAGGGGACGTGGGGTTGCTCTCCAAAGTATGAGGGCCAGCGTTTTTGGGWTTTTTTAGAGCTGCTGATCAGTAAGGAACTTCAGACAGGGCAGAGCAGTGTTTTGCATCGGATAACTGTCGGTGTCATCTGGGAGGAAGCAAGATTGCTGAAGGTGTCACCCGCAAGTTCTTGGCTTTTGCTTCCTCCCCAGGCTGCAGCCGCGGTGCCTTGGGACCCCCTCTTACAGGCTGCCTGGGGAAGCTTGAATCGGGTGTTGTTTGGAATTACAGTAAAACTGCAGAAAACCATCTAATCACAGTGTTGTGATTTGAATAATTCTTTGCCTACTCCCATTACCTCCAGAAGTTTAATTATATGGATGCCTTGTTTTCCTTCCACTCTGTTGCTGTGAAGAGCTGGATTGGGTGTCACCCTTGATGTAGAACAGTTGTATCTTGGTCTGTGCTTGTGCATTTAGTAATAACTAAACTGTAAGTTTGGGGGGGTGGAATATTTTTTTTCGAAGACTTCAGCTGTTAGTTCCATATTCTTTGAGCGGTGTGTCTTCAGTAGGAGCCTGTTAATGTATTTTCTATCCTTTAATTTTCAGTGAAGGGTCATTTTTCTAATGGGTGAATGGGGAAAGGGAGAGATGGGGCAACTGAAGTGGGTGCCATTTTTGAAGTGTTYGGGTCAGACAATCGCTCTTGAGCTCTGGAAGAGACTGTGGGACTCTGAGTTTATAGCTGCTTTGGTTTTGTAGTTACCAAGATAAAGAGGAATTGCTCCTAATCCTACTTACTCAGCTGTGCTCTGAGAGTCCTCACCCTTCTAAAAAAAAGTTCTCATGGACCAAATGAGGTCATCAGCAGCATCTGTGCAATCTGCTTGTTTTCTGATGTCGAGAGGCACCTGACTGGGGCTTTTGACTTCCTCTGCCTTAATGGCGTGGATTAGTGCTCTCCTGGGGTCAGCATTTTTGAGTGGCCTAGGGAATGGAGAGGTCAGTGTCTTTGGYGAGTTCCAGGGGTTGATGTTTTTTGGAGTATGATCTTGCTGGTGATAAACCGTGACAGATTTGCAGCTGCTGTGTGTGCAAAATGGTTGTATCTTTAACAGAGCCTGGGGGCACAGGGAGCTTGGGAGAGGTGCTCTGGTTTGGGACTGTGAGGATCAAAAGGGAAGAAGTGGCTTCCCAGCAATGCAGCTGGTGAAGACGAAGCAGTGCTGTTGCTGAGGCTTAGCAGAGGGTGGAAGCAACCCTGCCTTCCTGTAGTGGCTTTGCACAGCTAATATTTTTATTTCTGTGTAGTCACATAAGACTCTGGATACAAAAAGGAAGCAGATCTGAGTAAGGAATTGTTTTGGTTGGTTTTTTTTTTTGTTGTTGTGTTGTTTTGTTTTATTCCTTAAGCACAGCTGCTTCTTGGCATTGAATCATGCTTCAATTGTTGACGTGAGTTACGAGTTACTGTACTGTTGATGTACAGTGGCAGGAGTGTAGTGAAGCATAAATATGACTTTTCAGTTCATCTTAAACAATTTGAAAGTCTGCTAAGTTCTTCATAATTCATTTCATTGAATAACTGGCTGAAGTAATTGAGACCAAGTTGGGAGGGGTGGGGGGAAGCAATATGGTGGTTTTTTTTTTTGAGACTTGGTACTGCGCAGAAAGAGTCACAAGACCATGCTAAGTTACGAAGTGTTAAAGACTSTGGACTCTATTCAAAACCTTAATTGATGGTAGCACATCAGGCAGTTACTGGAAGGTTAAAAGTAAGAAACATTACACTTTTGTTCAGTGCAATCCAGGAGGTGAACATGTATGAGCTGAAAACTTCAAAACAGTCCCCTCTGGGGGTGGCTCAGAAGTAGCCACCTTCTGAAGAATGTGTCTYGGGGCTGAAATGCAATTTCAGAGTCTCCAAACTGCCGCAAACAGAGACGTTAAAAATGTCATGTCGTCTCGGGGTATTTTGTTGTCATTTGTGGTCAGTTAGTTTTCAAACCAATCATACCCTTCAAGGCACTGAGATTTTGATGAGTCAAGTAGGGAAATCAGTCGTTCTTTACAGAAATGACAAAATGCTACTTTCTGTTTCACTAGCAGTTGGTAGAAGTGCTTGTTTGTCTATTCATTTTCTTTATTTGGTTTTTTAGTAGCATAGCTGATTATCTTGTCCACATGAAAAACTAGTTAATTATCGTAGGCAGCAGTGTATAAGGAAGTATTGCTGCAGTGTACTGGATGGAGTCAACAACTCATTGTGTAGATCCTTGGTTCAGTAGCTCAAACAAATAATGGAGATTTGTCTGCTAATCCTGGCAACAGGGGTCTCTTTCAGGAATAAGTCTGAGCTTAATATGTGCTAGTGCCATTGTAATAAGATCTGAAATGCTGCGGTGCTTATGAACGGGTTGCCTTGAAAGCTTAATGTATATGGCTGTAATATCATTAATACACTAGAGAGGCATGGTTTGGTGTTTCAGTATTTAACTTCTTTGTGCCTCTGATTTTTAGTAACACCTGTGAAGTCCGCGTACTACTAGATGCGTTTCTTCCTCTTCTCTCAGATGATTGCAACTCCTAAATACACTCTCATACACGTCTGCATGCTTTTCTTAAAGCTTCCACACCATCATGTTGGTCCTTTTCCTCCTTCATTAGAAAGGATGTGGAGTTGGCAATGCAGCCTTGCAGTAATGAAGGCAAACCGTGCCTTGGGCTGCGTCGGCAAGAGCAAAGCAAGCAAATCAGGGGGTGCGATTACTTTCCCCTGCTCTTGTTAGGCCACACCTGGAATATTGTGTCCCATCTTTGCTTCCCCAGTTCCAGAGAGACATTGGGAAACTGGAGAGGGTTCAGCAAAGGGCCACCAAAACATTTAGAGGGTTGAAGAACCTTAGGCATGAAGAAGGAAAGGCTGAAGGAATTGGATTTTTTTCAACCCAGGGAAGAGAAGGCTGAGGGCAATCTAGTCACAGTCTTCAAGTGCTTCAAGGGTGGTTTGTATAGAAGATGGAAGTACAGGGATGGACAGGACAAGAGGAACCAGGCACGGGTTGCTCAGGGGAAATTTCATCTGAATGTAAGAAAAAAAYTCTTCACCGTGAGAACAAGTCGACATTGGAATAGGTTTCCCAGGGTGGTGGTGGAGTCACCTTTGCTGGAAATTTCCAAGGCTGTTTGACATTGTCTTGGGTAACCTAACTTAAGGCCCTTTCTGCTTTTAACAGAAGGTGGGACCATATGTTCCCAGAGGTCTTTTCCAATCTTGATTTGAGTACAGGACTTTGAGTACAGGACATGTGAATCTCAGTGGATAGAATATACCTACTATCAATCCAGCCTGCTAGATTGTGAATGACTGACTTGGAGAATATAAAAAAAAGTACGGGGAATGACTTTTATTTGAAATATATATATATATATAAAAAATAGGTAGTGTGTATGGAGCGGTTCATCTTGGGGGCGCTCACGAGGCAGGTGCAGGACAACCAGGGATCGGGCCCGGCCAGCACGAGTTCATGAAAGGCAGGTCCTGCTTGACCAACCTGATCTCCTTCTACGACCGGGTGACCCACCTAGTGGATGAGGGGAAGGCTGTGGATGTGGTCTACCTGGACTTTAGTAAAGCCTTTGACACTGTCTCCCACAGCATTCTCCTGGAGAAGCTGGCGGCTCATGGCTTGGATGGGTGTATTCTTCGCTGGGTGAAAAACTGGCTGGACGGCCGAGCCCAGAGAGTTGGGGTGAATGGAGTTAAATCCGGTTGGCGGCCGGTCACGAGTGGTGTTTCCCAGGGCTCAGTTTTGGGGCCCGTCTTGTTTAACGTCTTTATCAATGATCTGGACAAGGGGATCAAGTGCATCCTCAGTAAGTTTGCAGATGACACCAAGT